>OU696494.1:6397179-6912179 GCA_916048165.1 Spilarctia lutea
TTTATATCAGTTGTCTAGTACCCATAACACAGGCTCTGCTTAGCTTGGGACTAGATGGCGTTGTGTGCTAGATGTCCGGAATATTTATTTATTTTATTTATTTAATAATAAAGCTGAAAAGTTTATTTGTTTATTTGAACGCGCTAATCTTAGGATAGTCCATTTATTGAGGAAGGCTATAAGCTATTTATCATCACGCTTATACTAATAGGAGCGGAGCACCAATGAAGAATGTTTCAAAAACGGGGGAAAATTTTCACGTTACGGGCAATAGAAGACGCAAACGAGGTTGCGTGGGTCAGCTAGTACAAAATAAAAAGCAAACCACATATACTTACGTGTTTTTGATTCGATGTTGATATTTGAAAATCAACGTTCAAAAAAGTTGTTTAATATATTTTACGATATTATTGATTGTAGGAAAAAACAGTCAATTTTACCACAAAACAGCAGATAAAACACAACGTGTAAGTAAAAGCACTCGCGAATAATTTAAATAATATGGCACTATGCTGTGACTTTGGCTAAAGAAACTCTATAGACCCTATATAAGCCCTAAGACGAATACGATCAACTATATAAAAGAAGTAAAATGTCGCAAACAAAATTTGAACTACGGAAATATTTTGTAAATATGATAATTAAAAAAAAAGGTATTCTTCAGTATTACCAACTCAGAAAAATCTCCGACAGTACATTATCGCATAATAACTACCACAATCTTCCCCGTACATCTATGAGTAGATGCTGGTAAAAAAGTATATACAATTTCGTTTTATTTTGCTCTCTAATATAACCGATGGCCATCGTCCCACACCAAGAACTAGTAGTTTTACTATTTTTTCTTCTTTTGTTTGGTTTAAGGATTAAGTTAAGATACTTACATTAATTTATTGATACTGTATAATTTCAATAAATATATAAATTTGTATTTTCAAAAGCCGTTTCTTATAACATTCCGAAAGTGCCTGAAAAGTGTATTTGAAATAAAAGCTTATTTGTTTTTAATATTTTTAATAATTACCATGGTTTTAATTATGAAAACTTCGTGAATCTAAGATTATGCGAGATATGACTTTTTCAAATTCAATGAATATTTAAAATCGCCTCCATGCGTACGTACCATTCTCGTGTCTGTAGATATCGTATATGAATATATGTACTGATAAATGACCGTACAGTACCAAAGTTACATATACTAGGTTATTCTACTATTTCTGTACTATATGTTTAAATGAAAAAGTATTGTTAGTGCGGTCAGTCAAGGTCATCAGAGTCGACTGAGGCGGTAAACTACGCAGGATAAATGCACTGCAGTGTAAGAAAACTTGACACAAACTTACAACCCGCTTGGCCAACCTGATCTATCAGTGCGTGATTGCGTTCTCGGGTTCAGGTTCAAAGGTTTTTTTTTATAGAGTACGTAAAGCCCTCGGTCTTACGCGTGATCTCTTTTCAATCGTGTCGCAACAATCCTATCTGGAAAGGATTCAACGCCGGCGCACTTGTTACTCAATTTGCAGGTGGTCATAAAATAGTTGATGTTTGTCAGATAAATCTATGCAGCAAATTACCGAAAGTATGTTTTCGCACTGATTTCAATGAATTTGTCAAGGGGATACTTTGATTACTGAGGCATAGGGTACTCTTAACCACGAAAACAGACATACACGCTGGTAAAAGTTAGTTAAAAATACAACTAATAATTTAGGTATTATTTAATCAGTAAAATATTGTTACGAGCTGGGTATTAAATAAATTAAAGTAGTCGATTGATTACCAAAAATAACACAATATTTATTAACAACACTTTTTACAATAACAAATCACTAAATCACTCGTTAGTCGCACTAGAAGATCTCTTCGATGTTTATTCGCTGTACCGTGAAACAATACTGCCCGTACGGCTAACAAGTTCCGCTTTTATATGGCTGTCGAGATAACTGGAATCTACTGGAATATTCGATCGATGGTTCGAGACTAAATAGATTATTCTAGAGTTCTAGAGCCATCTAGCGTCAAGGAAATCGTCATAATGTCCACAGTTGCGCGCTTCCCGACACTAGATGGCGCTGTCCTCAATTCTTCTCGATTATTCTCGTACAAACGAGATCCATCTCCTTATGGCGCAACAATATTTTTTGTTCAGCGTCGCTTAGTGAGGACACCTGCGGGATGGGACAGTATTCTTGTGCTCAAAGACCTTGGGGTAGACCTTCCACAAATGATATATGCATATAGGTAGGTATATGTTTCTGTAACTCAGAATATTTTAACCTTAAGTTATACAAGTAAATCTTAAATTCAATATCATTTATTCAATTAAGACACTTTAGTGACATTCATGAATGTTTGAATTGAAGCTACATTTAAAATTCATAGATGGACACAAACAGACACCACAGCATGTGTTGGATTGTCAAGGTAAATATGGCGGAAACACCACAATCTACACTGTGACACAACCATTAAAAAATATTTACATCTTTAAATAACTCTCTTTGAGCGGATGACTCGTTTTTGTAGAATAAAAATAATTTTAATATCAGCCGATTTGCCCCAAAGTCATATTCCATACAACATGCCGCTGTGAAAGTAGCTAAGCTAAACTAGCCTAGCTGTCTCCGTATCAATATTAATAATAAATATTTCGGACATCTAACACACAACGCCATCTAGTCCTACGCTAAGCAGAGCTTGTGTTATGGGTACTAGACAACTGATATAAATACTTATATACTTTTTTTTTGTAAATACATACATATTATACATAGAAAACACCCAAACTCCGAAATAAATATTTGATCCGACCCGGGAATCAAACCCGAGACCTCAAGCACAGCAGTCACATACGCTACCACTGAGTCTACCTGCAAGGCTATCTAGGCTCCCTATTGTAGTTAACTGTCTAATGCAATTCCTAAAAATACTGTTGAGTCTACAATACTTATAATTTTAATATTTAGAGTTAGATTAGGGCCTAACTGCTTAACATTTGATATAGTAAATCCCAAAAACTTTGTTTTTTTTTTAATTCAGTATATTGTTTCTTGTAAACCAATTCAATAAATAATAATAAATAAATATTTCGGACATCTAACACACAAAGCCACCTAGTCCCAAGCTAAGCAGAGCTTGTGTTATGGGTACGAGACAACTGATATAAATACTTATATATACTTTTTTTGTAAATACATACATATTATACATAGAAAACACCCAAACTTCGAAACAAATATTTGTAGATCACACAAGTACTTGGTCCGACCCAGGATTTGAACCCGAGACCTCAAGCACAGCAGTCGCATTCACTACCACGGCGCCACCGAGGCAATAAATCATTTAGTACCCTATTCACATCATTAAAAACTGTTTTTTTAATTTAAGATTTACCACCACGAGTTGGTTGATGTAAGAATAGAAAAAATAGGAACGTTTTGACGTGTTTATACAATTACAATTAATTTTAATTATTATATGTTTTACCAGTGACTGTTGGTAAAAGTTCTTATAACTTAATATTATTGATTCAACGACAACAAAGGAGATTTGGCGTTAATGATCACAGTTCTAACACCTGCATGATTTAATAACAATAAATAAATAAATAAATATTCCGAACATCTAACACACAACGCCATCTAGTCCTACGCTAAGCCGAGCTTGTGTTATGGGTACTAGACAAGTGATATAAATACTTATATACTTTTTTTTGTAAATACATACATATTATACATAGAAAACACCCAAACTCCGAAACAAATATTTGCAGATCATACAAACATTTGGTCCGACCCGGGCATCGAACCCGAGACTTCAAGCTTAGCAGTCGCATACGCTACCGAGGCAGTCAATAATCACACAGTCACAATATTCTTGTAACATGTTAATTTCAACATTTATCGTATCTTTATATATTATACACAAAGTCGATCGCCCAGTCCAAGGGCGAGGACCCAAAGACCATTGCTACCATCATGTAGCTGCCTGACCCTCGCTGAGGAGAGGTTTTCCGATAAAGCCGTTCCGAGAGCTTGTCTCTCTTCACTGCGAAGGTGGCTTAGGGTTGATGTCAGGGTGCTTCTTGTCATACTTCGAATGGCCCCAGCTCATATCCGCGCTGGAAACAGAAACAGTTAAAATTTAAACAAATCGTAACAACTATATTTATTATTAATATTTATTTATATTATTATTTATTATGAATACACATTCTATCGGGGGACTTTACAAACACATGAAATGGACAAAAGGACACCCAGACTTAGAACAACAATTTGTGCATCACACAAAGTGTTTTCTCATGTGGGATTTGAACCCACAACACTTGGTGACCACTTAACCAAAAGAACAATCGTCCAGTCAAGCGCATACTATTTATCTAAACACATAAAATTAGTATTAATATATGAGCAGACAAAGTGACACTACTCTGCCTGATGGAAAGCAGGAGCAGAACCCAAGAGTGGTGGTCACGCACGTCAATAGTCCGTCATAGTGTGGGTCACCATGCTGCATTGTCTGCATCCGCAATGAGTAAGGTGACCACCGTTCCTGGATTCTGCTCATTTTTGTTTTTATTGAGTAGACGGCAAACGAGCATACGCATCACCTGATGGTAAGGGATTATCGCCGCCCAACACCAAAAGCGTCACAAGTGCGTTGCCGACCTTTGGTTTATAGGCCTCCGGTATCCTCACTCACTCGGTGAAACACAGCGCAAGTGCTATTTCACACCGATTTTCTGTGAGGCCGTGGTATCACTCTGGTCGAGCCGGCCCATTCATGCCGAAGCGTGGTTCTCCCACGGAGCTGGCTCTCTCATGTTATCGATCAGGCAGAGTAGAGACACTTTGGCAAGAAAAAACTACTCACTAATCGTGGTCCAAGTGTTCTGACTTCACTTCCGTGTGTGACACGTCAGGAGGGTCTGACGGCTCTTCCAGGGCGGTTGGACTCCACCTGCGGGAGGCAAGAAATTTCTTAATTAATTACTTAATTACTCCCAATATTATTTGAGTTTGGTTCTAGTTCAACTGGTTTTAATGAATATCAGTTTTTCCACAGAGCGACTGGCATCAGACCTTAGAAACGCTGAGGGCGAACTGAAATCGAAGGTTTAGCGTTTATCCCGGTTGCTTCCATTCTAGAGCCCGGGGTCCGCTCTCCTGCTTTTCCTTCTCCACTTTGCCCGGTCTTCGGCATCCTTGGTAGCGAGACCGTTTGCACGTATGTCACCCTTTACGACGTCAAGCCAGCACTTCTTGGGTCTACCCCTTCTACCGGGACCCGGCGGAGGCGAAGGTCTAAGGAACTAATTGTCAGTATATTTAAGGGTACTTCTCATAATAACGATTGTCATAGATGATCACGACAACCGAGACTGAAGGGTTAGACTGTGTTGGAACATCACAACTTCCCAAATGGGGCAGTTTGATCAGAGCATTCGATCCTTGCTTCTTTAGTAAAGTTTCTGGTGGTCATTTCCCCTTCTCTTTACCCAATCAGGCGCAGAAAGTGTGCGGAGTGCAAGAGCCCAGTGCGCTTGTTTGCTGCTAATGAACTAAAAAGCAATTTAATTTGTATTTACTTACTCCAGTGGATCATCTTTTATATTATGTGAACTTTCATCATCAACCAGCTCAGTTTTAAATTCCATTTCTGTTCCTTCTCCTGTTCCGCAGCGACTGGAGGCCCTAGGGACATTAAATAAATATGTGTTATGGGTACTAGACAACTGATATAAATACATATATACTTTTTTTTGTAAATACATACATATTATACATAGAAAACACCCAAACTCCGACAAATTTTGAACCCAGCATTTGAACCCGAGACCTCGAGCACAGCAGTCGCATTCACTACCACTGCGCCTCACCACTGAGGCAGTCATAACTAAATTACCAAGACAAAGTTAAAAACTAAAGCCCGATAACCTAAATATCTTTGATCAAGTTAACATAGACTGTGTCACACGAGCTGTGAGCTAATATAACAAATCTACTGACACCTAACTTATTTAAATCCATTCAGTAGTTGAGGCGCTACGGTAGAACATATATACATATATAGATTGCCAAAACTATTACCCTCCCATTTAGTTTCTACATAGTAGAGAAAAAAAATAATCCCCCTTCCCCGGTCGTGTTGGAGCCGTCCTGTGGCGACCTCCACGTACAGCGCCATCTACCGAAGATACACTGAACTACGGAGCAACGTACAACACGAATAAACTACCGATCCTCAATCACGCAGTAGAAGTTCTCGCGCCGCTTATCATATACACAACATCCCAACATCAACTGTTGGACAGTAGCCCGCCAGGCATGATCACCTCGTCGGAGGAACCTCCCTTTGTGTTGGAGGGACATCGATACCCGTTCCCCCACAGTCCCATCGGATTATGAGAGTGAGGGGACAGAGAGTGTACCTGTGATTGCGCACACACTTGAGCACTAAACATGTCCTGTGTAAGCTTGTCTCTATTGCTGTGATGATAACGTATCTTCACTACAGGACAAGAGAAGGAGAACTTAAAATAAACCCCGTACCAACCCCGCTTGGCCAGTGTGGTATAATTATCCAAGACCTCCTTTCTACGGAGATCCTGCATATGACCAGCGGTGGAGTATTTTATTTATTTATTTTATTTAAATCTTTATGCACAAAAGTGGCAAAGGCGGACTTAATGCCAAAGGCATTTTCTGCCAGTCGACCTTAGGGTGATGCAGAGCTAGCCATGGTAGATGCACAGAAATAACTGTAATTGAAAAAAAAAGAAAAGAATATATATATATATATATATATACATATACATACATTAAGTAATAGTGATACTGATTCTAATATAATAAATAAATGTTTATATACATATTTTTACAATTATACATGTATAAATATACATAATATAAAATTTAGAAGGGGAGAGTATGAAATTAAGGTGGTTCTGACAGTGCGTTTAGAAAATGTTTCCGCAACATATATTTGAAAGCTTGCCGTGTTTTTGCCATTCTGATCTCAAGAGGGAGCGCGTTCCAAAGCAGGACAGACTGTATGAGGAAAGTGGAGTGTACAAAGTCAGAGCTGTGTGTGGGACAGTGAAGTAGTAGGTTGTTTGAAGATCTGAGGTTCTTAGCGTGGTTTGCACCTAAATATTGTAGTTGTGTGGTTAAGTAGGAAGGAGAATTTGGAGAGAACTGTATAGAGTATAGAGTAGTCAATGCACGTATCTGTCTGCGTGCACGAATAGGAAACCAATTCAAAATGGTGCGATACTGAGATACGTGATCATATTTGCGTAAATTGAAATCGAATCGAATGCAATTGTTGAGAAGACGGTCAAGCTTATTGAGCAGATCTGCATTCAGGTCAAAGTAACACATATCACCATAGTCAATTATTGGGAATATTAGGGTCTGAACAAGCATTACCTTAGTTTTTGTAGGAAGGAAGTTCTTCAGTCTGTGGAGGACCCGCAACGAGCCTGTGACTTTTTGACACACGGATGCAACTTGTTTTTTCCAGCTGAGAGTCGTGTCAATGTACAATCCGAGGTCCTTCACACTTTCACAATATGTAATAACTATGCCATTGTACGTAATTGGTGGAAGTAAAGCAAGGTTGAGCTGGCTGATGTTGCGATTGCTACCAATGATTATAGCCTGACATTTGTTTGGATAACTGCTACACCAAACATATCGGACCAGTGTTTAATAGCTGCCAGGTCACTATTTACAATAGAAATCGCGGACGATACATTACACAACTCTGTTTGATAGTATAACTGCAAGTCATCAGCGTACAGATGATAGGAACACTGAAGCTTTAGGGTAATAAAGTTAATGAAAATGGAAAATAGGAGAGGTGAGAGAATACCGCCTTAAGGGACGCCAGCAGCAAGACCACACCAATCAGAGGAAGAATCCTCCATACTAACTGATTGCTGACGATCCCGAAGGTATGAGGAAAACCAGTCCAGTGCTTCTTGAGAGACTGAAAAATGGGATAGGACAGCAAGGAGGAGTTCGTGACTGACGGTACTGAAGGCGTTGGAAAAATCAATCAGTACTGTGGTAGTAACCTTAGTATTCTCCATCCCCGTCTTAATATCGCCAGTCACTTTAAGAAGGGCAGAAACCGTGCTATGACCTGGTCGAAAACCTGACTGAAAAGGATTGAGTAAGTTGTTACTATAAATAAATTTGGAAAACTGTTTATGGACACAGGCTTCTAGCACTTTCGAGAGGAAGGGAAGGAGGGAGAAAGTGAGTGGGAAGAGACGGATTGAGGATTTTAGGCAACGGACGCACATATGCTTTCCTCCATAGACAAGGAAATGTGCAAGACATGAGAGAGAAGTTAACAATATGTGAGATAGCGGGCAGGAGATATATGAGTAATGTGATAATCATTCTACGACTAATGCCATCATAACCCACAGCTTGGGATTTGATAGACACGATGATCTTCCTAATCTCTCCCTCAGCTACTGGACTGAAATGAAAAAAGTTTAACTTGGGACGCGGTAGACTATTGACGTAATTACGGGTTTTTGTTCAGTTAGACTGTCCAACGTGAAAGAGGTGGTAAAATGTTGGTTTAGGGAATCTAGGCTTATGGATTGTGGAAAGTCTACATGTCGCGATCTGCCGATACCAAGTGTTCCAAGGAACTTCCAGATATAGTCGATCAAAGGGCTCCAGTTAATGTGTGCTGCATCATCGCTTAATTTATTGATGAGAGTAGTGACTGTTGATGATAATTATCATTAAATTTAGACTTACTCTGGCTCAAGATCATCCATAGTCGGTGGTTCATCAACAGGTTCAATCTTACATTCAGTTTTCATCACTCTCAACTGAATAGGAGCGGGGAATCTGAAACAATAACAGACATTCTTAATTAATAGGCTCACGATTGTGATGTCAACTTACTGCCTAAATTAGATGCTGTGGAGATTCTTACAGTCTTATAGACTACGGGCCCGTATCGAAAATTGATGGGTCATGTGAACCACCAGGAGACTTTTTTAGAAAGATACAGGGGCATAAAAAAAAAATGTGTGCGTGTACTAGCGTACACTCGTAAGAAGTGAAACTTCTTTATGACGATATTTTTCAAAAAAATAAATATCATATGTCGACGTAAGGTATAACGACAAAAGACTTATAAACCAGCAATATTCGTGACAATTCTTATTTCAAGTGCAATAAAAGTTAAGGAGCGAGACCTGAGTAAATATTTCGCGATCTGTGGTGTGAATGAAGTAAGTTTGTGGAATGTGATGTGTGTAGTTATTTACATTGTGGACTAAATATAATAATATTGTTTGTAATGTGATATTTCATTGCAGTATTAATTTGGTCCTGTTTGTGTTTGAAAATGTTTTTTGTTTTATTTTATAAACTTTTTATTGAAGGATTGTATATAACTACTCTCAATAATGATAAAACATTTTATCATGGCCGAAAAACGTCAACGTCCACCATCGATTTACAAGCAGAATTTAAACGATTGTCTCTGAATAAAGTAGAGACTATAAATGAACAATTGTTTCAGTTTATAAATAACAGGAAAAAAACTCAAACGTAACTACTCAAAACGGGCCGCAAAATACATTGGAGACATTTACCAATCCCTACTCAGCTGGAGAAAGTATACTTCGAATCACGCGTGGTAGGGATAAAAAAAAGATGGCGCGTAACAGATAAATGTGACGCGTAACGAAAAAATGTTACACTAAATTTTTTGACAACCCCGATAAAGAAGTTTCACTTCAATAATATTCAGCACTATGCTGTCACTTGGAAGCTGTCCAACTGAGTATAGGTGCAGGGGAGGGAGTATCAACCGTCGATTTTTCTTCCTTGTCACATAATTTTTGTACGGCGTTGCGGGATAATGGTTTTTTTTTTTTTTTTAAAAAAGACAACTCCCACATTAGGAATAAACATCCTGTGTCGTGGGGGACTTTACAAACATACATGAAACGGACACAAAGAACATCCAGACTCGGGACAATAATTCGTGGATCACACAAAGTGTTGTACCGCGTGGGATTTGAACCCAAGACACTTGGCGCAGTAGCAAGCGGCATGGCGACCGGGTACTTAACTCTTATCTATACTAATATAATAAAGCTGAAGAGTTTGTTTGTTGTTTGAACGCGCTAATCTCAGGAACCGCTGGTCCGATTTGAAAAAATCTTTGGGTGTTGGATAGTCCATTTATCGAGGAAGGCTATAGGCTATATGTCATCACGCTAATACTAATAGGAGCGGAGCACCAATGAAGAATGTTTCAAAAACGAGGGAAAATTTTCACGCTACGGGCAATAGAAGACGCAAACGAGGTTGCGTGGGTCAGCTAGTCAATAATATAAGACTACCTACTACCTTACTAGCTGTGGCCCGCGTTACAGAAGATACTTTCGAATTTCTAATGTTAGTGTGAATAATAATAATTATTACTTACGGTAATTGTTCTTCATCGCTAGATTGACTTGGGATGCTTTCGCTGGTAGCTTTTCGTTTGGGAGGTCTCACGCTATCCTCACTCTTGTCCTCCTCTCTGTAACGTGTTTTAGTTTTATTGAATAGGGGGCAAACGAGCAGACACATCACCTGATGGTAAGCGATTACCGCCGCCCATGGACACTCGCAACACCGAAAACGTCACAAGTGCGTTGCCGACCTTTGGGGTATAGGGAGAGGGAATCAGGGAAGGTGTTGGGGTATGGGCCTCCGGTATCCTCACTCACTCGGTGAAACACAGCGCAAGCGCTATTTCACACCGGTTTTCTGTGAGGCCTGCCTCCGGTCGAGCCGGCCTATTCATGCCGAAGCGTGGCTCTCCCACGGACAAAACATGTATAAAACATTAAACACACAATATAACAGACCGACAACAGGTTTATAGCACCCGTAGAGCAATACGGTAGGGAGCAGTCACACGCAAACGTTCTCCTCTGTCAAGGTATAAGTGCAAATGGGCCTATGGTTTTTTAACACGCAACGCCATCTGGTCACAAACTAAGCAAAACTTGTATTACGGGTCCTAGATAATTTATATAAATATATATTTATACAGGGTGTAAAAAGACGACTACCGAAAACGAAAGGGGCTGATCCAGCACCCCAAAACTTATTAAAAAAAACAAACAGTTGTCTTTAAAAAAAATTGTAGCTTGAAAAAACAATGTGTCAAGATTTTTATTAATTTCAGAAGCCAGCAATGTACAAGTTAACGCGCCCGCGCGCTCTGTCGCGGTCACTCACGGTGCACTCACCCGGCCAGCTGTTTTGATATTAAAACACACTGTTTTGTTGATTTTGTTTGTTTTTTGGTTTTCTAAATGAGATAATTAGGTAGTTTGGGTCCTGTTATGTTTTACTATGTGTATGTAAGCAGAAAAAAACATAAAACAACTTAGATAAATTAACATTTTTTTTGAGTTTTTTTTTCGCTAAACCTATTCAGTATCATGGTCTTATTGCAACCCCCAAGTTTTCGGTAGCAGTCTTTTTACACCCTGTATATACTTTTTTGTTGTTGTAAATACATACATATTGTAGGTAGAAAACACCAACAGTTATTAGACTGAGGTATTGTCTATCATACAACTTTTGGGGGGCGCAGAGAAAATAGTAGATGCTTTTGGATCGAGGACCTGAAATCGCATGGTCCAGGTTCTCTCAGGAGAGGGCATCAGAAGTCGATAATCGGGGTGGTTTTTAGTGGAATCACTATATACTCTTGACACCCAAAAAAAGTAGGAGGTCCGAAGGTATAAGCAATTTAAATTTTCCTAATTTATATTTACCGTGGGAGAGCTATGCTTCGGCATGAATGGGTCGGCTCGACCGGAGTGATACCACGGCCTCACAGAAAACCGGTGTGAAATAGCGTTTGCGCTGTGTTTCACCGAGTGAGTGAGGATACCGGAGGCCCATACCCCAACCCCTCCCCCCATCTCCTTTCCCATCCCCCAAAGGTCGGCAACGCATTTGTGACGCCTTTGGTGTTGCGGGTGTCCATGGGCGGCGGTAATCGCTTACCATCAGGTGATACGTCTGCTCGTTTGCCCACTATTCAATAAAAAAAAAAATATATATATACATATGTCTAATATGTACTTACAGTGTTTTAAAGCGTCGCTTGTTACGTAAAATGTTAATCGGTCTGCGTACATCAGCACTGGAGTGAGTTTCCTCAAGTTTGCTACGAACAAATAATACAAATTTAGTACAAACAGATAATACTGACTTCAAGAACTGGACGAAATTGAAATAGGACTCGGGAAGCACCAGCTTTCAAATAAAAAAATCGATTGAGCCAGTCGCTATGTTACGTACGCTGGTATGGTCACGTCATGAGAAGGTCACGTGATTGATAAGTGCCTTTAAATAGTCACAAAAAGGAGGGCAAGAGGAAGGCTTCAAACGACATAGATGACGAATGACCAAAAGGTCATGAAACTATTGGAACTCCACGAATAAGATGTTCGAGATACAGTTAAATGGCGTCGCACGATTGTGAAAGCCGACCTCGCGTAACGGGATTAGGCGAGAAGAAGACGATATAGCCAGTCGCTAAGGGGAAACAAGCAAAATATTTTTTGAAGTTAGCGGCGCTGTGTACTTTTTTGGAATGGGTAAAAATGTATAAACTCGCGTCAGGTCACGTGACCTGATCGAAAATTTGTAAGACGGATGGAGAGAGGACAGGCGGCGCAGGGCAATGTTCGTGTGTGTATGTAATAGTAATATAAATTGTCATGTTTGTGTACGATAGCGCAATAAATGAAGATTGTATTCCACTACATAAATAATAGTACTTTTATACTGATAATGAAAGCAATTCGTACAAAATTATTCCCTAACCATTCCAAAATATCAAAAATGCACAATGTTAATATTCAAGTTTTCCCTTCTGCCGGCACTCCCGGAGTGCAACCCGTCCATTTTTTTTTAAATACAGTCGAACTGATAACCACCTCCTCCTTACGAAGTCGTAAAAGTAGCCTAAGTTACTCCTCTTACCATCAGCTACCTATCAGCGAAAGTCACTTCAAAATCTTTCCAGTCATTCCAGAGATTAGTCGGAACAAACAGATAGACAGACAAAGAAAATTAAAAATAGCTTTTCAGATGTAGGTATACAGTAAAAAGCGGTTAATTTGAATTTACAAATAGACACTATAATTTATAGATAAGGAAGGCGGTGTCTCAATATGTCAATATGATTACTTTAGGGGAGGCCTTCGTTCAGCTGTGGACGGCAGTAAGCTGAAGTATAGAATCATCTCACGAACCTTGGCTGGTTGGAGTGGAGAGCCGTTTCACGCAGAGCCATCTCCACCTCGTCCTGCGAGACGCCGGTGGCTGCAGCTGTTCGCGCGAGGGTGTTGGACAGGACACTCACGTCACAAATCCCTCTCAACTGACTCTTCAGCGACATATACTCCTTCAGCAGGTAGCGGTACACGTTGGAGATGATAGTGTTGCACTGGGGGAAGTCGAACGGTCTTTATACAGAGAGGAGTCAGTAGAGCCTCGCTGATATCAGCACTATAGGGCTGGTACTACCCTCAGATCAACGTAACATGACAGCGTTCGTGCTGTCGTTGGTGAGTCCGAGACCGGAGGCCCAATGATGCAGAAGCATCTTAATAGTAGCCATAGTGAGGGTCACCATGCTGCATTATCTGTATTCGCAATGAGTATAGTGACCACCACTATTGGATTTTGCTCACGCTTTCCATCAGGCAGAGAAGAGACACTTTGAAGGGGAGAACTTTTTTTTTATTAAGTAGGGGGCAAACGAGCAGACACATCACCTGATGGTAAGCGATTACCGCCGCCCACGGACACCCGCAACACCAAAAGCGTCACAAGTGCGTTGCCGACGGGGATGGGGAGAGGGAATGGGGGGAGGGGTTGGGGTATGGGCCTCCGGTATCCTCCCTCACTCGGTGTAACACAGCGCAAGCGCTATTTCACACCGGTTTTCTGTGAGGCCGTGGTATCACTCCGGTCGAGCCGACCCATTCACGCCGAAGCGTGGCTCTCCCACGGAAAACATAACATGACAGTGTTCGTGCTGTCGTTGGTGAGTCCGAGACCAGAGACCCAATGACGCAGAAGCATCTCAATAGTAGCCATAGTGTGGGTCACCATGCTGCATTATCTGTATTCGCAGTGAGTATAGTGACCACCACTATTGGATTCTACTCATGCTTTCCATCAGGTAGAGAAGAGACACTTTGGAGAATCGACATATAAAAAAAAGATGAAGAATATGGAGTGTCACCTTCCCTGTTCATCCCGTGGGTGTCGTAAGAGCCGACTGAGGAAGCAAACTGCTCAGGACAACGGCACTGCAGAGAGAAGTAAAACTTGATATAAACCCTGTACCGACCTGGTCTGACCAGTGTGGTGTAAATGGTGAAACGTAAAATCTTATGATAAGGTCACGGGTGACACTCGAATCTATTGGCACTTCATTCATTCATTTTAGAAATCAGTTCAGTAGTTTAGGCGCTTCGGTGGAACATACACTTACTGCCAAAACTTGTACACTTCCTTTTGGCTTCGTCGTAGTTGGTTAAATAGAGGTTTATGTCCAGCAATCAACGGTTTAAGACTGTGTTCAAACATCCCTGCATCATAACAGATCCTCAGTGCCATTTCGTAGAGCTGAATTCTCAGTCAGTTATAAAGTAAATATTGTAAAGATGTTACCGCTGAAAGTAATTTGTGCATAAGGTTTACAGGCCGCTCGGGGTTCTAGGGTGCACCTGGCTCCCCGGCTCCTAGTACTGTAGAAGTCGTGCGGTGGTATCCGAAAGGATTTCCGCACGGGAAAAAAAAATCACAGGCAAACATACTGTTGCGCTATAAGGAGATGGATCTCGTTTGTACGAGAATAATCGAGAAGAATTGAGAACAGCGCCATCTAGTGTCGGGTAGTGTGCAACTGTGGGCATTATGACGATTTTGTCAACGCTAGATAGCTCTAGAATAATCTATTTGGTCTCGAACCATCGATCGAATATTATCGTACATTTCAGTTATCTCGACAGCCATATAAAAGCGGAACGTGTTAGCCGTACGGGCAGTATTGTTACAAGATACAGCGAATGAACATCGAAGAGATCTCCTAGTGCGACTAACGAGTGATTTAGTGATTTGTAATTGTAAAAAGTGTTGTTAATAAATATTGTGTTATTTTTTTGGTAATTATCAATCGACTACTTCAATTTATTTAATACCCAGCTCGTAACAATACCATACAATTTTTATTTCTATTTTCGTTTTTTATATATAGGTAGCGCAGGTCCGATGCCAGTCGCTCGGTGTAAAAACTGATATTCAAGTAAAACCGGTTGGAATAATAGCCGACCCCAAAAAGGCTAGGAAGAAGATATATAGGAGCTGAGCAGAATCCAGGATCGGGGTGTGACCATCCTCATTGCGAACGTGGGCAACGCAGCATAGTGACCTATATTATGGCGGCCTAGTGAGATGCTTATTCACGCCCCACTTAAAGGACCGATCGCAGTGTATACTTACTTTAAACTGATCTATGCTGTAATCCATGCTCTCATCCGCATTTGAAGTTTGATTATTCTGAAACAAACAGCAACTATTACATACATGGGCGTACCCAGGTTCTGGGCCAGGGGGGGGCAAATCGGTTTTTTTTAAAAGCACCTCGTCAAATAAATGGATATGAAAAAGGCATTGGCATGGAATCAGGTGCACCCTCGGAAGGAAATCCCTAGAACCCCGACGTACCTCAGGCCACCTATGGTTTGTAGATGGCCTCCTCCTGTGTAGGAACCCTGATGCTCCTTTTCTATTTTAAAAAGGGGCGCGAGCACTTTGTTGAGGTTGCGCTGCTACCCCGGATTGCTTCTGCTAGGGTGATCCTCACCTTTGGCCGGAACACCCTCGTGGGATTTGGAGGCGGGAGTGCTCGCCGAAGTTTATCGACGAGCGACTGAATATCGGGCGGAGAACGGATTTCGTCCTCCGCCCGTCGAGCCACCATGGCTAGTTGGTCGTCCCGGCTGGAGGCTCCACGCGCTGATTTTGCCACCGTGGAGGCGCTTCAGCCGGTCATCCTCGAGAGGGCAGGGCGGCAGCACGAGACTCTTTCCTTCCGACTGACGCAGGTGCTTTCCGGGCACGGTTGCTTCGAGAAGTACCTGCACTCGGTCGCTAGGAGGGAACTGAGTCCCGCCTGTCACCACTGCGACTGCAGTGAGGACTCGGCCCAGCACACGCTGGCGTTCTACCCTGCTTGGGTGTTGCAGCGCGTCGGGCCCTCACTGCAGTCATAGGAGGAGATCTCTCGCTACCGGCCATCATACGACCCATGGCCGGTAGCGATTGCAGTTTTACCGCGGTCGCATCCTTCTGCGAAGACGTAATTTCGCAGAAGGAGGCGGCGGAGAAGACCCGAGAGGACAACGTTCACTCGGACCCGGAGGCGCGCGTACCAGCGCCTCATGCCGCCCTAAGTGTGGCCACGGATGGACGGGACGGGTTAAAAAAGGGTGATCCTCACCTGTCAACCCCAAGCTTAGCGCTTGTGGAGGACGGAGATCGTTTAGCGATATCCGGCGCCCGAGTCGTCTGCGGTACCTGGCCCGGTCCCGGGTCTGGCGGACGGTAATATCTCCTTCGCAAGCATAACTTGCTCGCTAAAAAAGACGGCAGACTTCTACGCGCTCTCGCAACATAGTCGCAATAATGTTACCAAGCGAGAGTGGAATGCCGTGTCTACGGTCTGGTCATCGTAGTGGTGGCACTCAGACGTTGGCTCCTCGCGGATCAGACACAGGTGCTCTCTGAAGCAACCTTTCCCAGTGATCACCTTTGTCAGCCGTGATGCCTCTCGAGCCAATCCTCCATAACAGGTCTTACCGCCGCAATGACGGCGTGCCCAGCACTCGGTTGCCCAAGTCGTTCCTTCCATTCCTCCACAAGAACCTGGTGGAATTGAAATTTCTGGTCTTCGATTTCTCGAGCCTTAGGTCTCCTACCTGAAGGTCAGCACTCGTTGCGGACGTCGCAATAAACCGATATTGCTGGCCTTCAGGACCTCAGCCTATACTGGGGACCGCACAACGCCCGCGTATAGTCTCCTGCAGGAATTATCGGGCCCCCTCATATTTGGCAGCAACCGAGCCAAGCACGCGCTGCGCCAGCTTGGGAATCAGACTTCGGAAATGGTGTCCCATCGGCCTTCGAGTGCGAGCCAATGTGGGCTTACATATAGACCGGTGGAAAAACCATATCAAAGCAAAATAAGGTGATACATTTAGGCGGCACAAAAACCTGTTCTGGATGCTAGGACGAAACTACAAATTATTACTGGACAACAAATTTCTGATATATCAGATGATAATATTTTGCTTCCGAGAATTATTTGTAGTTACTAAAATACATTCCAAATGAATGGGCATGTCAGCTGTCCATAAAAACTACATAAACCGACTCGGAAGATTTGATATCTTAGGACTATGATGAGTAGTTCTCCTCGCTAAAGAGCATGATCTCTGATCGTCGCTACGCTCGAACTTCGCATAGCCCTAGGACTGATTCCGATTCCGATGCCGATTGCCGATCTTACAACAACACAGAAAATAAATCTGTCTTTGTCCATAGTCGATCTTAGTCACGTTTTTACGCGTCTGAGTGTGCTTAATATATAATCGAGAGAAGAAAATAGTAGGAACGTCAACATCTAGGGGGGGGCAGCTGCCCTCCCCTGCCCTACCCTAGGTACGCCCATGATTACATAATAAACTAGCTTTGCCGCGTTACCCGCAGTTGTTATTGTACCGTGGGTGACACCGCGGGGCTCAGCTAGTATTGGCGACGTCCACATACAGCGCAACAGCGACATACTACAGCGCCATCTACCGTAGACACACTGAACTACGCAGCAACGTAGACACGAATAAACTAACAATCCTGAATCGCGCAGTAGAAGTTCTCGCGCCGATTATCATATATACAACATCCCAACATCAACTGTTGTGATCAAGCATGATCACCTCGCCTGGTCGGAGGATCCTTCCTTTGTGTCGGAGGGACATTACACCCGTTCCTCCATGTATATATGATAATTCTTACACTTAAGTACCATTTAAAATCCTTCTGCCATAATTACTTAAACTTCTATAACATTGGACTTCCATACAAACTACCATCCCCTGTTTTAACCCCAAAAGGGGGTTGATTCCAAAGATACATTATTAGTACACCTCCACACCATCTATAGAGCATACATTTTAAATTTCAAGTCTCTTACTTCAAAAAACATAGAAATTTCATACAAACTTCTAACCGCAGTTTTACCCCCTTAGGGGTGGGGTTTCGTAAAATCCGTCTCTTAGCGGATGTCTACCCCTTTTAGGGAACCTACCTGCCAAATTTAAAGTTTGTAGGTGTTATAATTTCTGAGATTTCGTGAATTATTTGTGAGTGGTATTTAAATATTTGCATATCGTACAAACAGCAGTCGCATACGCTACCATTGCACCACCGAGGCAGTCAAAATAGTTAGATAGAAGAACGAGCTTTTGTGATTAACTGGTGTCCGAAAAACGTATTGCAAGACCTCTGTAACGGGTCACCGAGCAAATATAAATATAGTCTGGCTCTTACACATGAAGTCATTAAGTTTGCTGTGTCTTCTGTACTACTACCAGCACTCTCCGTGGTCGAAGCATGAGGAGACTGCAAAATGAAAACAAAATATGCTTTAAATAAACGAGAATAGCAACAGTTACACGTCTAAGAAACCGACCAAGTTACTTTGAACTAGCAATTTCTTTGAAGTAAAAACTTCTTTAGGCGCGTTGAGCACTTATTATGTTAACAAAAATTATAAATTCGCGTGTACGGTGTATAGTCCATTCGCTTAGATACGGTCAATATATCGCGCCGCCCTCGCACTTGCGGCTTTTTCTCAAAGTTAAGCCGCGACGAAATCAAAGGCCCCGCCTGCAGCGTACACCCACAAGTAAGTATGATTTGTCAATTTACGTCGTATTCGTATTTTACAACAGTAACAACAGATGCGTGCGAGTGTACCGACACATCTAAACGAATGGACTATACCTATATATGTGTACTTTTAGGGTGAACAGTAAGCGTGAAACATGCGTCATCGTCACCGCACGCTAATGGCTCGACGACACAATTCATATGTTACTTAGTTTCCACTTCTATCGGCGCTCCCCAAAGACTGACCCGCATACTTATACTACTAGATAGTGTCTGTTTGAAATTTCAAAATAACACTAAATGCATATGACAGTTTAAAGCATTTTTTAATTTTGTTTGACCGTTTGACTGTTGCAGCTAATCTCTGAAACGGCTAGTCAATTTTGACAGAATTTTCACTGGCTAAGGAGTAAGTTAGGCTACTTTTTTAAGATTGCTTTTACTCCACAGCGTTAACAGCATATACCGGTGTTCAACAAATTGTTGTTCTGAATCTGGAGCGTTCTTTGTGTCCATTTCATTTACGTTTCCTAAGTTCAAGACACAGGATATATTCTTAATGCTTATCAGAAGTTACCTCCTCAATATCCACTGGATCATCTTGGCTGGTCTGCGTAGTTTCCGCCACAGACAAATCCTCTTCAATCACTTGACAAACCTCTGATGTTGTGTCATCTCTAGAATCAACTGAAACAATATAAACAGCTAGTTCAATACATATATTAATCTATTTTTGGTTTTGCTAGGAGCATGAAATAAATAACCAGTTTACATGAATAGGTATGTATAATATATTATGTGTTCAATACATAATGATAGCTAACTCAATCTTGCGGTTGATGTTTTAAAAAAGATGGCCATTTTGCCTAGCATAGAAAAAAAAACTTTTAATCAATAAATCCATCCTATAACCTATCTGGACATACGGGATAGAGCTCTGGGAATCAGAAAGTCATTCCAATGTTAAAATAATAAATAAATAAATATGCTGGACATACGCCATCTAGTCCCAAGCTAAGCAGAGCTTGTGTTATGGGTAAACTGATATAAATACTTATATATTATTTTTTTGTAAATACATACATATTATATAATATAGAAAACACCCAAACTTCGAAACAAATATTTTCGGATCATCCCGAGACCTCAAGCTTAGCAGTCGCATACGCTAACACTCAACGAGGCAGTCAATATAACTAATATTGCAACGTTTTCAAAATAAAATGTTGAAAATCTTGAGGGGTGCACCTTGGTTTACGAGAAACACTGAAGATAAGATAAGATAAGATAAGTTTATTTGCATAAAACATGTGTGAACAAGATGTCATAGTATAAAATACAGTATAGTACCTAAAAACATGTTTTGCCATAGCTGGCGTACAAATTATTTATTATAATAAATGTCATGTTGTCATATTACATTAATGTCAAATATTAAATTAATAAAAAAAAAACAATAATAAAAATAAAAGTAAATAAAACAGTTACAAAATTTAAACACATGCACAAAACATTGTGACCATTATGAGGCTTAATTTATAGTATCGGCCATAAACTCCCCAATACTATAGTAGGCTTTCTGTACGAATATTTCTTTAAGCTTATGTTTAAAGTTATTTTTTTTGAGGTCTTTGAAGTGCATGAGTTTCTACAGGCGCCAACAATTAAAGAGGTCATAGAAAACTCATACAATAAATACACAGAAAGACTCCATCAACACAGGAATCAATTAGCTGTGGCACTCCTAGACTCCTCAAAGTCTAGCTATATACTAAAAATTAAACCTGCTAGCGTCAGTATAAACCTGACAAACAAAGAGATAACACACCAGAATGTGTGAATCTAAAACTGATCACGAAATGACCTTCAAATCTGATAAAAACCAAATGAATCGGTCATTTGGTTTGGCTAATCAAAAAAAAACCTATCATCTAAAAATTCATGTACATTAAAGAATATTGCTTTATTTTCAATTTTGTATGCCATTAAATTAACTGTGAAAGTTACACAGATCAGTAACTTCAGATTTCTTAGATATTAACTAAAACATGTCTTGCGTCATATACCTCCTTGGGCTTATAATTAAGTAGTGACCAGATTATTCTAAAAAATATTAGGGCTATATATATCTATTACAACATCTAATAAATAAACAGGTAGAGAAGCCAGAGGTATCTGAAGGTAGGTATTGTAATTAGAGAACTACAAGTTGGTGGTGAAACAGCCGGTGGAGGTAAGCTGAGGGCCTCTGGTGTTGATATTGCATTTTCAGTTTGAATTTTCTCTGTAGGTTCACCAGTTTCTTCTCGACATGAGTCTCGATGTAAATGTCTAATAGCCTTCATCCAGCAGGGATGACAGACATAGTTCCTTGTCATTCCCTAAAACAAATAATTTTCACTTGTAATTAACTTAGCTTATGATATATGACCATAGTATGTTAAGTCTGTGGGGGAACGGGTATCATGTTCCACCCAACACAAAGGGAGGATCCTCCGACCAGGCGAGGTGATCATGCCTGGCGGGCTACTGCCCAACAGTTGATGTTGGGATGTTGTATATATGATAATCGGCGCGGGAACTTTATTTGCGCGATTCAGGATTGGTAGTTACTCCGTGTAGTGTAGTTTGTAGGTACAGTGCGTTACTTCGTAGTTCAGTGTATCTTCGGTAGATGGCGCTGTATGTGGAGGTCGCCACATCACTCCCCTCCAAGACTGGAGGTCGATATATGTTGAGTCAGCTGTCTGTGCTCTGATGCGGAGCTTGCCAGTGCCAGGAGTGAGTAGTTCCAGTGAGTCGGAACTGAATGCCGCAAGTTCCAGTGAGTCGGAACTGAATGCCGCTAGTCCCAGTGAGTCGGGGCTGAAGTCCGCTGATCCCAGTTAGTCGGGATCGCATGCGGTGCGCGGTGCTGCGGTGAGGTCCCCAGTGAGTCGGGGCGATTGCTGCGTAGTGGCTGGCTGCTGCGTAGACGGGAGAGATGTGCTCTGCTTACATGGACCGTAGGTGCAGTGTGCTGTGCCTAGACGCTGTAGAGGCCGTACCAGGCTGGAGCGGTCGCTTCCTGCGTGTGGTGTATCCCTGTTGAGGCCGAGGTTGCTGGCTGGCTGAGACTTGCTGTGGGAGTGAACATGAAGGTGGCGCTGATCTGCTTCCTTGAAGGCTGCTTCCAATCACGTCGGGGTCACCACTGTGGTGGAACGGGTATAATGTTCCACCCAACACAAAGGGAGGATCCTCCGACCAGGCGAGGAGATCATGCCTGGCGGGCTACTGCCCAACAGTTGATGTTGGGATGTTGTATATATGATAATCGGCGCGGGAACTTTATTTGCGCGATTCAGGATTGGTAGTTACTCCGTGTAGTGTAGTTTGTAGGTACAGTGCGTTACTTCGTAGTTCAGTGTATCTTCGGTAGATGGCGCTGTATGTGGAGGTCGCCACAAGTCTAAGGCAATCTGCACTGGCAAATGACATAGGGCGGGCAAGAATATGGTTTCATTGTACTTATTATTAGAAAATTGTTTGATAATTACTTATTTTTTGATTATTTCCACACATCATAATAAATCATTACTGTTACACAAGATGATAATTATACCTGAAGTCTGGTAGCAAAGGAAAATTTGAGTAGAAGTGTCTTCGATTCAATTACATGATGTCTTAGGTCCTTGACTGATCGGCCACAACCTAGACACACCATAGTGTGACCCAGTTTTCTATGATTGGCACCTTCTGCAGTTAGCAGCAAGAAACATGGGTGACAAATATGTCCACCTTCTGGAAACTGAAAAGCAAAGTAGATTTTGACATTATTAGTATGAAGAAGGTTCTAAATAAGTACTTTTTTAAATATTTAATGGTGCTAATCAATCGAAAGTTGCTTCTATAAATGTTACGCAGCTCATAGTTTATTTTAAATAAGTACATACCTGAATTTTTAGCCATTGTGCAAGTAGTATTTGGAAATGCATGTCTAACGAAGACAAAGCATGTCTTCTTAGCCGTCCCATTGCTATACCGCAATTAGTACACCTCATAGTAAACAGTGCCCAAAACGTAAGCACTATTAAATCTCTTTTAACAAGCACTAGATAATCGTTGGGCAATGGAATCAGTATGTGTAGAATAGCAGTATTCGATATGAATAAAAAAAATTGGTTGCCTGTAAAGTCGGTATACGGGCGAAAGTTTTACGTGACAACGACTTTGAGTGGTAAAATAATTTTAATGTGAATATTCATTCGTATAGTAGGAAGAAGGATGAAATAATAGTAACAATTTAAAACATTTATTTATACAAAGAATTATATTTAAAACATTAATTTTAACGTTTTAAATATAATTCGACGCGTGCCTTTCACTTTTTATGTCTGTCTCTCTCGCTCTTAGGCGGGCTAACCATGCCCGAGTGGAAGGGACGCGTGCCTCTCACTCGTTCTCATTGTGAGCGCATAACGTGAGCGGAGCGTAACGCAGTTTCTTGAAGTGTCACCCGGCAAACCAATTTATAAGACGTTGTCACGTCAAAAGATAATCGTTGGGCAATGGAATCAGTCCGTGTAGAATAGCAGTATTCGATATGTATAAAAGATAATCGCAGTAACACGCAACGAGTAGGTAATACTAAAGGTACAAAAGGTAATACTAAATGTCATTAACGTCAAACGAAGAAGAAGCGGCGAATGTCGAATGTCGAACCTATCATGTCGTTTCGTTTCGTTTTTTAAGGGTTAAGTTTAAATTTCTTATAGAGTTTTAACTTTCTAATTTACAAAATAAGTTATCACACAACCTTATCGATTGTAATAATATTTTCGCAAACGTACTTGTATAAGCTGCAGATGAAACCTGTCCTGTAAAATCTTCAACCAGTGGTAGAGTTCCTTCCCCTTGGTGGGACAGTGAATGTTCACTAATGGTGAAAGCGAGGAAGGAAGCTGAAAAAAAAATTAAAATATGATGTCCGTAGATAATTTCATGGGAGAGCCAGGCAACCGGAGTGAGTGAGGATACCGGAGAACCTACCCTAACCCCTTCACCCTCCTCTACCCCAAAGGCCGGCAACGCACTTGTAACGCCTCTGGTATTGCGGGTGTCCATGGGCGGCTGTAATCGCTTACCATCAGACGATTGCCTCCAATAAATTAAAAAAAAACAAAATTGTATGTGATGCTGCATGAAATGCTAGTAAATTATTTAAGGAATAGAAATTTTATTGTCTGTCAAAATATCAGAAGGGTTAGAAATGGTGTTACTAATTCTATTATTTCTAGCTTTCCCCTAAATCTGAAAAACTCTTTGCCTAATCTTTAAGATCTTTTTAATAAAAAAATGTCTTCTTCTATCTCTCAGAATAAAAGTCTACTAAATTCTTCCTTTACAATACAAGAGCAACTGGGCGGCATACAGCATTCCGTATTAACTCATAGCCAATCTAAATAAAATTTCACTTTAAACTATTTGAACTTAATTAACTAAATTATGTTGTCGGGTAATACTCAAACATTTATTCCCATTCTGAGACCGAGGAAACCACTATCGTTGGATAGTATGGCTATCTTGGTAACAGATATTACAGTTGTATTTTCTCAAAACGAATCTGTACTTGCAGTTTTTTTCGATTTAGAATCAGTATAGGTATAAAAATGGTCTTTTGAATGCAAGTATAAATATTTATCATTTACAAAGACAGGGCTTTGAACCCTATTATACTTGGTGAAGTATACTATTGCTATGGAGGGTAGAGATAAGGAGTATCATCTGTGTACATGAAAAGTGTCCGTTGAAATGCATTAAATTAGGGTGGCGCCACATTAGCATCAGAGTAAACTTCTTAAAATCAATACATACACTTTTTCATAAAATTGAATGATAAAAAATCAATAAACGTACTATTCACAGTTCAGAAAATAAAATATATTTACTACATTATTTTGTAATACGCAAGTAGTGACAATAATGTTAAATTTTTTAACTCGGCGTACTTCAATTCGTTCACAATTGCTACATTCATACCATACCCTGTGTCTACACCAGCGCCATTCTGGAAGATTTTTGAACTGTTATTTACAGCTTATGCTGGACACTTTTTTCAATTTTCTTCCATATAAGATAACACTCCTTGTCTCTACCCTCCATAACTATTGCACAAGGTGAACTTAATGCCACAGGCATTTTCTTCCAATCACACCTTTGGGTATTGCGAAGCAGCTTTGAGACAGGTGTATATTTGGACAAGTAAGAGACAAAATCAAACTATTTTAAATGAATCCTATTGGTAAATCGGTACTAGGTGTAGTCAGATAGAATACAGTTTACAAATTTAATAATATCAAGAAAAAAAATATATAATATAATAAAGACTCTTATATAATATGTACATAATTAACAAAGACACTTTAAAAGAGTTATATTAATGACAATCCATTTACTTATTTCATTTTTGTTTAAACGGCTTTACTCCTGTACTTGTATATCATGTGTGCTTGAATTAATTTATCTACAGCGTTAGTTGCTTCTTTTTATATGTTTATATGCAATACAGAAATTTAAAATAAAATCATTAAATAGTCATGAAAACAATTTATAGATTGAAAACTAGGCTTTGCGGTTCTTTTTTTCGATAGACTCACATATAGTATTTATATTACTTGCTTAAAATAATATTTTCCTATTTTCTGGCCCTCCAGCGGAATGACTTATGTAAGGGCGCTGGCAGTGACTGCAGATATAGAAAGCAACAGACCATACTCTGTGGTGTTCGTTGGGAGAGTCCCATGTCCAAAAGAAGACTGTCACGGGCTGACAATGTAGCTGTATTTTCCATCAATAAATCAATTGTTTTCAATAACATACAAGACATAATACTAAATTCTGTTTCATATAAACTGAGTGAATTATAACTTCAGTAGGTTTAGTAGAAAAATCTAATAGGCAGGTACCTGGACTTCCAAATAAAGCCTCTCCAAGTCCCATATGTCTTATGGTAGTGGATCTTTTTTCTAAATCTTTATCAGTATATTCAATTAACATATCTCTCTGTTGCTCGAGAATATTTGGTTGTGTAATATTATTTGTTTTAGACTGACATTCAAACTTTTTAGGTATACACCCAGGTTTCATTCGGACTTGCGACACTGATCCCATCACATGATACTCCATGTAATTATCCATATCATTTGGCAACTGGAATAAATATAAATAATAGTGATTTAATTTACTATTAAGATAAATAATAGTAGACATTCAAGAAAAAGATAAAACTTGAGTTCATAAATGATGCGTTATCATTTTTAGGTCTCTAGCAAAAGCTATTATCATATTAGAATACAGGAATTAAAGAAAAACTTACGTCAAAGTGATCTTCACAGAAATAAATTGTAGAATTTAAAGAAATAGCTTCTGGATCTCGTTTTGCAAATTCAAGCCACTTTTTTCGCATTGTTTCCTTGTGTGGAACGTAAACAAACAATTTGTTAGGAGTCTTTATTGATGTACTACTGCACTTTCTGACCGCACACGACTTATATGACTTATAATTCATATTTAACAAACAAAAAAAATATTGCAAAGACACCCAATATTTACTATTGACAAGGGATTGACAAGCACAGGAGTGACGTCAATGGCGGACGCCATGACAAATTCGCGTCCAGCGTTTTGGCGCGAATTTCAAACTTAAAATTAGAATGGCATAATTCTACTACTAAAAGTTCATTGGCTTTAGAAATGTATTTTTTGACAATAGTAGATACTTTCAAACATCAGAGAACAGTGTTTTTGAAAAAATATTATTCATAATGTCTATATCTTTACTAATATGTAAATAAAAACAGACACTTCGATTTTATTTACATATTTGCAACGATATAAAGCACACACGTAAACTTTGGCTTTTCATTCATATAATGTTAGTTGTGCTGTCGTTGATAACACAGCACTTATATTAATACGTGAAGCAAAAACTTAGTTTTGTATGTATGGTTTTGCCAACGGTGTATACCATATACACCGTTGGCAAAATATATATACAGCATGAAACTGTACCAATTAAAAAGAATTAGTTAAAGAAACTAGATGTGCTAAAAGTCTTGGGTTCGGTTCCTGGATCGGACCAAATATTTGCATAATTTGCAAATATTGTTTTATCTTTATAGAATACCGATGTATTAACAAAAATAAAATTTATGTATTTATATCCGTTGTCTAGAAGCCACAGTACAAGTCGATTAAGTAGGTTTCGCGTGAGAACGTAACAAACAAACTTACATTAATATTTATAACATTATTACTATAACTAGTATACGTCGTTAAAGCAGCTTATATTTTAAAAAAATTTTTTCTTCTTTTGATGAATCGGCAACCAGCTGGAACACTCGGATCAGCTATTTTTGCCAATGTCAAGTATTTAAAGTCTTCGAGTCTTCAAGTCGTCGTCGTGATGAAATTAATGATAAAAAATACATAAAATGTGGATGACATGAAATTGGCTTGCGAAAAAAACGAATAGTTTTCGAAAAAAAATATTCTTCTTCTTCTTCTTAATAAATGGCAAACTGTGCCGATGTCGACAAAAAAAAAAAATTATTAAACCATCCAGTTATCATAATTTGACAGATCTAAAGTTAAAATGTCGTACAGTACGTCACATGTCTAACCTACCAGTTTAGACAAACATAATGAAGGGATCGTTTTTTGTTTTTTCGGAAGACGGTCCCCATTTCAATAGCACTTGTGAACCTACCAAGTGTGTCAGAGTGGACATAAACGAGATCACTGCAGCTGTTTAGTAGTTTGGAGAGGCGGGGGATGGGAGAATTGGCACCAAGGACAGTTCTGCGAAGAGGAGGGTGTAAAGGAGTTATATGGGCTCTTGGGTACTTCGTGGGTAAACGGATTTTTATTCAGTAGCAGATAATGGTCGTGTAAGGACATCTTAATACTTAAATATGTTACGTGTAAATATGTACTATAAATATTTATGTGATTGCCATATATATAATGAGTGAGTCATGACCTAAATAGGCTTAATATGCTAACATGTCTTATATGTGAGGGTAGACTGTTATAAAGTTGAATACCCTCAAAAGTAATTTTTTTTTTACATATATCGAATCGTGTGACTGACCTGGACAACTATAACTTTGGGTGTTTTCTATGATATTAATATGAATGTAGTAAAAAAAAGAATTAAGGTTGTGTACAATTATATTTACTCGTAGTTTGGGGAACGATGGTGTGAGTAAAAAAATTTTTTTCTGAATTATCTTCAACACTAGTGCCCAGTACCCTGTGAATGTATATATGTGTGTGTGTGTGTGTGTGTGTGTGTGTGTGTGTGTGTGTGTGTGTGTGTGTGTGTGTGTATGTGTGTGTGTTTATGGGTGTGCACGCGTGCTTGTGTGTATGTAAGTGAAAATGATCTGTAAAGTGTTAATGTGATGTGTGGTACGGCTCGTAACAAGTAAACATACACATTTCTACGTTACAACCTTTGCTGATTGACCGTTTCCGGCAGACGGCGCATTGGCGCTTCAGTCGGTATGGCTTTCCGGGCTTGATCACATCGTACTGCGCCGGGGTATGCATCACTGTTGAGATGGTTGTTGGGGTGGGCACCTGACAAAAACTGAATCATCCGGTTGAAGTTTAGAGTATCATGACCGGCATGTACCTCAAAACGCCACAAATAACCAGTCTGGGATTCACATACGTCGTATATTTTGATCCCAACTGTCACTGCCTTGTTAGGATACATTGGTTTATTTCAAGCCAACCTTTTCACATGGTCAGACTCTCATCAATAGCCACATTCTGTGGTAAGTTATCTAATTGAGAAAAAATGATTTTTAAATAATCTAAAATAGGTTTAATTTTAAAAAAGGTTTAGCCTGGGTTCGTATCAACGATGCAGGGTCAATATTATAGTTATTGTTGAAATGCCTGCATTTTTAAGGAAACAGGAACCTGTCGCACCGCATCTCCGTGGAGAATCCAGGAGTACTGAAAATGTCCTTAGACGTGTTCCAGTACTCCTCTAACTTGAATACGATGGCAAGATACGTGTATAGTTCGTCTACACTCGTATCTTGCCAACGAGTTATCCTGCTGTTGGGGCAGATTGTCCCAGTCTGAACATGCTTGTTGCCAGCTGTTGTGCATAAATGTTATATTCCCTAACAATCAGTTCTACTATTTTATGATCCCATATAGCGGTATACGCTTCATATAGATTCGTGAAAGAAACTGTAGGGACACAATTAATTTGCAAGAGCGTTTCTCGTCTCAAATGAGGTCCAATTTGAGGCATTGGAAACGCTCTCCAATCAAAGTTGAACTTGTTGCTGTTTTTTTTTTTTTTAGTTTTACTTTTTCTGTTAACAGGCATGTGAAACATGAGACAAGTTACGAGGGCATAACCGAAGATCAGTATAGAGATAGCTAGTAAGTATGATGAAAACAGAGATTTAGTATTTAGCACTTAAATATACTATTATAAGCTATAAGCTATGGGTCAGCTAGTGATAAATACTTATGCAGGCCGCAGCGGTGGCTTCTTGATATAATATCTTGTAAGTGCTATGTTTTAGGCTGAATCGGTGCAATTATTATGTATGTGCATTTTAAAGCAAAAAAAATAGATTTAAACAATTGATATTTCATACTATAAAATTTCAGAAAAAAGAAAAAATGGAAGGTTACTTTTTTGCACAAAAAGGTAACTTTTTGAATATTTTAGGCAACTTCTGAGAAGACTTGGTTGGCAACACTGAGTACTTTGTTTATGTTTGTACTTTGTTTACGGTTTGGCGCGACAGACACAACACACTAAACTGACGTTTGCCTCGATGAAGAGAAATATCGTATCGTAATTTGTGTATATGCATTTTTGTCTCGTAATGTAATGTCTAGGGTATAATAGATCAATGGTTGATTTTCAACATCACATCAAAAACATGTAGGTATATATGTGGTTTGTTTTTATTTTCTACTAGCTAGCAGCTTCACACGGGTGCTATAGTAAGGTATGTTTCACTTACAGTGTACAGTTAAAGCAGTAAATAAAAAATTATAGTAAAATTAAACATTTTATGTGTATATAAGTTTATCTTTTATTTATCGCACTATCCTGAACTATTAAAATCTTTGCACCCAACAAATCATATTTATGTGACTAAGCCCTCAATAAATAAATAAAGAAAAAATTAAAAAAGTCAAATCATATTTCTACATCACATGAAGGTCGGCTTCGAGGGATTGCCTTTGAAGTAAAGCCGATTTTTGAATGTTTCCATTATTTTAAATTGATAAATAATTATGTAATAAAATTTTAAAGTGTTTATAAATACTTATTACATTATTTATAAATTTACAGTAAAATGTTGCGCAAAATACCCAGTGTGAAAGCTGAACAATCAGAAGAACAAATGCTGGAAGCTCAAGGACAGCATGATGAACCTCTGGGACTAAATATGTTAATGTATGTTGGCGGATTAAGAATACAGATTATCACCACCCCTATTCGTCCTGTGGGTATGATAAAAGCTGGCTAAGGGAGCATCCCTACACAGGACCACAGTGCTGCTAGGGAAAGAAATACTTGAAACAAAGATCTAGACAACTCAATACTTTATTGCATCACATAGGTGTACAAGGTCTTACAATAATTCTGATTGTTATACTATGAACCCTGTCGGGCACAGAAAAAATTACAAATAAGAGAGGACACAAACTTAACACTAGTACAATCTAATTTATTACTACAATTTAATATACAATCATCAACAACTCATAACATCCCACTGCTTCTCTCAGGAGAGGGTTGGAGACTGGCAAGACAATGGTGTGGCCATGTAATCTTACCGTTGGATGTGTTTAAGCTGCCCAAAGGCCTCCAACTAAGCTTCACGACTGTTATACTATGATAACAATCGGGACTGACTGCTTAACGTGACCTACGAACACGGACCTGCTAAGGGAAGGAACACTTGAAACAAAGATCTGGCCTACTCGTCTTGTCAGTGTGATATAATTGGCCAAAACCTTCTTTCGAAGGAGAGCCCTATGTCTAGCAGATGAATAAGTGATGAACAATCTCAATTACGTCTCTTATTGCCAGTAGGGTAATATTTTACCCCGGTTTTTGTAACATTCTTCATTAGTGCTCCGCTTCTATTGGTCTTAGGTCCTATTAGTATTAGCGTTAAGATATATAGGCAATAGCCTTCCTAAATAAATGGACTATCCTACACTGACCATTGGTTCCTGGGATTAGCGCGTTCAAACAAACAAACTCTTCAGCTTCATAATATTAGTATAGATTTTTGGTTTTACAACTATTAAACAATTTATTAATTGTAGCTTGTAGACCGTGGGAGAGCTATGCTTCGTCATGAATGGGTCGGCTCGACCAGAGTGATACCGCGGCCTCACAGAAAACCGGTGTGAAATAGCGCTTGCGCTCTGTTTCACCGAGTGAGTGAGGATACCGGAGGCCCATACCCCAACCCCTCCCTCCATCCCCTTTCCTATCCCCCAAAGGTCGGCAACGCACTTGTGACGCCTTTGGTGTTGCGGGTGTCCACGGGCGGCGGTAATCGCTTACCATCAGGTGATACGTATGCTCGTTTGCCCACTATTCAATAAAAAAAAAAAAAAAAAAACTTGTTAGTGTTATAACAACTAATTAAAACATATTAAATATGACTGCCTCGGTAGCACAGTGGTAGTGTATGCAACTGCTGTGCATTAGGTCTCTAGTTCAATTCCTGGGTCGGACCAAATGTTTGTATGATCTGCAAATATTTATTTTGGAGTTTGGGTGTTTTTTATGTATATATGCATGTATTTACCAAAAACAATAAAACATATGTATTGTCTAGTACCCATAATACAAGATTAGCTTAGTTTGGCACTAGATGGCGTTGCGTGTATGTCTTAAAATATTTATTATAATATTATTATATGGTCTTCCATACAACATTGTTATTAAATAATTTACTTTTTCTATTTACAGGCCTGTGAAACAAGAGACAAGTTATGATGATATATACGAAGATGAACTTGAAGAAAGCATGTGAGTGTGATAATATGGTATTTTTTTTTTCCGTGGGGAATGCATTCACGCACTTCGCTAGACCACCGCGGTTGGTTCGTGTGGGACTCCTGGCCTCCAAGAGAGGAGGCCAGACTACCCACTAAACCCCACGTTGTTCCTCATCACCTAAGACCGAGCTATGGGATAGAATGCTCACCACGACTCGGCTAGGGACGCCCTTTCGGGCTCGCCTCGGGGGGCCAAATTGTTGCGGGCGCATACCAACCAAGGAGAGGGGGGCTCTCCTTAGTTGGTATGCGCCCCTGAAACAAGAGGGGCGCATTCCGCCTGATGGCTAAGGGGTGGCAGGTCCCCCGACCCGCCGCCCTTGGCTACTCTCATTTGAGGCCGCGGGCGAACATCTGTTGGGCGACCCCTCGCTGGGGGCCTGCGGGGCGGGAGAGTGAGCCCATCTCGCTCCCGTTCCCGCAGGGCCTCTCTCTTGGTCGTCATCACCTCGCTAGCGAACGAGGCGATGGCGGCCCAGCACCGCTCGCTGTCGTACATGGCTATAAACTACCTCATGCTCCTGATTACGTTATTTAATTCTCAGAGATTCCTCTGATAGTGTGACGATACTTTTTTTTTTTAATATACATATATATCTAGAACCTCCAATATTTATTTGGAGCCTATTTCTAACTAATCCTTTCATACCAGTTCTCGCTTACTACTGCTCGTACTTTCATTCTTCATACCGTTTCTTTCTTTCACTCAGCCTTCCATCGTTTTACCAGGTGTTATTCCTGCTAAGCTCTACGTGGTGGTTACAATTAACTTATTATATACCGTGGGAGAGCCACGCTTCGGCATGAATGGGCCGGCTCGACCGGAGTGATACCACGGCCTCACAGAAAACCGGTATGAAATAGCGCTTGCGCTGTGTTTCACCGAGTGAGTATCCTCAATACCGGAGGCCCATACCCCAACCCCTCCCCCATTCCCTCTCCCTATCCCCCAAAGGTCGGCAACGCACTTGCGACGCTTTTGGTGTTGCGGGTGTCCATGGGCTGCGGTAATCGCTTACCATCAGGTGATGCGTCTGCTCGTTTGCCACCTATTTAATAAAAAAAAAAACAGGTCTGTGAAATCAGAGATATGTTATATAGCCATAACCAAAGATCACCATGGATGTAGCAAATAAGTATAATGATAATATAGATTTAGTATTTAAGAGCTGGATAATAGATATAATCTGTGGCCGCAAATATCCGAAACCATATCCGCGAATTACCGTCTATATGAATTTTTGTCTTTAAAAGTATATAAAAAAAAGATAAATCATCAAATGTATTTTAACTTTACAGAATCGAAGACAAAAATATAATATACAAGTTAGAGTTTGACGACACAGATGGGTATGACATTGATGCTGCGAGAAGGATCTCGTCCGATATTGGGTAAGATAATTTGATTGATGACTGTACGGTTGGTCTTGTGGTTTAAGCGTGGGAGAGCTATGTTTCGGCATGACTGGGTCAGCTCGACCGGAGTGATACCACGGCCTCACAGAAAACCGCTGTGAAATAGCGTTTGCGCTGTGTTTCACCGAGTGAGTGAGGATACCAGAGGCCCATACCCCAACCCCTTCCCCCATCCCCTTTCCCGTCCCCCAAAGGTCGGCATCGCACTTGTGACGCCTTTGGTGTTGCGGGTGTCCATGGGCGGCGGTAATCGCTTACCATCAGGTGATGAATGAGCAGACGTATCACTATCCGAAAAACCCCAATATCTTACGAAACCCTATTTTTTTCCAAAATAAAATATAGCCTATAGATTTACCATAGCAGCGCCATCTATTGATTACTTACTCAACCCAGTCGAAAGGTATCGACATCTGTTAGAATCATTTGGAGTTAACAGATAATTGTGACTGTCAAATAATAACAGACAAATAATTAGCAATAAATTAAAATTGCGACTATAATTTGAGATTTAAACTATCCTATCTCTCAAGTTGGATCGAACTGCACATGGTGTGCGAATTTTATTATAATCGGTTAAGTGGTTTAGGAGTCCATTGAGGACAAACATTGTGACACGAGATTTATATATATTAAGATATATATAATCCCGTAACAATTCCCCTAGTGGATCAGTGATGACGAAAAATCCAGTTAGAGCAAGCTAAGCAGGGAATCCAAGTAGACGGAGCCGTTCTTTGTGTCCATGACACGGGAAATTTCATTTCAAACTCAAACTCAAATCATTTACTTCCATAGGCCCCAAAAGGCACTTGAACACGTCAAAAATGCAAACATCAAAATATAAAACAAAACTCAAGTAATCAATTCAGTGATAAAAGGTACTAATACTAAATGCACTGAAATTATTTGAATTACCGGAGTCTAGATTGATTTCGATTCAACTCAAAGGTTTAAATTGAAATCAATCCAAGTACCAGCTCCGATGGGTGTTGCATTCATGAGAAGAGCTGGTGAGAAACTAATTTGTCAATTTAGTTTGAATTTATTTGCCTTCTGTAGCACAAATAAAGAAAACTTGAGCCGTGCTCCAATAGAACATGGCTGGAATGCTGGTACAGTGGGTCTACCGCGCAGCATCCCTGCTAGTGAGGATGGTAATTTGGCGGCAACTGTCGAGTCGAGTCGCGGCAAGCGTGGGGGGTGTCGGAAGGTCAGATCCAGGCGCAGGGGAGGACAAGCACGGGGAAGGGCTGGCGGAGGCCAAAAGCGTCTATTGGCTTTAAACGAGTAATCTTTTTATTTATTTTACTAGCTTTTGTTGTCTTCGACCGCAATCATATCTATACTAATAATAAAGCTGAAGAGTTTGTTTGTTTGAATGCGGTATTATCAGGAACCGCTGGTCCGATTTGAAAAATTCTTTCGGTGTTGGATAGTCCATTTATCGAGGAAGGCTATAGACTATATATCAGCATTGGACGGCGATAATTTGATACAGAAACGATTTATTATTACTGTTTTTAATAATGTTTAACTATAATAAATTTGTTTTTCCAAAACAGCGTTAACATCGGCTTGGAAGAGTTACCATCCGGAAGTTACCTGGACGCCCCTCCATTTGCCAAATGTAGAAAAACCCTGGCCCAGGATCAGGACATCGAACATCCAAAGTGAGTGAAAGATTTACAATATATTTTTTTTATTGCATAGGGAGCAAACGAGCAGACATATTGCCTGATAGTAAACGATTCAGAACGACCAGAGGCGTCACAAGTGCGTTGCCGGCCTTAAGGGGATGGGGCTCACTCGGTGAAACACAGCGCTAGCGCTATTTCACACCGGTTTTCTGTGAGGCCGTGGTATCACTCCGGTCGAGCCGGCCCATTCATGCCGTAGCGTGGCTCTCCCACGTGTTTCTTTTTTTCCCCATCCTCCAAAGGCCAGCAACGCACTTGTGACGCCTCTGATGTTGCGAGTGTCCATGTGCGGCGGTAATCGCTTACCATCAAGCAATACGTCTGCTCGTTTGCCTCCAATTCAATAAAAAAAAAACAAGTATATCATTTAATATTATCTATTATTTTAAACCGACAACCCTAGTAAAAAAATTAAATTGGTCATTACTTCCAGTTTCTACAAGTTTTGGACATGATGTTTTTTGTGTATATAGGATAGTAGTAGATCTCAATTTAGGTGTATATAACTTTTCTATATTCAGTGGATTATTGAAGAAAAAAAAAACAAAAAAAAAATTTTTTTAGCATATCACGAGATTCATAATTGTTCTAAAATTTTAAGCTCCTAATACAGTTTCAAATGGCATTAGTTCAGCTTAATTTATTTCTGCACGTTGCCCGGATAATCTCACATGTTTGTCAATCCGGAGTTTTACTCTAGTGTTCTAAATGATTAGTTTTAAAAGATTTTAAAATTATAGGCCGACCGTTTATCCGAGTCCTCGCCTGCGCGGTAACAGGGGCGTTTCTTTACTATGACGTCACATATCTTAGGAACTATCTTGGCGCATTTTATCTCGTGTGTATCTCACTAAGCCAACCCCCCCCCCACCTGTCTTAGTCCCCTTTGTCGTCATACCCCCGCGCCCCTGTTACCGCGCAGGCGAGGACTCAGATAAACGGTCGGCCTATAAAAGAGGTCGTTCGAAAAATGGGTGTTTTACCACATAGTGCGGCGTCCTAATCTTGGCCTGAACGTGAACAGCCGATTTGTTTTAATATACGTTTTTTTGATATTAAATTTTCATGATCACAATCCATTATCCAACTCACTACCAGCGCACGTGTTTCCGTTCCACTATGATTCTAAATCCTTTAAGCGGGGTGTGAAAAAGCATCTCACTAGGCCTCCATAGTGCTGGTCACCATGCTGCACTGTCCTTGTTTGCATTGAGGATGGTGACCACCAGTCTCGGATTCTGCTGGTGCTTTCCATCAGGCAGGGCAGAGTCATTTTGGTAGCTCAAGTATAAAAAAAATGCATCAAAATGGCGATTTTTATTTGATTTACTTAACTACAAATCGTTTTTGTTGTTATATCAAATTCAACACCACTGTTCCTATACGAGTATATCTGCAGTCCAATGTATTTTTCTGTAGTGTGTGTCACCAGAGGCCATTGCGTATGCTCTGCAATTGTCAACTATTCCATATCAGTGTTATCGATACTCACACACACTCACAGAAAACCGGTGTAAAATAGCGCTTGCGCTGTGTTTCTGAGGCCCATACCCCAACCCCTCCCTCCATCCCCCTTCCCATCCCTAAAAGGTCGGCAACGCACTTGTGACGCCTCTGGTGTTGCGGGTGTCTATGGGCGGCGGTAATCACTTACCATCAGGTGATACGTCTGCTCGTTTGCCCACTATTTAATAAAAAAAAATAAAAAATACAATTCCGGAATCGAAAGTTTTCTTGTTCAGTTATAACCAGCCATCGACCTTTGGCGCGTCTTACGCCCGTCCGTCCGTCCGTCCTACCTCTGCGTGAGTATTACTTACTCAGTCGAGAAGCCCTTAAAACTATTTTTTTAGCTAAAAGTGTTGTTGAAATCAAATAAATTGCTTCAGATACATCGGATATGAGATGAGCACACCCTCAACAGCGGCTCGACTCTCGCAGACCAGCAGCCCTCCCGTTAAGGACGACATAATCTTTAATTTACTCAATTACGGTCGGTAGTTTTTATAGCAATTGTCATTTCGATTTAAATTTTTGTGTTTGATTACTTGATGAACGGCGTTGTTATTCTCCCTTCTCGTAGGCAGTGAAGAAGAGTCGCAAGCTTCCAACGGAGAAAGCGAGGATCTCGAAGTATGCAGCTCTCGGGTCACACGAGCAATGGCCGAGACCGCTGAAGACACACCAGAGGAAGCTCAAGCTGCGGGCAGAGTGGAAACTCCGTCTGTCGAGGCTGCAGAGCCTTATGGCCATGAAGTGATGCATGGGCCCACTGCCCTATTCGACTTTAAATGGCAGGCATATCCATCTGTCCCGATTGATCCTGGCTCGAGGAGGGAACAGTTCGTAGGAAGTGCCGGCCCTACGATTGGTCCTATCTCAAATATATACGATGCTTTCGTTTTAATTTGGGATAGACCAATCATGGAACACATTGCGGCACAAACCAACATATATGCGCAGGAGTATGTTGAAAAACTCTTGGAGCGAGGCTTAATCGGGCCGTCAAGTCGGATAGCGCTGTGGAGAGACACCGACGTTGACGAGCTGTATGTGTATTTTAGTTTAATATTGACAATGGGTATTGTTGTGAAGACAAGACTCGAAGACTACTGGACCAATGACGGTAGCGCCTACTGCACCCCTTATTTTGCCGCACATATGCCTCTGAAACGATTCCAAATTCTCTCAAAATGCCTCCATTTCAATTCAAATAGTGATATTACTCTCAGTAACCTAACCCCTTCCCAAGCCAAAATACATAAAGTAAAGCCCATCGTCGATCATTTAAATGCAAAATTTTCAACTCTATACAGTTTAGGTCAAAGCATCGCTCTGGATGAATCTTTGACCCGGTCCGATATCACACAAGATATCCCAAACAAGGCCAAAGTGGACATCAGAACCTATGAGGTGTGCGACTGTCGGACGGGTTATTTGTGGCGTTTCGAGTGCCACGCGGGTGTTGAACAAGCTGAAGTTCAACAAGGTGTGATATCGGGCAGCATACCGAATTTGGTTTTGCGGTTATTGCGAGGGCTTGAACATCGAGGTCATACCGTATGGATGGATGACTATTATAATTCTCCGGCTCTCGCCCGCGTCCTAAAGTCCATTGGGTATGACTGCGTTGGGACGCTCCGCACCAACCGTCAATTTGTGCCCCATCAAATCACTAACTTGAAGAAGTCAGATTTGAGGGTTGATCAGGTTGGCGGGTACACTTCCGGAGACGTTGATCTCCTTATATGGCGATGTCCAAACCGTGTGGCGTTGCTCTCGACATACCATGGGGCGTTTGAATTCGAAAATAAACTCACAGTAATTGTGGACTATAATGTCTGCATGGGTGGCGTCGACATTAAGGACCAAACGCTGTCCTCGTTCCCCATAGACTGGAAACAAACTCACAGTTGGTATAAGAAATTTTTCTGGCGTTTGTTAAATGTGAGCGTATTGAATGCCTACACACTTTACGAGTATAGTCATGATATTACTCAAAAAAAGTTCCGCATGGATCTGGTGAAGCAGTTGCTGGATAAACATCAAAAGTCCACACCGTCTCTTACAGCCGGTACTTCTTTAAAATGCACCCAGGATTATGTAGCGCACTTCCCTCGGGAACTCCCCGACTGTTCTGGTGGCGAGAAAACTGGCAAGCTAAGCCAAGTCTGCGTGGTTTGCAAGACAAAGCGTACACATTACGTATGTGCAACATGTAATGTGTCGCTTTGTATTGATTTCGCTGACCATATTTCCTCTTGTTACATGAAATACCACACATAAGACAACGTACCTTCCCATTTCCTTGCAGTCTACATTGCATTAAAAACGTTAGCTTATGACAAACGTGGGAGGGCAAATTAACAGAATGGTCACAATCTGGTGACCCTAAGATTTCATTCTGGAAAATTGATGCCACTCATTAACCCTCCGACATTAACTAAAACTAAATAACCTAGCTATGCTTCGGCATGAATGGGTCGGCTCGACCGGAGTGATACCACGGCCTCACAGAAAACTGGTGTGAAATAGCGTTTGCGCTGTGTTTCACCGAGTGAGTGAGGATACCGGAGGCCCATACCCCAACTCCTCCCCCCATCCCCTTTCCCATCCCCCAAAGGTCGGCAACGCACTTGTGACGCCTTTGGTGTTGCGGGTGTCTATGGGCGGTGATAATCGCTTACCATCAGGTGATACGTCTGCTCGTTTGCCCACTATTCAATAAAATATATATATATATATATATAGATATATGGCACTGGTCGCGAAATTATATTAAAGGCGGAGTTCAGTGAAACAGTACAGTTCAATAGAGGCGTTTAACAATATATACATCCTTATAAAGGGTGTAAAGGACTATATTAATGTTAAACTTCCCGAACTTATTCAAACCATCGTTCTCAACAAAATGCCTCAAAAAGTTAATTGTGTTATTTTAATTGCTATACGAAACAAATGAAAAAGTTAATTGCAATTATTTTAACAGTGATTTACAATTGATGTGTATTAATATAAATAATTTAATTGTAATACGCGACTAAATGTTTAATTGCAACTAATTCAGTTACAATTAATTTTATAACAATAACTTTTTAAACAATTAATTAGTTAAATAAAAAAAATAATTGATTAATGCCCAACACTGAGTGTATGCGACTGCTGTGCTTGAGGTCTCGGGTTCGATCCTGAGTCGGACGAAATGTTTGTATGATCTGCAAATATTTGTTTCGGAATTATTATTGTATTTCAACAGTTGTCTAGTACACATAGGACAGCTCTGCTTAGTTTGGAACTAGATGGCGTTGTGTGTTGGATGCCCGAAATATTCGTATTATCTATGTTCATAAAGTCCCCCAAACAGAGGACATACTCCTAAAGCAGTAGTTTAGTCTTTAAATAAAACATTACATATTTTCTCTTATCATTTTAATTAAATTAATGTAATGAGTACTTATATGTATTTTTCACAGCATTTTAATAAATAATAAGATAATCAGTCTGGTTGTCTCCCATCTTGTGTCGTAGACGATGAAGGGTATTGCATGCTGTAACAAAAATAGATAAATGATATTCGAATATAAAAAAGCTAATTTCTCCACGCTTATCTCATAACTGTTGGTTTAACACGAACGGGGCGGTACTACCCACTAATCAACAACCTATAACGTCCCACTGCTGGGCTCGGGTCTCTCCTCAGAATAGGGTTAAGGCCAAACGTCCCTAAGCAGGCCGAGTGCGGGTTGGGGATTGGCAAGACAACGTTGTGGCTACGTAATCTTGCCGTTGGATGTTTTTGACTGCCTCTGTGGCGTAGTGGTAACGTATGTGACTGCTAAGCTTGAGGTCTCGGGTTCGATTCCCGGGTCGGACCAAATGTTTTGTATGATCTGCAAATATTTGTTTCGGAGTTTGGGTGTTTTCTATGTATAATATGTATGTATTTACAAAAAAAAAGTATATAAGTATTTATATCAGTTGTCTAGTACCCATAACACAAGCTCTGCTTAGCTTGGGACTAGATGGAGTTGTGTGTTAGATGTCCAGAATATTTATTTTAAGCCGCCCAAAGGCCTCTCAACTAAGCTTCACGACTTATCCTACAATACAACCGAGACCGACTGCTTAACGTGACCTCCGAATCACGGAGACGCTCATGGTAATAACATGCCACTACTGACCGCGCTTTTGTTGCTTACCCTCGGCGATTGTTTCTAATCACCGAGTGCAACTGATCTATGAGCCACTACCACACACGCACTACTCACAGAAGACCAACCTACAGTAACAGCATTCGTGTTTCATTGGTGAGCGTGAGACCGGAGGCCAAATGATGCAGAAGCATCACTAGGTCGCCATAGTGTGGGTTACCATGCTGCATTATCTACATTCGCAATGAGTATAGTCACTACCACTCTTGGATTCTGCTCATGCTTCCCATCAGGAGTAGAATCAGTTTGGGGGGCTCATATATAAAAAATAAAAAAGACTACTTATGTGGGAGAGCTATGCTTCGGCATGAATGGGTCGGCTCGACCAGAGTGCGGCCTCACAGAAAACTGGTGTGAAATAGCGTTTGCGCTGTGTTTCACCGAGTGAGTGAGGATACCGGAGGCCTATACCCCAACCCCTCCCCCCATCCCCTTTCCCATCCCCCAAAGGTCGGCAACGCACTTGTGAAACCTTTGGTGTTGCAGGTGTCCATGGGCGGCGGTAATCGCTTACCATGAGGTGATACGTCTGCTCGTTTGTCTACTATTCAATAAAAAAAAAGACTTGAGAACGAAGTTCCTTTCGATTAATTAGTGAAGGAATTGTAATAAAATTTTATTTTTTATAAGTTTTAATATTTTTTTTTTTAATTTTGCTGCGTTTCTTCTGCATTATTACATATTTCTTCTGGATGTTTACATATTTTTTGCACTGCTATTATCACGTGATCTAAAATTAACCATTCAAAAAATATTGATTAAAAAGACATCATATTTTACTCCAAAAACTATACCTTGAAAAGATAAAAAAGAAATCATACTTACACATCTGAATGATGATTTAAAGTGTTTAAAGCCATAATATTTGTTTCCCTATCGTAATATTCTTTATTTATTTGTTCATCAGTTTTAAGTATTTTTTTACTTTCTAGTTTCTTTAATTTCTGCGCTTCATAATGTTTTTTTCTCCTTTCTGCATTAGTTTTAGGTCTTCTAACTAGTACTTGATCAGTCTCACTACATCCATCTGATCTCTTTGCAGTTATGTTTTGTGGCCTTGTAATTTGTAATTTGTTTCTCTCACGATAGTCTCTACATCTTTGTGCATTTGTCTTATTTGTATTTTTCCTTGATGTTATAGTTTGTACCTCAGTAGTCGATGCTTTAGTTGATTCGCTATTGAAATAAAAAAGCAAAAATTTTTTTTATACATACACACACACACACACACACCTATTCTTTCATACACGTCATAGATACGCGGGACTTTGTAAACACAACAGCGTATATGTTAGAACACGCACGGCTTGCTAAATACATACGTACTGATATTGTAATATTAAAATATAATTTGCTTTTGAATTTATTAAAGTTACGACGCGTACACTTGCTAAACACTACTGACCGCGCTTTTGTTGCTTACCCTCGGCGATTGTTTCTAATCACCGAGTGCAACTGATCTATGAGCCACTACCACACTCGCACTACTCACAGAAGACCAACCTACAGTAACAGCATTCGTGTTTCATTGGTGAGCGTGAGATCGGAGGCCAAAATTATATAGGGGGCAAACGAGCAGACGTATCGCCTGATAGCGACTACCGCCGCCCATGGACAACCGCAACACCAGAGGCGTCACAAGTGCGTTGCCGGCCTTTTAGGAAGGAGTGCGCTCTTTTCTTGGAGGATTGAAGGTCGTATTGGTCCGGGAACACCGCAGGCGACAGCTCATTCCACAGCTTTGCTGTGCGTAGCAAACAATTTCGGGAGAATCGCACAGTTGTGGACAGCCAACTATCTAGATGATGGGGATGAAATTTCTGTCGCGTAGGACGATGGCGGAAAGATGCGGCAGGAATCAATCCGAACAATTCCTCGGAGCACCCCCCATGGTAAATGCGGTAGAAGATGCACAGCGAAGCCACATCTCTACGCAGCGCCAGAGAGTCTAGCCGAATTGAAGGATCCCGGCAATCGACGATACGAGTCGCCCTCCGCTGAATGCGGTCCAGAGGAAGGAGCTGGTATTGGGGTGCTCCTGCCCAAAGATGAGGACAGTATTTCATGTGAGGCCGAACCTGCGCCTTATAAAGCCGAAGGCGGTGGGCCGGAGTGAAATACTGCCTCGATCTGTTGAGCACACCTAGCTTTTTCGAGGTCAATTTGGCCTTACCCTCCAAATGGCCACGAAACTGGACTTCGCTCGATACGTCGAAATCAAGTATCCCAATATTGGCTGAGGCAGATAGGGGAGTGTCTTCAAAACGAGGACATACGACCCACGGTAGTTTTTTTGCGGTGAACGCGCAAATTTGTGTCTTTGTCGGGTTGAATTGGACCAAATTGAGTCTATCCCAATTTGAGACTTTTTCCAAAGCGGCCTCAACTTCAGACACAAGTTTGTTTCGACTCTCAATGACGTTTGCCCGAGAAATATTGGCGCGGCTGGTGTAGAGAGCATCACCCGTACTGTCATCCGCATAACAATGAATGCCGCTAATTGGCAGCATGTCATTGATATGAAGGAGGAACGGAGTAGGCGATAGCACACAGCCTTGCAGGACACCAGCATTCACAGACATGGAGTCAGAGCATTCACTGTCGACTACGACCTTAATGCCTCTGCATGCCAGAAAGCTAGTGACCCAATCGCATAATTTCTCGGGAAGCCCATAGGAAGGGAGCTTCGAAAGAAGCGCTTTGTGCCAGACCCGATCGAAGGCTTTCGCGATGTCCAAACTAACTGCCAAGGCTTCCCGTTTAGTCTCAATCGCCTGAGCCCAGCGATGTGTCAGGTATGCCAGAAGATCACCAGCTGATCGACCCTTACGGAAACCGGAAATGATGCGAATGCATCACTAGGTCGCCATAGTGTGGGTTACCATGCTGCATTATCTACATTCGCAATGAGTATAGTCACTACCACTCTTGGATTCTGCTCATGCTTCCCATCAGGTAGAGTAGAATCACTTTGGGAGGGTCATATTTAAAAAATAAAAAAGACTTGAGAGGTTCCAAAGGACACCCGGATGGAACGAAGTTCCTTTCGATTAATTAGTGAAGGAATTGTAATATTTTTTTTTTTAAGTTATAATCTTATTTTTTTTATTTTGCTGCGTTTCTTCTGCATTATTACATATATCTTCTGCATGTTTACATATTTTTGCACTGCTATTATCATCTATACAAATAAATAAAATTGGAGTGTCTGTTTGTAATATTAAAATAACCGCTTTCTACTACATGCATATGAATGTATATACGGTACACATACCAAAATATATATTTTTTAAATTTTTGTCTGTCTGTTCCGGCTAATCTCTAAAACGGCTGGACCGATTTGGACGGGACTTTCACAGGTTGGTAGCTGATGGTACAAGGAGTAATTTGGGCTTACATTTCTTAGGCTAACTTCGGCACGACAATAACCGCGGGGTTCAGCTAGTGTGATATAAAATTAACAAATCAAAAAATAATGATTAAAAAGACATATTTTGTTCCAAAAAAATATCTTAGGAAGATAAAAAAGAAATCATACTTACACATTTGAATGATGATTAAAAGTGTTCAAAGCTTCGATATTTTTTTCCCTATCATAATATTCTTTATTTATTTGTTCATCAATTTGAGCAATTCTTTTACTTTCTAGTTTCTTTAATTTCTGAGCTTGATAATGTTTTCTTCTTCTTTCTGCATCAGTTTTAGGTCTTCTAACTATTAATTGACCAGTCTCACTACATCTCTTTGCAGTTATTTTTTGTGGCCTTGTAAGTTGTAATTTCTTTCGCTCACGATATTCTCTACATCTTTGTGCATTTGACTTTCTTGTCTTTTTCCTCGATGTTATAATTTGTACCTCAGTAGTCGATGCTTTAGTTGACTCGCTGTTGAAATAAAAAAAGCAAAAAAAATATACATATACATACACACACACACACACACATATATATATATATATATATTTTATATGTGTCTATTCTATTCTTTCATACACGTCATAGACGCGCGGGACTTTGTAAACACAACAGAGTGTGTAGTATATATATATATATATATACTCTCTCTACTTCGTAAACACAACAGCGTATAGGTTAGAACACGCACGGCTTGCTAAATACATACGTTCTGATATTGTAATATTAAAATATAATTTGCTTTTGAATTTATTAAAGTTATGACGCGTACGTGCTAAACACAATAATGGAGAGATTATAACGCGTATGACTTGGTTAGCACAATAGTAAAGAGAGGTTGGATTGCTAAAAATACAAAAGCATTTATTATTGTCTGTATAAAATCTCTACTTACCTAACTCCATCAGCAATAGCCGGCACTTGTGCAGAAACACTGTCAGGATACATTATTGTTTTTATTTTTTATTATTTTTATATATATTTATTATTTATTATGTATACACTCAACAAAAATAATCGTCGCGACACCACACTGTTCAATGCGAAATAGAAAGACGAAACGAAAATATCTGGCTTGCTTTCTATAAGAGAGAGACAGACAGAGAAACATGCGCACGCCGCACAGCTTACAATAGCTTACTATAGCAAAAAGTGTCGTTACAACTTTTCGTCTTAATTTTTTCTGTCCAACCCCCTCTCGCAACGCGCGGTAAGGAACTTCGTTCCAATAATTATATATTTGTAATTACTCTGTGTGGTGACGGTTTAAAAATATAGTATGTCACCACCTCTGTTCATCCCGTGGGTGTCGTAGGAGTCGACTATGAGAGTAGTAACTAGGCAGGACAACATCACTGCATATAGAAGGAAAACTTGAAGCAAACCAGAAAGAGAGACCAGCGCAAGAGAGTAGAGACCAGAAAGAGAGACCATTGTCCCGCAGTTAACCGTGTCCTACGTAGTTGGCTGGTCTCTGTTGAGACTGGCATCATTATCATCATCTCTTAAGGTGTAGGGTAGTCTATAGCGCTATACTTACTCTTGGTATTCGACTTTTATTGACGTGGCTTCAAAGTTGGACTGCAACAAATGATGGACAGCTGACGTTGATCTGGTGGAAATAAAACACAATTTGTACTTAATTATACTATATATATACTAATATTATAAATTCATAAGTATCTCTGCGTTACATAAATCTTTATAAGGAAATATAAAAAATAATAATAAATATTCCGAACATCTAACACACAACGCCATTTAGTCCCAAGCTAAGCTGAGCTTGTGTTATGGGTACTAGACAACTGATATAAGTACTTATATACTTTTTTTTGTAAATACATACATATTATACATAGAAAATAACCAAACTCCGAAACAAATATTTGCAGATCATACAAACATTTGGTCCGACCCGGGAATCGAACCCGAGACCTCAAGCTTAGCAGTCGCATACGCTACCACTACGCCACCGAGGCAGTTAAATAAAAAAAAAAAAATGCGATGTAAGCGTGAACTTGTCGCCACGCTTGGCACTGGGCCGTGGACGCCACCAGCGCGCGATGTTTCGTTCAGTTAACCCAGCACTATACACCATTCCTATTACCTTATTTAGATATCAGTGCTCTGCATGTTACGCTTTCTCGGCTACCACACTGTATCAATTTTGGTATAGAGACCTAGGCATAGTACATAGGCAACTAATGTACGTATCGTAAATTAATGTACGTGTTTAAAAAATTGCGAGTTATAGCAGATTCCAAATTGATTACCCAAGTTTATTTGTCTTTATGTCAATCAATCATCCAATACTGCATAACCTCATGGGGTGGAGCATTAAAAACCATTATCCTGCCTCTAGAACGAGCTCAAAGAGCGATTCTAAAAGTAGCCACCTCCCGTCCATTCCTATATCCCACAAGTATGTTATACCAATCGTGCAAAGTGATGACTGTCCACCAAATTTTCATATATAACACAGTATTAAAACAACACACATTGCTTCCCTATCGAGCCGAAATTACTAACAAAAGACGAAAAGATATAGTTTGTCCCTCACAATCAGGATCAAAATACATTTATTCAAACAGATTTTTTCCTTTTCTGGGTCCATTTTTATATAATAGGTTAAATAGAGAAATAAGTATTTATAAACTAAATTATGTTAATTGTAAAAACACAATACGCAATTGGTTACAAATTTTGTCATATGAGCAAACTGAGCAGATACTTGAAATATGTAAATAAAATTATTTTGCTGAGCTGTCTTAGCGCATTATTTTTGACCCACTTATTTCTAGTACTACAAAATTGCTATGTATGTTTTTAAATTATATTGTTACTTTAAGCACTAATAATGTAAATTTAAGTAAATAAAAAATTGTTTTGTAAGCATTTTCTCCGCCCGAGACACAGATTCAATCTAGTTCGGGCAAATAACAATTAACGTAATATATTTATAAATTTAAGAATTTAATTGTAAATTATTGTATCTTTTATAACTAAATAAATAAATTTTGAACTTTTTGTTGCGACAACCGACATACGATAGTCTATATATTAGTATTATATATACAGTACAGTGCAAGAGTGTAGAAACCAGAAAGTGGGACCAGTGCAAGAGACTAGAATGCAGAAAGAGAGGCCAGTGCAAGAGACTAGAATCCAGGAAGAGAGACCAGTGCAAGAGACTAGAAACCAGAAAGAGAGAGTAGAGATTAGATAGAGAGACCAATGCAACAGAGTAGAGACCAGAAAGAGAGACTAGTGCAAGAGAGTAGAGACCAGAAAGAGAGACCATTGTCCCGCAGTTAACCGTGTCCTACGTAGTTGGCTGGTCTCTGTTGAGACTGGCATCATTATCATCATCTCTTAAGGTGTAGGGTAGTCTATAGCGCTATACTTACTCTTGGTATTCGACTTTTATTGACGTGGCTTCAAAGTTGGATTGCAACAAATGACGGACAGCTGACGTTGATCTGGTGGAAATAAAACACAATTTGTACAAATTATACTATACTAGCTGACCCACGCAAACTCGTTTGCGTCTTGTATAGCCCGTAGCATGAAATTATTCTCAAAATAAGGAACTTTTCTAGTTGATTTTTACACCTTGAGTCCGAAAAACCCAAATATCTTACGGAACCCTATTTTTTCCAAAATAAAATATAGCCTATGTTACTCGTGGATAATGTAGCTTTCGAATGGTGAAAGAATTTTTAAAATCGGTCCTTTAGTTTTTGAGCCTATTCCTTACAAAGAAACATACAAACAAAGTTTTCCTCTTTATAATATTAGTATAGATATATACTCATATTATAAATTCCTTAGTATCTCTGCCTTACAGAAATATAAGGAAATAGATATGCGATGTAAGAGTGAACTTCTCGCCGCGCTTGGGACTGAGCCGCGGACGTCACCAGCGCGCGATGTTACTAAGGAATGCAAATCTCGCGAGATTGGGGCTCAAGCGAGATCTCGCCAGTGTTGGGCAAATTTTAATTGCATTTAAAATTAATAACTAACAATTGATTAATCGTGAAAGGACACTATAAAAACTAACAATTGATCAATTGTAATTGTGAAAAAGTACAACTAACAATTAGTTAGTTATTAATCGTGTTAATACAGTTAACAATTGATCAATTTTACGAAAAAAATTAAAATTAACAATTATTTTTTTTACTAAGTATCACTTTTATTATTGTGCATGTGCGGATTTCACCAATTTAAATATATTTACTACATTTACGGTACTAAATATATTTTATAAAAACTTTAATAAAAGAAATTATAAATTGTCTTATTTTCGTTTTCGTATACGTACACCTTATTGCATTATTATGTTAACTTATATTTACTTTTGTAGTAAGTGAATATGAGGTATGAGGAGATAAAGGAGTAATAGTATTTAGAGAATGACAATATATACAAAACAAAATCAAATATTATCGCGGCGAAATATATAAGTATAGGACAGGAAAGGTACTGCCCGTCCTCATATGAACAAGACGTCACGCGGCGCGTGTGCGCGAGCGCCTCACTAAGATATTGCCGTCTCGCTCACACTCACAGGGCTCATCTTAGGTACGACGGCGCCGATAGCAAATACATAATTAAAACAAACAAAATGTGTGTATAACATTGAAAATACCCCCCACCTCTCTCTTAGTTATACTTCACCCTCCCACGAAAAGAGAAGTTGAGGGGAGGAGATGTATCACAGTGATGGAAAGTGAAAGTTGTTTTGGAGCCAAAAGATCAGGCAGATTCTCTTGATTCCAACGAGCCCAAACACAAGGGTTGTAGTGAAGTATAACTAAGAGAGGGGTGGGGGGTAAGTAGAATATTAAGGGTACTGATTCCTGACAAGTTCAGGGTGTGCAAGGGGGGACTAAAAATGTCTCCGAGCAGTAGTTTCGAAGACAGAGGGGGTGTCTTACTTAAGGGGTGATTTTAGAGGGTAGGGGTGAGCAAGGAAAGTTTGTTAGTTTAGCGTGGTATCCAGCTGACGGATTGAAGATATATATGGTCTTGGTATGTGAGGGCCAGGAGGGGGGATGAAGTTACTATCAGTGGGGGGGAAAGGTCAGAAAATGACCAGTCTACTGGGGCGAAAGGGTTGGGGGTGCTGTGCTGGTTTGAATGAGTCCGAAGCACTAAGGTGCTGGGGCAGTTGGTTCAAAAGTTAGGTTGAGGGGGGTGAAGTATAATTGAAAAAAAAAGAGGGGGGTAGGTCGAATATTAAGGGTAATGATTCCTGACAATTTCAGGGCTGCAAAGGGGGACTAAAAAAATGTCTCTGAGCGATAGTTTCGGAGATAGAGAGGGTGTCTTCCTTAAGGGATGATCTTAGGGGGTGGGGGTGAAAGGATTGGAGGTGCTACGCTAGATAAATAAGCCCCAAAACAGTGGTTGAAAATATAGGTGGGGGGAGGGCACCTCGACTGAGAAGTATGGCGGTATCGAAGAACTCGACTTCACGATGTGACGAAGTAGGCGATCCAGGAATATGTAGGGAAAATTATATATCAACAAAATTTACCAAAAAGTTAGTTGTTAGTTTTAATTGCTTCAATCAATTAAATTAAAAAGTTAATTGCAATAATTATATTAATTGTTTTTACAATTGATGCACATTACTTTAAATAATTTAGTTGTAAAACACGATTATACGTTTAATTGCGATTAATTCAATTGCAATTTATTTTTTAATCAACTAATTAGTCAATTGATTAATGCCCAACACTGGATCTCGCGAGTTTATGAATAACAATACTGCGAGATCTCGCCAATTTCGAGATCCCGCGAGATTAGCAGTTTGGTGTGTTTTTGCAAATAATCACAATATTTGAATAAATTAGGAAAACAATAATAAGTATTTCTTTCTTTTTAAAAAGACAACTCCCACATTAGGAATAAACATCCTGTGTCGTGGGGGACTTTACAAACATACATGAAACGGACACAAAGAACATCCAGACTCGGGACAACAATTCGTGGATCACACAAAGTGTTGTAGGTACCGCGTGGGATTTGAACCCACGACACTTGGCGCAGTAGCAAGCGGCATGGCGACCGCTGACACCACTCGGCCAACCGTGCATGATAAACATGTATTTCTATATAATACTAGCTGAACCCCGCGGTGCTACCCGCGGTACGATGATAACTGCGGGCAACGCCGCAAGGCGAAGCTATATCTTTATAAATAGTAGCCTATGTGTTATTCTGATGTATAAGCTATATTGTGGTAAAGTTTCATTCAAATCCATTCAGTAGTTTTTACGTGAAAGAGTAACAAACATCCATACATACATACATCCATACTTACAAACTTTCGCCTTTATAATAGTAATAGGATATGCGCCTCTGTGGCGCACTAGTAGCGTATGTGACTGCTGTTCTTGAGGTCTCGGGTTTAATTCCCGAATTGGACCAAATGTTTGTATGATCTACAGATATTTGTTTAGGAGTTCGGGTGTTTTCTATATATAATATGTATGTATTTACAAAAAAAAAGTATATATGTATTTATATCAGTTCTCTAGGACCCATAACACAAGCTATGCTTAGCTTAGTACTAGATGGCTTTGTGTGTAAGATGTCCGAAATATTTATTTATTATTATTTATTTTCACGAATTTTTTCACTAGATTTTTATGCATCAAACATTGTTTGACGTATCTGTCTATATTTTTTTATAAACTTCTAAGTAGTAAACTTTGACATACTTACGTATCTATCAAATAACAAATAAAAGAAACAACCAGTCTTCTCTTCTAATATCAAACAAAAATCTTTTAGTAATAAAACGGTTCTTTTATAACAAGCAAAACAACGAGAAGTCAAAAACAATTTAACTCATTATCTAATTTGTGTTGACTATTAAATTGAGATACGAGTATTATTATAAATTAAATGAAACTATATCTAGGTACTCAGTAGATCCATTAGATATACAGATTACAGATCAATTAACAACATATACCAATCAAATGAAAGATTTGTTCAGTTCTAATCACAAGCCATTATTACGAATTATTTTGAAAGTAGGTCCTTAAGAAGCACAAAATATCCAAAGAATCGTTTGCTAAACGGCTTCTTATTTTGTTGCCCAGATAACCAGCCGCTGAGAATGCCCTTGCAGATTCAACGCTAGTTGGAACCACATATCTCAGGCAGTTATCCACGAACTGTAAAAGTTGGTCTTTAGACCACCCGAACTCGTATAAATTCATTTCCTTTTTGATTAATGCCTCCAAGGAACGAGTGCAATCTCGTTAAACTCGCGAGATCTCGCCTTTTTTTCGTCCGAGATCAATCTCGCTAAAAAAGGCCGAGATCTCGCGAGAACGAGATTGCATTCCCTAGATGTTACGTCTAGTTAACCCAGCACTATACACCATTTTTATTACCTTAATTAGATATCAGTGCTCTGCATGTTACGCTTTCTCGGCTAACACACTGAATCAATTTTGGTATATAGACCTCGGAATAGTACATAGGCAACTTTTTGTTGCGATAACCGACATACGATAGACTATAATATTAATATTATATATTCCAAATTGTGTCGTGACGTTTTCACAGCTAAATTGGACCGATTTCAGTGAAATTTGATATGGAGATTCTTGAGGCAGGACATAGTCTACTCTATAACACGATAAACATGCGCGGAGCCACGTGAAAAAGCTAGTGGTAAATAATTTGAGAGTAGCGGAGTACGCTTAGCTACGAATAAAGTATCGAACTCTGGTAGAAAAGAAATAGAGATATGTCACTTACTCTCCTAACGGGTCCTGTTCACCGCCTGTGTCTTCTACAGCAGAGCTCGATCGTTTCAACCGTCTGAAAAATAAATCACATGAGTTTTATAAACATCTCATTTTTATCATGTAACACTTTGACTGCCTCGGTGTCGTAGTGGTAGCGTATGCGACTGCTAAGCATGAGGTCTCGGGTTCGATTCCCGGGTCGGACCAAATGTTTGTATGATCTGCAAATATTTGTTTCGGAGTTTGGGTGTTTTCTATGTATAATATGTATGTATTTACAAAAAAAAAGTATATAAGTATTTATATCAGTTGTCTAGTACCCATAACACAAGCTCTGCTTAGCTTGGGACTAGATGGCGTTGTGTGTTAGATGTCCGGAATATTTATTATCATTATTATTTTGTTTTTATACCTTTTGTGGTCTCCCTTTTATTTTAAAGGGGAAGCTAAATCTAACACACGCGCTTTAGCCAAGTGTGCCAGGGGGAAATGATGTGAGATTAGGATGATGACGATGCAAGAAATTTTCGTGTGAGACGGCATGTACTCGTATTTAGTAGAACTGCTTTTTTGAATTAACATTAGGGTGGATTTCGGCATTTGCAGTGTATTGAGACTATTTTTATTATTATCTCAAAGGTAGTAGGGCCATTCTAATTTGAGCACGGTAGGGACGGCACGACCAGGGCGGAACTACCCTCTCATATAAGACCAACCTAAAGTGACAACATTCGTGTTTCGTTTGTGAGTGTGAAACCAGGGCCCAATGATAGAGAAGCATCGCAATAGGCCGCGATAGGGTGGATCACCATACTACATTGTTGCATTGTCTGCACGAGCAATGAGTATAGTGACTGCTATTCTGATGTTAACAGTCAAAACTGTCTCGGTAACGCAATGCATCTGCTGTGCTTGAGGTCTAGAGTTCGATCCCCGGCCGGACCAAATCTTTGTATAATATGCAAATATTTATTTTGAAGTTTGGGTGTCTTCTATGTATGTATTTATATCAGTTGTCTAGTACCCATAACACAAGCTTTGCTTAGCTTGGGACTAGATGGTGTTGTGTGTTAGACGTCCGAAAATATTTATTTTTGTTATTATTTTCTACAAATATTTAAATTTATTAAGGGATTCATTGATAAATTAAATGAAGTTTTTGAATAGACATTTAATTTTTATTTACTATTTTCATTACCGGATACATCAGTAATATGTGGTTGATTGTAAGACCAATACAATAGGCTGTAATTGATTTATTTCAAAAGCAGTACAAAGATACAGTATATTACCAAAACGTTTAGTTACATATTGCGATAGTCAATTAGGAATTAGAATTTTACAAACCCTAAGTTTTATAAAAAAACTAATATTTACAATTTTTTTCTCTTCCGGTATTCACGCATGCGTTGAGCTGCAGATTTTGCCTGTTTCTTTGATTGATCAGCACTTGGAATATCTTCTGTAGCAATATCAGCTATCCCATCCGGTTCCTGTTGTTGCTTACTTCGTTGTTTGAGCAATGCTTGTCGTGCCCTGAATTCTCGAGCACGTTCTGCAGGAGTTTTTGGTACTTTATTCGACCTATAATTTTATCATTTCAGTTTAATAAATTTAGTAAATTATTATTAAAGTCGTAAATAAATAAAATATGATAAATTTACCTTACTCCAATTTTTTGTCTCGGCTTTTGTACACGATCTATAGTGAGATATTCATCACCAACGTCCAGTTGATTATTGTCATGTTCAATCGCGATGTCACCAATTATTTGGAATGGTGAATATCTACAATTAATAAGTATTTCATTATTAACGTATTAGATAAATTTTATGTTTTACTATTTTAAATGATGAGTGTGTTTTAGACCACATGACGGCTAAGAAGAAATGTATGCTCGCACACCTCGCTCTTGCTCCTCCAGTAATATACTAAACGTAACTCTCTCTTTCTATCTTCTCTAACTTATATCTCCCTCTCGACTTCCGTTTACCTCGACCGATCACACTTTTTGTAACGCTCTCTTCACGCATTCACCAGTTATCTCACCAAGTCAAGCGTGGGTAAAGAGGTTTTATTTTAAATTTGCTGAAGTCAATTGTAGAAACGCGACGCCGAACCGACCTTCACGTATTAGTAGAGGGAGAAAATAGACAAGGAAAAATAAACGCTGCATATGACGCTACGACGCCAGCAACTAGTATAAGATACTCACCTTTGTGATTCATTATTAGTTGATTGGGTCTTACTAGGTTAAAATCTTGCCTTGAATATGTTGTCACACACTTTTAAACCGAATTAAATAAAGGAGGAGGCTCTCAATTCAACTGTTTTTTCTATGTTTGTTATCTCATAACTTTCGACAGGGTAAATCGCTTTTGATGAGAGAGTTGGTGCTTTCTAAGTGGTCCCATTTCAATTAGGTCCAGTTCTTATTTTTTATTTTTTGTTAAATTATTGGAACGAAGTTCCTTATCGCGCGTTGCGAAAGGGGGCTAGACGGAAAAAATTAAGACAAAAAGTTGTAACGACACGAAAAAATTAAGACGTAAAGTTGTAACGACACTTTTTGCTATAGTAAGCTATTGTAAGCCGTGCGGCGTACGCATGTTTCTCTGTATGTCTCTCTCTCTCTCTTATAGAAAGCAAGCCAGATGTTTTCGTTTCGTCCTTCTATTTCGAACTTCGTTCCATCCGGGTGTCCCTTGACACCTCTCAAGTTTTTTGTTCATTATTCACAATAACTTCCGAAGTAATTTGTTCTTAGCTGCTCCACACCGCTTTCATATTCAGATTTGCGTCACTTCCAGCCATAATTTGTTATTATTTACCCGAAAATTCAAATATGAACTTTAAAATGAATTAATAATTTAATTTGCTTTAAACGTAAAATATTTAATGTACTGTACAAAAAATCGGTTGTCTGTAAAGTCGGTTTACTGACGATAGTTGAACGTGACAACGTCTTAAGAAAATACTGTTGGAATGGTTTAATTTTTGAAAATAATGTTTTGATTTAATTTGTTTCATAGATATTTTGTATGGATAAAGAAAAGGGGTAAATGGAAATCACAATTGAATTGATTAAGTTACATTTATTTGTACGCATAAATACAATTATGTCAATTTCTTTTTTTTTACAATGTACATAGTTTTTACAAGTATGAATGTGCTTTGAGCAATTGTTTTACAACTTTTAAACATGTGTGATATTTAACTTAATACAATTTGTGTTATTCTGTTGAGAATAGGACGATGACAGGAAAAATAGCAAATGTAAGTGTTTCGAGTCTAATGTGTCTTGAAAAAGTCAAATCGATGGTGGTGCCCCTTAGTGTTGTTGACTTATTAACGTCTGATGTACAATCGAGATTGAACATGTCTTTTATGAATTTGAGAAATGTTTCGTCATTTTTCACGTTTGTGTTGAAGTCGCCACAAAGAAGAATTAGTACATCGGCATCAACTTCCATGATGGAATGTACACACTGGCTGTTGTAAACATATGGAAATAGTGCTTGATGCAGCAGAACACTGATGTTAGAGATACCTGCTACAGGTGAATATAAACTGCGCCAAGAACCATTTTAAACGTGGTATCAGCGGTGAAGCATGTAACTTCTGCTAAAATTCGTCACCAATGTTTCTAATAAGGCTGGTTGTATCCGACAGTTCAACGTTGAGAAATTTGGATAAGTTTCTATAAATTTAGACTCCACCTGCTGCGTTTGTTTCAGAATCTGATCGATTATTCTGCCGGGTTACACATTTAAAATTTCCAATTGAAATTGGATCATAATTGTCACGCATCCACGCTTCAGTCAAAATCAAATAATCAGACCTTGGAATCACTGTCTTTTTCAATATCTGCAAAGTGAGCAGACAAACTCTGTGAATTAAGGTTCGTTATTAAAGTTTGTCCTGCATTGTTTGAGTCATTACAGAATTTTACTGCATTATCAGTCATTGCAAGTAGATTGTGCTTAAACTTTAATTTGATCTGAAGAAGTACTTGGTTGTACAGTAGTTTCTGCTGGTTCTGTTGCTAAAGTTTAACGTTGTTGGTCGGTAAATTGTCGTTGAGTATCAATATGGACGGTGTTTAACCTTTGCCCTGAACGAGATGAGGATGTAGTTGTCGCTTCTATAGAACCACTGGCAATAGCCAAGTTAGCAGCTTGGCATAATCTGTTGTTTCGATCTCTTACATTACGTGCTTCTCTTGCAGCTGCTGCCTGTGAAGGAGTTTTGGATGCAGCAATCCGCTGTCTGTACTCACGTTGTATTTGTGCCCTTGTTTTTGGAGCAGCAGTTATTGTTTCTGCAAAGGGCGTCGCAGAGGTAGATGCAACAGCTTCTTGAACCTCATTTGTGAGATTGACACGCTCATCAGGTTGATCTGCAGTGGTGGTAGATTGTTGTTGCGCGTGTTGTCGTTGACTTCTAGTTTGGACATTGTTCGACTCTTCCCCTGAACAAGATGAAGATGTAGTTGTCGCTTCAAGAGAACCACTGGCAATAGCCAAGTTAGTAGCTTGGCGTAATCGTAATCTGTGGTTGCGTTGTCTTTCGTTTTTTAATTTTCTCGCGGCAGCCGCCTGAGCAGGAGTTCTAGATGCTGCGATACGTTGTCTGTACTCACGTTGTTTTTGTGCTTTCGATTTTGAAGCAGCGATTATTGGCTGCGCGAATGGCGTTGCTAAAGTAGATGCTACAGCATCTTGAACCTCCATGGGTTCACTCATCGAAGGTAGTGGCTCATTCGTGAAATCCTCTGGTTCGTCAGATTGTTTTTCGATGGTGCGATTGTAAGCGGTTCTGCAAAATGAATCGTCGTTCGAAACAATTTAGAATTTTTTTTCATAAAATTCTTCGTTCCGAAAATCATTTTAAATTTACAAAATACTTGAATAAAATTTGTACTCGACGGTTAAAATTTAATTTTTGATTTTATTATTTAATAATAATAAATTTTGTATTGACATTATTTCTTTCAGTAAGTAAACTGAATAAAAGTTGTTGTTCAATTAGTTACTTAATTATTTTTTCAAATTTAATTGTAATTTGTTGTAAAAAAGTATTAATTTTGAATAATTTATTATAATTATAAACTGTGATTAAATTATTGTTCACTTCAAAAAACTTGAATATTAACGTTGTGCATTTTTGATATTTTTGAATGGTTGGAGAATAATTTTGTACGAATTGCTTTCATTATCAGTATAAAAGTACTATTATTTATGTGGTGGAATACAATATTCATTTATTGCGCTATCGTACAAAAACATGACAATTTATATTACATTAAAAATTTAACACTTCAGAACAACAATTGTTTTACATTAAAAAGTTTATCTCTTAGGAAAATCAACTTCCATCCATAATTTCAACGACTTTTTCATCATCATCATTACCAGAACCATCATCGCTAATCTCTAAAACTTCTCTCTAGAACAGTTTTGATTCGAACCTATTTAAGTGTCTAATAAAGACCGCATCAATAGTAGTTTTGTATTTCGTTGTGCTAAGATTGCGATCATTTGACATAGTTAAACCAAATTCATTATTTAAAAATTCAATTAATAGTTGATTTTTATCGTCTGCAAAGTTTATCTTGAAATCTCCACTCAAAATCATTGGCAATTCATCAAAGCTTTTTCCAATTTTTTTTTGAAGCAATGCAGATGCGTCATGAGAATAAATGAATAAATTTTCGTACAAGAAGTCTCGTATAGCACGCAATGACTTATCTGGAGAGATGTAAACGGCAACCATAATAATGAACTGATTATCATCAGAGTGGCAACGACTTATACAAATATCACCGATATCAGAAACAGTAGCATTAAACATGCTGTTGTATTTCACATGCACATCCATATAATTTGTACAATAATGAACTGTGTTCATATTTTGATAAATAGCTACTCCTCCCGCTGGACGATTATTTCTTCTGAAACTCGCAACAAAGTTGATATTCGGAATGTCAATTATTTCATCGTTACCCATATGAGTTTCTGATAAAATTAACACATTCATCTTTTTAACAAGAGCGTCAATTGCTAGATCTTTTACATGCGCACGTAAACTTTGACAATTGAATGAAAAAATAGACAATCTATTATTATTAGATATAAAATCTACAAGTGTTTTGGTGATGGTTTGCAAAGGATTTTCACGTAATCGTTTCAATTCAATTGATAAATCTTCTCGATGAGTTGTTGATCTCTTTTGATTTTTTGTTGTGTATGAATCTTCCACCTGTGCGTTTCCTACTCTGCCATGATAAAATTTCCAGCTCACCCTTGTGTTTTCTTCAGTGACTAAGAACAAACCTTCTATACTAGTTACTCTTGATAACGGAACGTACACCAATTCTCTTGAATGAGAACGATTGTATTCATAAACAATGGCATCGAAAGTACCTCCTTGGGATTTGTGAATTGTCATTGCCAAAGCCGAAATCAGTGGAAAATGTTTTCTTTTTGCCACTATAGTTTTATTTTTGTTGAGTGGTATTGACGATGATTGTAAAGAAATTGGAACAGCGTCTTTGTCGATGTTCAAGCGTGCAATGTCGCTTCTAAATTTTGTTGCACGTTTTTTACCAATGGATTTTGAGAATTTGAACCAAAGTCTTGTGATTTTATCACTTTTATCAGATTCTATGAGTAGTAATTTTCCTACAGTGCCATTAGATAAACCATCAGCGACATCTATGTTTATAGTTATCATATAGGGTCGGTTAGGAACTAGAACTAGTTCATAAGGTAATCCACCAGTCTCGTCAGGTTTCATTTTATGTAACTTCTGCCTTACAAAAAGTAGTTCTTTTGAAGTGAAAACTTCTTCTACCAACGACATCGTTTATCTCCTCTTCATCATCGGAAACATATTCACGACATAACTCCCTGCAGATTTGCAATGTTTTTTCGATGTCAAGATTTGATTCGAACTCTTTTCTTCGATCTAGAATAAGTGCCTCATTTTCTTCGTATAACTGAAGATATCGCGATTCTGCAAGAATTTCCGATTCTTCATTACGGAACGGAAGGTGCAAAGTAACCATTTCTCTCCGATACTCATTGTAGTCTGTACCCATATCATAATTGCGATATCGTATAACTTTTGGTTCTTCCCTGAGTACATAGTCACCCTTGTTATTTTTATAATATTTAGCAACAAACTGAGCAAGAGAAATACCTGCTAAATCTTCAGGTCTCTTCTCATACTTGTCGAACCAATTTTCCTTCCATATGTCGGTTGCATCATCTTCTAGTTCACTTAATTCTTTCATTGTCATCTTTATTCTATGCCTTTCGACCGGCCAAATAGTTGGTATATAGACAATAACAGTTGAACTTTTTGACATTGGTTCTCTCAATAAATACCATGCAGCCTCTTGACTCGTCATCTCAGTGTGGTTCAAAAGATTAATGCTAATATTTTTAGTAATGTCAAATAAATTAAACTCAGGATGCTCATCCATTATTTCAATTATTTGTCTTTGTAAATTGCTAACACCTCTGTTAGTTTTGTTAACATATTCGACCACGTAAGCTGCACAAGAATATTCTTCAGTTATAAATTGAAAATCAGTGTTGGATCTGACAACGTTGAATATGAAGGGATTAAATGGATTATTCCACTTTTCACATAGTTCACGTTTTGGAAAAACTCGTGGTCTATTAATTCCTGCACGAATAATGTTGACATATTCGTCATCTGAAGCAATATTATTTTCATCGTAGAACGATTGAAAACCATTGTATTCGTATTTTTCCAAGTTTATTTGGATTGAATTATATTTAGCCTTGTACTGTTGGAAACCATTTTCTGTATCTGGCATAGGCGTCAAAATCATGGTTTTCTTAACTGGCATAAACGGAGCGTCAAATCTACATTTTTGTTGTCGTCTCGATGCTATACCTTTATAGCAAGTAAAAGTATGCTTATGAGTTTGTAATCGGATATCACCAGAAGCCTCGGCAGCAGATACTGATATCAGAAAATCTATAAGATCGATAGCTTCATTATAATCTCTGTTAAGGGCGTCTTCTGGGGCATTATCTAACCAAGCTAAAATATGCGCATGTGGACTACCTGGATGTTGAAATTCAATTCTTTTAAAGTAATGCAAAATCCTGTATTTTTTGAAAGGGCTGTACCTTTTTGATTGTAATATTTTTAAAAGAATTTCGACTAACTTATTGAAGTATATAGCACATGTTACGGCATCTTCATTAATAAGAGTGCTTTTCTCAATAAAATGCAAATCTGCTGCCTCTTCAACCGATATTTCCGCATTAGTTTTCAAATTATGCAACAATTGTAATAATTTAGGCCATCCAATTTCATTAGCACTTATGGTAAAGAAAACAGTTGGCTTACCGTATTGACGAATCATAGCAAAAAGATCTCTTTTTCTTTCTGCCCAATAGTATGTTGAATTCGGAATAGAACGAAGGAATGCCAAATTAGTTTCAATGCAGCCGTGAATATAATTATCAGATTGTATTTGGTCTTTAGTTATTGCAATACCTTGGCCGACATGCTTGAATGCAATATGAAGAGAGTCCTTTATTCTAATTCTCATTATTTTCATAGCCATGTACAACAAGTGTTGAGGGGTTACTCCTCGTCGATCAGATCTCCTTAATTCACTCGTAGCCATCATAAAGGGTGTGACCGCATTCCTAAATTCTCTGAGTTGCCCCAAATATATTTGTGGAAAAGATAATTCTTCAGCATGTTCATCAAATAGCAAACTCTTTGGAGCATTACCTAAAAATGAAAGCAAAAGTAAATCATATATTTTATGTATCTTCTTGTTCAATAAATTAAAGAAACATGAAAATAAAAATAAAAAACTACCTTCGCCTGGAGCGATTCTCAAATACATATCGTCGTTCCACATCAATGTTTGCTGTTGTGCGATTAAACTTTCCTCGATGGGTATTTGTTCTAAAATGTCATTGTCGCCATCTTCATCAAAGATGATTTCATTTTCAACGTCATAACTTCTATCATTCAAAAAATCATCATCAACTAAAACATCGTAGGACTTGTAAAGAGGAGCATCTTTTAAATATCGTAACCACACTTTTATTTTTCTCTTGGTCACTATACCATACACGTAGCTAGATTTGTGAATTTTTTTCCTTTTAATGTGAACTGTTATAGCATGATCATCATCCACTTGCCTTGGTAACTGATGCACCATTGTGTTTACTTCAATTGGAACATTTATCACCTGCCCGTATATTCCATATTGACCGTGAACATGCCGAAGCCTTCGAATTTGCATAAATGGAATCCTTGGCGATATAAGTCTTTCAGTTACCAAGTCCAAAGGAAAATCTTTAAGACAGTCTGGAAGTGGTGGATATTTGAATCCATTGTAAACTGATAGTGGGGGAATACGTTCCTTTTGAATAGCTGTAAAGCAAGTCGAACATATTTTTATTTTCAATATAGAAATGTTTGAGAGCAATGTTCTTATAAATGCAATTTTTGGAGTTGCATCGTCATTCTGCAAATATTTCAAATCTTTTATAAACCACAGTCTGTCACAAATGTCACAAGCATGACCAAATTCATTTCCAACAAAATCATTTTCAAATTGTCGATGAGCAGAAGAATTCTGTTGAAAAGCAGAGTATATTTGAAGATGTATATTAGGTGGAGATGATTCAACAACTTGCGAAGGAAAATGCCTTTGACGCACTCTATCTTCGGTAGAATTGTAGTTAGAATGTATTGATAGACTTGAAGGTACATCTCTCGGCAATAAATCTGCAATTTGGGAACTACAGATAACTGGTGGAACATATGGCACAACTCCGGTAGACGGGCCTGCAATTTGTGAAGTATGAATGACTGGTTGTACATCCAACACATCTCTGGCGGACGGGCCTATTTGTAAACTTGATGTTCTTTTTTTATCTCTATACCGCTTAGAATATTCTTTGTTTTTCTGCTTTTGTTTTCTTTCATCTTCTTTCTTCTTTTCATCATCAGAGAAGTAAGGCGTGAAGTGCAGCTCACGAAGGTCAAGATGAATCCAATTATGTGTATCATTTGCTTTAAAATGACAGAAGCGAGTGTCTTCATTTTTTGAGATTACGTTGAAATAGTGGTAATGCACACAAATATTTTGATTGTATATTTTCGCAAACAAGTATAAACAATCCAAATCTCCATATTCATTGTTACTTGAGAGTATGTTGTATGCTTCCTGTGGATTGTGGCAGGAGTTTAAATAAGGTGAATCACGTAACTGTCTTCTCAAATCACAAGTCGAAATTTGAAGTTGCAGAATACGTATGAGTGAGTGGAAAAGACAATTACCATCACCTGGAATATCTGTAGTTCTGTGTAGAATGACTTTGGGGGTAATGCATTCGTGACTCTCTTCATATATACGAAGTTGTTGGGTGAGGAATTGATTTTGTTCGAGCTGTACATTTTCTAAATTTTGAGAAATCCTGTATTGCACAACATTCTCTTGGTCTTCATTACTGTCCAATTTCTTGTTTTTCCTGCGAAAAAACAAAGAAATCATAATAATAACAATATGAATCATACATATACATTACAATATTTAAAATATGAAGTTAAATTACATTTGCAAATCATCCAATTTCTTTTGGAACAATTCTTTTAAAGCTTTTGTACGTTGATAATATGCCCTTTGATTCTCACGGTGTCTTTTTCTTTTTTTTTCTTCTTTTACTTCCTTCGAATCTTTTTTCTTCAAATCTTTTTTACGCTGACGCCATGCCCTTTGGTATTCTCGATTTCGTTCTTTATTTTTTTCTTTTCTTTCTCTGAAAAAACGGAGATTATTTATTATTATCTTATTTCATTTATTTTCATTCGAAATTATTTCTCGAATATTTTGATCGAATCTACCGTACTGCTTGACGAAATTATTAATATAGATACATATGTACTTACACATTATAGATGTAATATTTGTAATATGTTTGTACTTTATAGCATTAATCTATATTTTCATAACATCGCAATATGCACATGTGCGGTGTAGGTTTACCAAACAAATAATTTCGAATGAAAATAAATGAAATAAGATGATAATCTCCGTTTTTTTAGAAAAAGAAAAGAAAAAAAAGAAGGAAATCGAGAATACCAAAGGGCATGGCGTCAGCGTAAAAAAGATTTGAAGAAAAAGATTCGAAGGAAGTAAAAGAAGAAAAAAAAAAGAAAAAGACACCGTGAGAATCAAAGGGCATATTATCAACGTACAAAAGCTTTAAAAGAATTGTTCCAAAAGAAATTGGATGATTTGCAAATGTAATTTAACTTCATATTTTAAATATTGTAATGTATATGTATGATTCATATTGTTATTATTATGATTTCTTTGTTTTTTCGCAGGAAAAAAAAAAATTGGACAGTAATGAAGACCAAGAGAATGTTGTGCAATACAGGACTTCTCAAAATTTAGAAAATGTACAGCTCGAACAAAATCAATTCCTCACCCAACAACTTCGTATATATGAAGAGAGTCACGAATGCATTACCCCCAAAGTCATTCTACACAGAACTACAGATATTCCAGGTGATGGTAATTGTCTTTTCCACTCACTCATACGTATTCTGCAACTTCAAATTTCGACTTGTGATTTGAGAAGACAGTTACGTGATTCACCTTATTTAAACTCCTGCCACAATCCACAGGAAGCATACAACATACTCTCAAGTAACAATGAATATGGAGATTTGGATTGTTTATACTTGTTTGCGAAAATATATAATCAAAATATTTGTGTGCATTACCACTATTTCAACGTAATCTCAAAAAATGAAGACACTCGCTTCTGTCATTTTAAAGCAAATGATACACATAATTGGATTCATCTTGATTTTCGTGAGCTGCACTTCACGCCTTACTTCTCTGATGATGAAAAGATGAAAGAAAACAGAAGCAGAAAAACAAAGAATATTCTAAGCGGTAAAGAGATAAAAAAAGAACATCGAATTTACAAATAGGCCCGTCCGCCAGAGATGTGTTGGATGTACAACCAGTCATTCATACTTCACAAATTGCAGGCCCGTCCACCGGAGGTGTGCCATATGTTCCACCAGTTATCTGTAGGTTCCAAATTGCAGATTTATTGCCGAGAGATGTATCTTCAAGTCTATTAATACATTCTAACTACAATTCTACCGAAGATAGAGTGCGTCAAAGGCATTTTCCTTCTCAAGTTGTTGAATCATCTCCACCTAATATATATCTTCAAACATACTCTGCTATTCAACAGAATTCTTCTGCTCATCGACAATTTGAAAATGATTTTGTTGGAAATGAATTTGGTCATGCTTGTGACATTTGTGCCAGACTGTGGTTTATAAAAGATTTGAAATATTTGCAGAATGACGATGCAACTCCAAAAATTGCATTTATAAGAACATTGCTCTCAAACATTTCTATATTGATAATAAAAGTATGTTCGACTTGCTTTACAGCTATTCAAAAGGAACGTATTCCCCCACTATCAGTTTACAATGGATTCAAATATCCACCACTTCCAGACTGTCTTAAAGATTTTCCTTTGGACTTGGTAACTGAAAGACTTAAATCGCCAAGGATTCCATTTATGCAAATTCGAAGGCTTCGGCATGTTTACGGTCAATATGGAATATACGGGCAGGTGATAAATGTTCCAATTGAAGTAAACACAATGGTGCATCAGTTACCAAGGCAAGTGGATGATGATCATTAAAAGGAAAAAAAATCACAAATCTAGCTACGTGTATGGTATAGTGACCAAGAGAAAAAAATTGGTTGCTTGTAAAGTCGGTATACGGGCGAAAGTTTTACGTGACAACGACTTTGAGTGGTAAAATAATTTTAATGTGAATATTCATTCGTATAGTAGGAAGAAGGATGAAATAATAGTAACAATTTAAAACATTTATTTATACAAAGAATTATATTTAAAACATTAATTTATACAAAGAATCTCGCACTGAATTTCATATTAACAAAATTTTATTTTTACCTTTACACATACATACGTATTTATATACAAATATACATACAATAACTTGCAATACATTTGCGTACAATGAAACAGCGTTTACTACAACTTAACTTGTTCCTATCTGAGTGATGTTGTTGAGGATAGGGCGATGATAGGAGAAATATGAAATGAAAGGAAGTGTTTCTGCTGTAATGTGCCTAGAAAATGTCAAGTCAATGCTTGTTCCTTTTAACGTAGTAGACTTAGACATATCTGATACGTAATCAAGATTAAACGTATCTTTAATGAATTTGAGAAACTTGTCATCAGACTTCACGTTTTGGTTGAAGTCACCGCATAGAAGAATCGGCATATTAGGATCAACTTGCAGGAACGGTGGCACGTACTGGCTGTTATGCACGTATGGAAGAAGTGTCTGGTGTAGCAACATTCCGATGTCTTGTACACTTGATCCTGGATGAATATAAACAGCACCGAGCACAAATTTGAAGGTAGTATCAGCGGTAAAGCAAGTAACTTCAGCCAAGCACAAGTCACCGCAGGTTTTGATAACTCGAGCAGTGTCTGTGACCGCAACATCGATCACTTTTCCTGTTGATATTGATAATAACCTACGATAGATCGCTACTCCACCTGCTGCGTTGGTGTCTGAGTTTGTTCGATTATTCTTCCTTGATATGCACTCATAATTCTTGATTGGATGTGGTTCACAAGTGTCGCGCATCCACGTTTCGGTCAGTACTAAATAGTCAGATCTTGGAATCACTGTATCTGTTTCAATGTCTGTGGCATGAGCACTCAAACTTTGACAATTGATGTTCGTCACGATAGTTTGTCCAGCACTGGTAGCATCGTCACAGAATTTGACTGCCTTTTTAGTGGTGGTTTGCAAAGTGTGTCCTTGGAGTCGAATATATTCAGTGCGAATATCTCGTGTAGTTTGTGAGTCGTTTCCTTCGCGCCCATGTTTGAAAATCAAAGGAGAGTCCTTCTCCGTGATGATATGCAATCCGTTGATATCCGTTACGCGGCTCATGGCTACATATACTAATTGTTGTGGTTGCTTGGAGGAGTACTTATACACGATTACATCAAACGTCCCACCTTGTGATTTGTGAATCGTAATGGCACAAGCAGGTACGCAAGGAAATTGTTTGCGTTTGCATTTCACTGTTTTTGTCAATGTGATGTTGACCACTTTTTTGTACACCGGCACCCAATCAACGGACAAAGTGTTTGGTTTGCTGAGTACATGTGGTCGACTTTTGAGTTTTGCACTGGCACCCGTACTTTTGTCTGGAAACTCGAACCAAAGAGTGATAATTTCATCTTTTGTGGGCGGTGACGTCGTGCTGGTCGATGGTACTGCTTCGGCTGGATCGGCTGGCTGACGTTCGATGTGTCGCGAGACTCCAATAGCGCCGTTTACCAATCCATCTCCTACGTTGATGTTAGACGTTATCATGTAAGGGTATCCCACTGCTAAGGGCAGCATGTAAGGCAATCCGTCTGTCTCTGCAACCGACATCTTGTGAAGTTTTCCTTGCTGTTAGCCCCTCTCAGAATTACTGGAATATCCGAGCATGATATCAGTGGCAATACAGTTGTGTGCGTTGTTAATTGCTTTTCGATTGTATGAATCAACCTCAAAGTTACTGTAAAACAACCGAACAGCGTCAGGTACGTTCTCTTTGCACCAGGACTCTGACTTATGTCTGGATTCTATAAGTTTGATGTTATTGACACTTAGTTTAAGTCCATCTCCAATTTTAGTAAGAATTCTCGAAAACAGCTCGTCAGTTTGTCGTACAACACGGACCAATGGGAAGTAGTCGATGCTTTGCCACAGTATAGGTCCTCCGAGTTGGTTGATTGGCACTGTGTAACACGGAGTAGCGCGTACAGGCGGCAGCTGTCTGAAATCGCCGCATAAGATGATGTGAAGGCCTCCGAAAACTTGGTCGTATATGCCGGTTATCTGTTGCAATCGATAATTGATTTTACCGAGGATAGCTGCACTCAACATGCTGATCTCGTCAATGAAAACTGCTCTCACGCCAACGAACATATTTCTATAGGCTTGCAAGTTTTCAGCTGATAGAAGTCTTGTAACTCGAGAAGTTGTTAGGCGAAATGCTGAGTGAACTGTTGTTCCACCAAGAGGTACAGCTGCTTTACCTGTGCTTGCACAAGCAACGTAGGCGTTGTTGAGTGAGTTGTGGTTCTGAGTGTAACGATTGTACGTTTCCATGAGGGCCTTCAATGTATACGTTTTGCCACATCCTGCTGGTCCGGTGAAGAAGATTTGTAGAGCCTGTAGGAGCTCATCTCCGCAGCCATGTAAACGATGTATAGCCTCAAGAACCACCTCACGTTGTTCAGCATTTGTAGTTCGTAGCAGCTCACAATATTGTTGTTTTGGCATCACGTTGCTCCGTTTTTTGACGTGACAACGTCTTATAAATTGGTTTGCCGGGTGACACTTCAAGAAACTGCGTTACGCTCCGCTCACGTTATGCGCTCACAATGAGAGCGAGTGAGAGGCACGCGTCCCTTCCACTCGGGCATGGTTAGCCCGCCTAAGAGCGAGAGAGACAGACATAAAAAGTGAAAGGCATGCGTCGAATTATATTTAAAACATTAAAATTAATGTTTTAAATATAATTCTTTGTATAAATAAATGTTTTAAATTGTTACTATTATTTCATCCTTCTTCCTACTATACGAATGAATATTCACATTAAAATTATTTTACCACTCAAAGTCGTTGTCAAACTTTCGCCCGTATACCGACTTTACAGGCAACCAATTTTTACAACTGACAATCCGTTTTGCGGCACGTTTTCATTAACATCATCGTTATTTTCAGTTCCCTCTCCTCCTAACAGCTGTTCTACAAACACTCTTCTTGACTCTGTTTCCGTTGGTTCTGTGGTGTCTGAATTTTGCAAAATGATCATTGCTTCTAGCTCTTGCATCACTTTGTCGATGTCAATATTGTTCTCATAAAGTTTTCTGCGTTCCATGATAGTTTCCTTGTTGTCATTGAATAATTGTATAAATTTATTACAATCAACAATGTCAGCGACTTCGTTGCGAAAGGGCAAGTACAGCAGTACCATCTCACGTTGATAATTGACAGTTTCATCTATGTCGTAGCATCTGTATCGTATGATTCGACCGATCAGACGTTTGCGATATCCTCTCGATGTCGTTCTTTCTCCAGTCGGCGGTTCAGGATCGTCATCTTCATGCACGTTCAAATTGTCAATGAAATCACGAGAGTTAGCATACCACGACGCAAACTCGGCCAAATATACATCTTGCAAAGATGGAGGTCTTTCTTCATACCGCTGAATGATGTTTTTGGTCCACACGTCTGTGCTGTCCTCTGCGATTCCTTCGCGATCCAATTGTTTCCGACGTTTGCGGCAACGTTGTCTCTCTGAGGGCCACACTGTTGGTATGTACACAATTTGACGGCTTGCTTCGCTCATCGGCTGTCGTAACAAATACCATGCTGCTTCTTGCGCCGACATTTCAACTGCATTGAGAAGTTTGACACTCAATGCTTTTAATTGACCAGTGTAATCGCGGTCAGGATGTTCTTCCATCATTTTAGTCAACTCTCGATTCAAGTTACCCATTCCACGAGCTGATTTGTTCACGTATTCCACGACGTACTGTGCGCAGCTGTATTCATCTAAGATAAACTGAATATCGATGTTGGAATTAATTTGACCAGCAAGGTAAGGGTTGAACGTGTTTGTCATAAGTTGATCGAAGTTACGTTTAAACAACAAAGTTGGCCTGCGAAGGGTTGAACGTACTATATCAAGATATGCATCAAATGTCAGACCATGTTCCCTCAAAAAGTCATCCATGCTAGGGTATGTACGTTCGCTGAGACACGTTCGTAGCTCCTTGGATTTTTTTTGGAATGTTGACCGGCGTCCATCAGTCTGAGGCATTGGAACCAAGACTCGAGTAGCAGGCATTGGCCAGTACGGGATCCCAAATCTGCAAGTCGTCTCACCTCGCTTCGTGCAGGTGAAAGTGTGCTTGTGAATTTGATTGGCGTAGATGGTCTCGTTGGGCATATCTTCTTTGGCGACAGAACTCAGCTTCTCCACGAGCTCGATGGTCATTGGCATATTTTCTGACACGGCCTCGTGTGGATCATTATTCAACCACACCAAAATGTGTGCGTGGGGGCTTCCTCGATGCTGGAACTCAATGCGAAAGAAATAATCTTTAACAAAGTACTGGCCAAATGGATTATATGATTGTTTTGCCTTCAGCATATTCATCAATGTACCGACGAGTTTGTGGAAATATATGCAGCACGTAACTGGATCGTCGCTCACTAAGTTGCACCGCTCTGACGTGTTTAGATCTTCAGCAACTTTTCCAGGATACTTGTTACTCAATTTGAGGAGTAAGTTCAGTAATATCAACCAGCGTACTTCGTTTGCACTTAAAGTGAGAAATATGGTCGGTTTACCTAGTTGACGGAGCATCGCAAACAGATCTCGTTTGTGAGAGGCCCAATAGTGGACGGAATTGGGTACTGACTTCATGAAGGCAAGATTTTGAACGACAAATTCTTTAAGAAATTCCGGGTCCTCCAACATGCGTCGAGTTACGTTTTCCGTGGTTGACACATTCCGAAATGTGCTGTAAATGCCATCCACCATGCGGAGACGTAGAATCTTCATAGCAACGTACAAGACTTTTTGAGGCGTGGCTCCGCGTCTGTCACTTCGTCGTAATTCACTGGTTGCCATCATGTAAGGTGTCACTGAAACTCCCATGTGGAAGCGACGAGGCTGGCCGTAGTATATTGCAGGAAATGATAGTTCTTCAGCATGACGGTCGTAAATGATGTTCAGAGGCATGGCCCGATGTCCTGGTGCGATGTCGAGGCAATCCTCTTCGTTCCACAGTAGTGTATGCTGCCTGGAAGCAAGAATTTCTGACTCCGGAGTACACTCGGCGGCGATTGTTTCGATTCGATGAGCCGAGTCATCCTGCAAATCTTCCTCTGGTGGCACGACAGTTTGCAGCCTTGACAAATCTACTTTGATATCGTACAAGCGATATAGACTTGAATTTTGAAGTACATCCAACCATTCTTTGATTGTCCTTTTGGACATGTAGCCACTGATGTAATTTGTTTTGTGTGCGAGATTCCGTTTGATGTTGACATTAATGACGTCGTCCTCATCTAAATGCCGGGGCAAGCATTTTACCATCTCTTCTACGTTGACTGGAACGTTGATCACTTGACCAATAATTCCATAAGAGAAGTCATGCCGCAGACGACGCACTTGCATGAATGGCAGACGTGGTGAGATTAATCGTTCACTAATTGGATCCAGTGGCGGTAAGCCAGGAGGTATTTCTGGATATGAGAAGCCATTCACTTTTGCAAGGGTAGGAAGCTTATGTTTGTTCAGCGAAAATCTACAGGTGTTGCAAATATGCGTATAATCCTCCTCGCGTAGTTGCCTATTTTCCTTAACGAACCAATCCGATATGACCTGTAGTTGTGCAGCAGTGATGATTTTAAGGTCATTCTTGAACCACAATCGGTCGCAAACAGAGCAAGCGTGGCCAAATTCGTTGTCCAGAAATGTAGTTTTAAACCTCTTTATTGACGACGACCATTTGATATTCCAGGTTGATTGTTCCGGTTGCACTGCTGTGTGAGTCGGTGGAGTACTTATTTGTGAAACAATTTGAGCAGCTCTACGCTGTCTGTAAGCACGTTGTCGCTGAGCGCTGGTCTGGGCAGTAACTGTTCTTTCCACTACCACAGGAGCAGACACTGTGGCTGACTCTAGTGTGCCGGTGTCAAGAGCTGAGTTGGCGAGTCTACGTTGCTTGCATCTACGTTGTCTTTCGGCGGCTGCTTTTGCAAAATCTGCTGCCTCTGCAGGAGTTCTTTCCGCGGCCTTACGTTTTCTATACATACTTTGTCGTTGCGCTTTGGCGTTATGGGGTGTGTGTGGCACAGCGAAAGGTATGGCAGACGTTGGTGGCACGATATCATCAGTCTCCATCGGTGTACTGGACGTTGAAGGAATTTGTACATCTGGCTCCATTGTACTAAAATTGAACAAATTAGAAATTATTGTTTCTCATACTTTTAAATTTTTTCAAATACAGTGTAAACTCTTTATAACATCATTCTTTATAACGATAAACTCTCTATAACATAGAAAAGATCACAATTTGGTTGGTTTACCTTAAAACCCATACATTGATACACTCCTTATAGCGCAGCAGCCATTCTCTATTACGAAGAAATGTGTTTATATTTAGACACAGAAAACCGTCATTATCGGTGTTATTGTTTATGTTATCTTATCAAGTTACCTTTTTTTTACATAGCAAGTCGCGCTCATTTTTTCAAGTTAAACAAATTATTATTGGTTGAGAAACGATTTATACTACTTTTTTGATTGAAAACTACCACAACATTGTGATTACTACAACATAACCTATTCACTTATGTCTTAGTCATTTATTTCATCATGTTATATTATCAGTCTGAAATTATTTACCTTTGCTGTTTGAATTGTTGCGATGGACGAAACTACCTTCACATTATCACTACACAATCGTTTTACAATTAACTGGCAACGTGTAAACTTGTATGCAGGCGCCTAAGCGAAATAGAAGCGCAAGACATGAACCGGTGTGTATGCCTATCTCTCTCACTCTCTCTCTCTCGCTCTGTCTCTCTCGCTCTTAGGCGGGCTAACTGTGCTCGAGTGGAAGCGACGCGTGCCTTTCAGTTTTTATGTCTGTCTCTCTCGCTCTTAGGCGGGCTAACCATGCCCGAGTGGAAGGGACGCGTGCCTCTCACTCGCTCTCATTGTGAGCGCATAACGTGAGCGGAGCGTAACGCAGTTTCTTGAAGTGTCACCCGGCAAACCAATTTATAAGACGTTGTCACGTCAAAATAAAAGTGTGGTTACGATATTTAAAAGATACTCCTCTTTACAAGTCCTACGATGTTTTAGTAGATGATAATTTTTTGAACGATAGAAGTTATGACGTTGAAAATGAAATCATCTTTGATGAAGATGGCGACAATGACATTTTAGAACAAATACCCATCGAGGAAAGTTTAATCGCACAACAGCAAACATTGATGTGGAACGACGATATGTACTTGAGAATCGCTCCAGGCGAAGGTAGTTTTTTATTTTTATTTTCATGTTTCTTTAATTTATTGAACAAGAAGATACATAAAATATATGATTTACTTTTGCTTTCATTTTTAGGTATTGCTCCAAAGAGTTTGCTATTTGATGAACATGCTGAAGAATTATCTTTTCCACAAATATATTTGGGGCAACTCAGAGAATTTAGGAATGCGGTCACACCCTTTATGATGGCTACGAGTGAATTAAGGAGATCTGATCGACGAGGAGTAACCCCTCAACACTTGTTGTACATGGCTATGAAAATAATGAGAATTAGAATAAAGGACTCTCTTCATATTGCATTCAAGCATGTCGGCCAAGGTATTGCAATAACTAAAGACCAAATACAATCTGATGATTATATTCACGGCTGCATTGAAACTAATTTGGCATTCCTTCGTTCTATTCCGAATTCAACATACTATTGGGCAGAAAGAAAAAGAGATCTTTTTGCTATGATTCGTCAATACGGTAAGCCAACTGTTTTCTTTACCATAAGTGCTAATGAAATTGGATGGCTTAAATTATTACAATTGTTGCATAATTTGAAAACTAATGCGGAAATATCGGTTGAAGAGGCAGCAGATTTGCATTTTATTGAGAAAAGCACTCTTATTAATGAAGATGCCGTAACATGTGCTATATCTTAATATATATAAATCTCGTGTCACAATGTTTGTCCTCAATGGACTCCTAAACCACTTAACCTATTATAATAAAATTCGCACAACATGTGCAGTTCGATACAACTTGAGAGATAGGATAGTTTAAATCTCAAATTATAGTCGCAATTTTAATTTATTGCTAATTATTTGTCTGTTATTATTTGACAGTCACAATTATCTGTTAACTCCAAATTATGGAGGGTAGAGGTAAGGAGCGTTATCTCATATGGTAGAAAATTGAAAAAAGTGTCCGCCGTAAGCTGTAAATAACAGTTCAAAAACCTTCCAGAATGGCGCTGGTGTAGACACAGGCTATGGTATGAATGTAGCAATGTGTAGACACAGGGTATGGTATGAATGTAGCAATTGTGAACGAATTGAAGTACGCCGAGTAACTGTGAAGTACGTTTATTGATTTTTTATCATTCAATTTTATGAAAAAGTGTGTGTATAATAGAACAATTATGGGTAAAATTTTATTCATACATTTTTTTTTAATATTCACTACGTAGACCTTAAAAAATCATCATATGTTTTTTTTTACTTTATGAGAATTTTAAATACTTCAATAAGTTAGTCGAAATTCTTTTAAAAATATTACAATCAAAAAGGTACAGTCCTTTCAAAAAATACAGGATTTTGCATTACTTTAAAAGAATTGAATTTCAACATCGAGGTAGTCCACATGCGCATATTTTAGCTTGGTTAGATAATGCCCCAGAAGACGCCCTTAACAGAGATTATAATGAAGCTATCGATCTTATAGATTTTCTGATATCAGTATCTGCTGCCGAGGCTTCTGGTGATATCCGATTACAAACTCATAAGCATACTTTTACTTGCTATAAAGGTATAGCATCGAGACGACAACAAAAATGTAGATTTGACGCTCCGTTTATGCCAGTTAAGAAAACCATGATTTTGACGCCTATGCCAGATACAGAAAATGGTTTCCAACAGTACAAGGCTAAATATAATTCAATCCAAAAAAACTTGGAAAAATACAATTACAATGGTTTTCAATCGTTCTACGATGAAAATAATATTGCTTCAGATGACGAATATGTCAACATAATTCGAGCAGGAATTAATAGACCACGACTTTTTCCAAAACGTGAACTATCCATTATCCATCCATCCATCCAACGGGAATAATCCATTTAATCCCTTCATATTCAACGTCGTCAGATCCAACACTGATTTCCAATTTATAACTGAAGAATATTTTTGTGCAGCTTACGTGGTCGAATATGTTAATAAAACTAACAGAGGTGTAGCAATTTACAAAGACAAATAATTGAAATAATGGATGAGCATCCTGAGTTTAATTTATTTGACATTACTAAAAATATTAGCATTAATCTTTTGAACCACACTGAGATGACGAGTCAAGAGGGTGCATGGTATTTATTGAGAGAACCAATGTCAAAAAGTTCAACTGTTATCTCATCTGCATTAATGCTCATGCCGTTTTGTGTGTGGTGTGGTGAATCACACCCGCACTAGACCACCAAACAGTGACCATCACCTTTTTAGGGGTCATTTTTGGTTTAGGGCATTGCTTTGGTGCTGAACCAGGGTCTAACCAACTTGCTGAGCGCTTTCGATTGTCGAACAGAATCCATTTTTCGTCGCACGTAACTATTCGTTTCAAAATTCCTTCATTTCTTTGCCTGTTGAGCAGCGAAGGGCAGGTCTCGACGCGTACGTTGCGCTGGCGACCGTTAAGGTCGTGGGGCACCCATCTATCAAGCTTTTTTACCTTGCCAATTTGTCGCAAATGGATCAATATTGTTTTGATGCTTACATTAAAAGCTGCTGCTAGCTCAGCTGTATATTGAGTTTCGTCAGCTTCCACAATCGCCTTTAATTCATTATTGTTAACCAAAGTCTCCGGACGACCACGAGCTTCATTTTTCAAGTCAAAATTTCCAGAACGGAACCGGGAAAACCAATAAAGGGTTGTGCGTTCATTTGTACAGTTCTCTCCGTAAACGTTTTTGATGTTACGTGCCGTTTGTGTCGCGTTGGTGCCACGACGGAACTCATATTCCATAATTACACGAATTTTTAAAGTATCCATTATGACGAAAAATGTTCAAATGTAATGAAAATACAACGCTAATCAAAAAACAAAAGACTGAGTTTGTAAAAAGAATGTCATGGTTTTAAAACAAAATTAATTTGAATTTAGAATACAGAGCCATTACAAACTTTTTTTTATTTGAAATGACCAGTACTGAAGAAACGCAATTTCATAGGTAAAGACCTATTATAAAAATAACAAGGGTGACTATGTACTCAGGGAAGAACCAAAAGTTATACGATATCGCAGTTATGATATGGGTACAGACTACAATGAGTATCGGAGAGAAATGGTTACTTTGCACCTTCCGTTCCGTCATGAAGAATCGGAAATTCTTGCAGAATTGCGTTTTATGGCCATGGAGTTAAGATAAGTTAGAACTTCTTTGATCAATCACAAATTCATTTGACTGCCACAACGATTGTATGTAACTAATTCTAAAGCTGTAAGGTACGAGTATTATCAATATAAAATCAATTTACAATCACAAATTACTTTACATTCGGCAACAAACGAATTAACAAACAAATATACTGGACATATGCTGTTCAACCAATCAGCACGCAAGATGCGGTCCGTCGCATACCATATCACAATTTGACATTGTTAGCAGTAGGTATGTTATACGTACTAACGGTTTTAAAAATCTCAAGGTAAAATATATATGTATTTCTATCAGTGTCTAGTACCCACGGCACAAGCTCTGCTTAGCTTAGAACTAAATGGCGTTGTACGTTAGATGTTCGAATATATTTTTTTTTACTTTTAGTCTCAAACTATGGTCAATATACTTACTGTTGTTCTTCGACGTCTTTAGGCTCTTGCTTGACCGCGATATGTGTTGGTTCCGTTAGCGATAATGACTGGTGATGGATAGACATTTGCCTGCAAGGATATAAATAGTTTATCATCACTAATTACTTTATAGTCACTTAGCATACACAATCCATACTAATATTATAAATTCGAAAGTAACTCTGTCTGTCTGGCCGGCTCGAAGGGCAGTACTACCCTCTAACAGAAGACCAACCTAAAGTGACAACATTCAAGTTTAGTTAGTAAGTGGGAGACTGCGTCCTACCCGTTATGACATACGGAGCCGAAACGTGGACACTTACGGTACGGCTGGTCCACAAGTTCAAAGTCGCTCAGCGTGCTATGGAAAGGGCTATGCTCAGCGTTTCTCTAAGGGACCGTATTGGAAATGAGGTGATCCGGGAGAGAACCAAGGTCGACATAGCCCACAGGATTAGCAAGCTGAAGTGGCAGTAGGGTGGCCATATTTGCCCCAGAACCGATAACCGTTGGGGTAAACAGGTTCTGGAGTGGAGACCGCGTCTCGGCAAACGTAGTGTAGGACGTCCAAAGGCCAGGTGGAGTGATGATTTGCGCAAGACGGCTGGCAGTAGCTTTATGCGATAAGCCGAGGATCGAACTAAGTGGCGTGCAATTAGAGAGGCCTATGTCCAGCAGTGGACTGCGATAGGCTGATGATGACGATGATGATGAATCAGGGACAGTTGACTATGTGACGCGCGTCAGTTTGTAATTCAACGGTTTTACTTCGATACACAATAATCTAACGAAAAATAGTACGTTTAATTGTGGCAGTCGAATGAATTTGTGAATAAAAACAAGTTCATTTGACTGCCAAAACAATATTGTATGTGACTAATTTTAAAGCTGTGAGGTATTATTAAGATAAAATCAATTTACTATCATAAATTACTTTTCATTCGGCAACAAACGAATTAACAAACAAATATAGCGGCGCGGGACACATGCTGTTCAACCAATCAGCGCGCGAGATGCGATCCGTCTTATGCCATATCGCAATTTGACGTTTTCACTTCTATAGATTATAATCTAACTTATAATAATACGTTAAATTGCTAGCAATATGTTATACGTACTAAAGGTTTTGAAAATTTCAAGGTAACATATATATATATTTATATCAGTTGTCTAGTACCCACGGCACAAGCTCTGCTTAGCTTGGGACTCGTTGGCGTTGTATGTTAGATACCCGAACATTATTAATTTTTACTTTTAAACAGTGTTCAAGTCGTTAAAACTATGCTCAATATACTCACTGTTCTTCTTCGACGTCTTTAGGCTCTTGCTTGACCTTAATGTGTGTTGGTTCCGTTAGCGATAATGACTGGTGATGGACAGACATTTGCCTGCAAGGATATAAAGAGTTTATCATCTCTAATTACATTATAGTCACTTAGTATACACAATCCATACTAATATTATAAATATGAAAGCGACTGTCTGCCTCGCCGGCTCGAAGAGCAGTACTACCCTCTAACAGTAGACCAACCTAAAGTGACAACATTCGTGTCTATTTGGGTCCAGTTTCTTTTTTCTAAAATATTCGTACACGTTTAAAGCCATTTGCTTGCACTGACTATTCACTTTATGACCGAAGATCTTACGATTCATCTTGAGATTGTTATCACATGTGTTACTCTCACAAGGCGTCCGCAACAATTAACACGTGCGATCGCTGTCCACGTTGCGATCGAAATGAGCGATTACAAAAATTCGCCCGCCGCCCGCACCTGTCTCAGTCCCCTTTGTCGTCATACCCCCGCGTCCCTGTTACCGCGCAGGCGAGGACTCAGATAAACGGTCGGCCTATATCTCACTAAGCGCCCCCGCCGCCCGCACCTGTCTCAGTCCCCTTTGTCGTCATACCCGCGCGTCCCTGTTACCGCGCAGGCGAGGACTCAGATAAACGGTCGGCCTATATCTCACTAAGCGCCCCTGCCGCCCGCACCTGACTCAGTCCCCTTTGTCGTCATACCCCCGCGCCCCTGTTACCGCGCAGGCGAGGACTCAGATAAACGGTCGGCCTATATCTCACTAAGCGCCCCCGCCGCCCGCACCTGTCTCAGTCCCCTTTGTCGTCATACCCCCGCGCCCCTGTTACCGCGCAGGCGAGGACTCAGATAAACGGTCGGCCTATAGTTAGTAAGTGGGAGACTAAATGCCCAATGATGCACAAGCATCTCAATAGGCCGTCATAGTGTGGGTCACCATGCTGCATTGTCTGCATCCCCAATGAATATGGTAACCACTACTCTTAGATTCTGCTTTCTATCAAACAGAGTACAGTTACTATATATACAATATATAAAAAAGTGGTAGAGTAACTTGACGTTCTGTCTGAGAGGTAGCGTATGCAACTGCTGTGCTTGAGGTCTCGGATTCGATGCCCGGGTCGGACTAAATGTTTGTATAATTTACAAAAAAAACAAGTGCGCTTTAGACCACACGAGTGAAGTACTTGTTTAACTCCATTTATATGTATGTACTTATTATATTATATGTACTTACTTTAATACATATATTACAGTAAGTTACATTTATAATTGTTTTGAATAGATATTTTATATTAATTCATTATTTTTTCCATCGTATTCATCAGTAATTACTGAGGTTGAATGTGAAAGCGGGACAATAGGTTATAAGAACTTTACGAGCCTTAAATGGTATAAGTTTTATAAATAAATTAGCTGGGCCCCGTGGTGTTACCCGCGGTACAAAAACAACCACGGGTAAGGCTGTAGGGCAAAGTTAGTCTGAAAGAATGCGTGATGCGATCCGTCGCATACCATATCACAATTTGACGGTTTCACTTCGATAGATTATAATTTAACTAACGGTTATCAATCTTTCGACAGTTTACAATCTCGTGAGACAGTTTACAATCTCGTGAGACAGTTTACAATCGAACGGTAACATATACTCGTACATACATGTGTATTTAATAAAAGGCGGTTATCTTAATATTACAAATAGACACTCCAATTTTATTCATTTGTAAAGTATAATAGTCACAATTTTTTTCTCTTTCGGTATTCTCGCATGCGTTGAGCTGCAGTTTTCGCCTGTTTTTTTAATAATCCACTAACGCCTTTTTTTTTCTGTCTCCATCGCCGTGTTGACTCCGCAGATCTTGCTCTTTTATCTATTGTCCTTATTTCAGAGGGTTTAGGGACTTGATTTTCTTCTGTAGCACTATCAACTATAGCACCTGCTTCCTGTTGTAGCTTCCTTCGTTGTTTGAGCAGTGCCTGTCGTGCTCTGAATTCACGACCGCGTTCTGCAGAAGTTTTTGGCGGTTTATCCGACCTACAATTGTATTATTTCAGTTTAATAAATTTAGTAAATTGCTATTAGGATCGTGAATAATTATAAAAACCTTACCTATCTCCAATTGTTTGTCTCGGCTTTTGTACATGATCTATAGTGAGATATTCATCACCAACGTCCAGTTGATTATTGTCATGTTGAATCGCGATGTCACCAATTATTTGGAATGATGAATATCTACAATTAATAAGTATTTTATTGTAAACGTATTAGTGAAATTTTAAGTTAACCAATTGAAAATCATAGTGTGCTTTTAGACCACACGACTGAAATAAAACTTCTTTATATATAACTGGCAAAGAGAGAAAGAAAATGTGTGCTCCGACCTCTCTCTTTTGCGAATAATAAACGAAACGTAACTCTCTCTCTCTCTTTCTATCTTCACTAACTTATATCTCCCTCTCAACTTCCATTCGCTTCGCCCGATCACACTTTTTGTAACGGTCTGGTCACGTATTTACCATCTAACTTATCAAGTCAAGAGTTCGTAAAGAAGTTGCACTTTGAAAATTTGCTGAAGTAAATTGTAGAAATTCGAGGCCGAAGAGAGTAACAAGTAGAAAGAGAGAGAGAGAGAGAGACAATAAAAGAACATAGATTCAATCGCGCCGCAATGTCGAGAGTAAAATTTCACGAATTAGTAGAGGGAGAAAATAGTCAAGGAAAATGAACGCTGCATATGACGCTACGACGCCAGCAACTAGTATGAGATACTCACCTTCGTTGTTCATTATCAGTTGATTCGGTCTCACTAGGTTAAAATCTTGCCAAGAACATATTGTCACACACTTTTTATGCACAATAACCGTACGTATTTTTTTCTTAGCTTAGCTTTTTAAAATTTCTTTATTTACCCGAAAATTTACAAAATATGAACTTTAAAATGAATTTACAATTTTATTCGTTTTAAACGTGGAATATTTAATGTATCTAGCTATTTAACAAAATATTCATTGATAAAATTGTTCAAATACGGAAAAAATTACGAAATAATCAAGAAATCACCGTTCGCGTAATGTTAGTAAACTCGCAAACGAACTACTGACTGCAGTATATTCATATATACACTCATTTGCAAAAAAAACGGGCGGTTTCGATTTTCTTCCTGGCTGAAAAAAATAAAATACTAAAAAGGTTTTAATCATTTGAACATGTTACTGGCCAGTTATAAAAGTGCCATAATGTTTATAAGAGTACATTCCAAATTCAAATTTTTGACTGAGCCTGGTTTTCAAAGAAAACAACTTTTAACTACATTTTGTGGCGCGAATTCCCTATAGTTAATATCGACTCTAATTAACTTTTTGTCAATTTTTATTAAATTATCTGATGTCCTTGACATTTAAAAGTATTGTTATTGCTGTTTAGCAATCTCAAAAATGGTAGATAAAGTGATAAAAGCGAGCAAAATTATTGCGCTGCTTGAAGAAGGTTGCAGCCAATGCTTCGTGGCTCAGAGGCTAAATGTGAGTCGGTCGACAGTTCAAAGGACCTGGCAGCGCTATCAAGAGACCGGTTCCGTCAAGAGAAGGCCTGGTTCTGGCAGAAAGACATGTACCGAACCACGGAATGATCGTTTTCTAGTTAGTCAAGCGTTGAGAAATCGCAAATCTTCTTATGTGGACCTCAAGAATAGCCTCGAAGAAGTAAGAAATGTGCAAATTAGTCTATGGACGGTCAGGAGGAGGCTTCTCGCTGCTAATATACACAGTCATCGCCCGGCACGCGGCCCTAAATTACTCCGTGGACATCGAGTTGGCAGGCTTAGCTTCGCTCGAAATTGTGTGTCATGGACTCATGAAGACTGGGATAGGATATTGTTCTCCGATGAAGCCAGGATATCTCTGCATGGTGAAGACCGACGTCGGCGAGTGCTACGTAGACGAGGAGAACGCTTTGCAGAGGCATGTTTTGAAGAAATCACACCTTATGGAGGGGGCTCTGTTATGTTTTGGGCAGGAATAAATTCCATGGATCGTACGGAGTTAGTCTTCATCGAAAACGGTACACTGACTGGACATCGATACATAACGGAAGTTCTAATTCCTTTTGCACAACCCGCTTTAACCGCTCTTGGCGAAAACTCATTTTTTATGGACGACAACGCTCGCGCCCACCGGTCTGGCGATGTGGAAGCGTATATGCTAGAAGTCGGAATTCGTCGTTTGGACTGGCCAGCTAGAAGTCCGGACCACAATCCCATAGAGCATGTCTGGGACGTTCTGAAGCGACGAGTGAGATCAGTGCAGCCGGCTCCGCAGACCATCAGAGAGCTAAAGAATGTGATTACCGCGGAGTGGGAACGTATTCCCCAAGAAACCATAAAAGATATACTCGCTAGCATGCCCAGACGAATGCAAGCCGTGATTTCAGCAAGATGGGGTCACACTCAATTCTAAACTTTTATCTGCTTTTAATGTATTCAAAAAAAACAAAGAAATTAACGCGTTTCATTTTTATTTAGCGAGCAGGTACAATAATAGTGTTTTGAGCTTAAACATTATTTCTCAATAATTTAATCAAAATGTTATGATAAAACTGATGATACCTATTCCTTCCTAATTAATTTATGAAATTCTGAAGATAACAATACCTAAAATTGTCAAACAAACTAATAGTAACTATAAAATAGTTCTTTGCTTAAGTGCCCGTTTTTTTTGCAAAAGAGTGTATTTCTTGACTGGCTATGAGAGGCAGAGAGAAAGAAAATGTGCACTCGCACTGCTCTCTCTTACTCCTTCAGTAGTATACAAAACGATACTCTCTCTCTCTCTTTTTATCTTCACTAACTTATATCTCTTTTTCAAATTTCGTTCGTTTCGCCTGATCACACTTTTTGTAACGCTCTCGTCACATTCACCAGGTTACTCTCCAAAGTGAAGCGTGCGAAATAAGGTTTTACTTCAAAAAAGTATATATACATATTATATAAGTATATATCAGTTGTATAGTACCCAATAGACAATAAGGTAGAAATAAAGGCGCAGACACGCCGCAATTTAAGACAAATAAATACCTCTAATATCTATGCTGGCATTAACTAAACGGTAGTATTCGCATTCTATTTTCAACGGGAAAATATATAAAATTAAATATACATTGCGTATTAAATTTGATTACTAAGTACATTGTTTCCACGAGAGTACGCAATGAACAGCATTTATAATGCATATCGCAAAATTATAAAACCTTTGTTATTTCATAAAAGCAGACAGTTTTTCTGTGCACGTCCCCTATACAAATAAGAACGACGACTATATAGTTTGAGTTGTATTAGTTGGGTAGGTAACAGGTAGTAAAGATGTAAAAAAAAATCGTGGGAGAGCCACGCTTCGGCAAGAATGGGCCGGCTCGACCGGAATGATACCACGGCCTTATAGAAAACCTGTGTGAAATAGCGTTTGCGCTGTGTTTCACCGAGTGAGTGAGGATACCGGAGGCCCATACTCCAATTAAAGTAATTTGTCTAATCACAAATTACAAGTGAAATGCTACCTATATTGATCGTTAATGTGTTCGTCTAGGCGACAAAGTGTTTCTTGCTCGACACTACTCCTAAGTATATTACTTTGTTCTGTGGCTTGGAACTAGATGGCGTTGTATGTAAGCTGTCCGAAAATATTTATTTATATTATTTTTAATCGGTGTTCAAGTCGTTCAAACTATAGTCAGTATACTCACTGTTGTTCTTCGACGTCTGTCGGCTCTTGCTTGACCTCGACGTGTGTTGGTTCCGTTAGCGATAATGACTGTTGCAGGACAGACATTTGCCTGTAATGATATAAATACTTTAACATTTCTATTTAATAAATTAAAGACATTTGGCATATTTTCAATTTCCATTCAACTCACTTTCAATTTCATTTGACAATAAATTAATTTTACACTCTTTTGCAAAAAAAACGGGCACTTAAGCAAAGAACTATTTTATAGTTACTATTAGTTTGTTTGACAATTTTAGGTATTGCTATCCTCAGAATTTCATAAATTAATTAGGAAGGGATAGGTATCATCAGTTTTATCATAACATTTTGATTAAATTATTGAGAAATAATGTTTAAGCTCAAAACACTATTATTGTACCTGCTCGCTAAATAAAAATGAAACGCGTTAATTTCTTTGTTTTTCTTGAATACATTAAAAGCAGATAAAAGTTTAGTATTGAGTGTGACCCCCTCTTGCTGAAATCACGGCTTGCATTCGTCTGGGCATGCTAGCGAGTATATCTTTTATGGTTTCTTGGGGAATACGTTCCCACTCCGCGGTAATCACATTCTTTAGCTCTCTGATGGTCTGCGGAGCCGGCTGCACTGATCTCACTCGTTGTTTCAGAACTTCCCAGACATGCTCTATGGGATTGAGGTCCGGACTTCTAGCTGGCCAGTCCAAACGACGAATTCCGACTTCTAGCATATACGCTTCCACATCGCCAGACCGGTGGGCGCGAGCTTTGTCGTCCATAAAAAATGAGTTTTCGCCAAGAGCGGTTAAAGCGGGTTGTGCATAAGGAATTAGAACTTCCGTTATGTATCGGTGTCCAGTCAGTGTAACGTTTTCGATGAAGACTAACTCCGTACGATCCATGGAATTTATTCCTGCCCAAAACATAACAGAGCCCCCTCCATAAGGTGTGATTTCTTCAAAACATGCCTCTGCAAAGCGTTCTCCTCGTCTACGTAGCACTCGCCGACGTCGGTCTTCACCATGCAGAGATATCCTGGCTTCATCGGAGAACAATATCCATATCCCAGTCTTCATGAGTCCATGACACACAATTTCGAGCGAAGCTAAGCCTGGCAACTCGATGTCCACGGAGTAATTTAGGGCCGCGTGCCGGGCGATGACTGTGTATATTAGCAGCGAGAAGCCTCCTCCTGACCGTCCATAGACAAATTTGCACATTTCTTACTTCTTCGAGGCTGTTCTTGAGGTCCACATAAGAAGATTTGCGATTTCTCAACGCTTGACTAACTAGAAAACGATCATCCCGTGGTTCGGTACATGTCTTTCTGCCAGAACCAGGCCTTCTCTTGACGGAACCGGTCTCTTGATAGCGCTGCCAGGTCCTTTGAACTGTCGACCGACTCACATTTAGCCTCTGAGCCACGAAGCATTGGCTGCAACCTTCTTCAAGCAGCGCAATAATTTTGCTCGCTTTTATCACTTTATCTACCATTTTCGAGATTGCTAAACAGCAATAACAATACTTTTAAATGTCAAGGACATCAGATAATTTAATAAAAATAGACAAAAAGTTAATTAGAGTCGATATTAACTATAGGGAATTCGCGCCACAAAATGTAGTTAAAAGTTGTTTTCTTTGAAAACCAGGCTCAGTCAAAAATTTGAATTTGGAATGTACTCTTATAAACATTATGGCACTTTTATAACTGGCCAGTAACATGTTCAAATGATTAAAACCTTTTTGGTATTTTATTTTTTTCAGCCAGGAAGAAAATCGAAACCGCCCGTTTTTTTGCAAATGAGTGTATTTGATACACAATCCATAATGATAATATTGAGACGTTGTCTATCTGACTTTCAGTTTGTATATCTGTCTCTTGCGTTGTGACGGGTAAAACCGCAGCATTGATTATGATGACTCCATAAAAGTTATTTATTTTTTGGATCTCCTGAATTAACTGTAGTAAACATGTGGCGACTTCCACATATAACACAAAAATAACCTACTACAGCGCCATCTACCGAAGATACACTGAACTACGAAGTAACGCACTACACGGTGTAATTACAAATCCTGAATCACGCAATAAATAGACGTGATCACCACGTCGGGTTCACCACTGTGGCGGAACGGGTGTAATGTCCCTCCGACACAAAGGGAGGATCCCCCGACCAGGCGAGGTGATCATGCCTGGCGGGCTACTGCCCAACAGTTGATATTGGGATTTTGTATATATGATAATCGGCGCGAGAACTATTTATTGCGTGATTCAGGATTTGTAATCACTCCGTGTAGTGCGTTACTTCGTAGTTCAGTGTATCTTCGGTAGATGGCGCTGTAGTAGGTCATTGTTGTGTTATATGTGGAAGTCGCCACAAACACATTGAAGGAAAATTAATTAAGCTAATCTTATAATTGTCTAAACAGATTTGGAAATGGTTTCATTTCAATCGGTTAACTAATAGTTTCAGTTTAAAGATTAACTGCGATTACCGAAATATATGTGGGCGAAACCGCAAACAAAAGCAAGTTTTAAAATATAACTCACTCGTTTGAGAAAGGTATTTGAAACAAGATCCCAGGATTAGATTTGCTGTGGTATTCCACATTCTCGTCAATCTCCACTTTCAGGGTTTCTATTGGATTGTCTTCTATATCGATGGAGCTGAAAATAAAAATATAGTTGTCAGTTAAAGAGCTCTGAATTCGAAACCTTTCATACTTCTAAAGTTCCTGTTACCTACAGTCGCTCAAATATAGCTTGACCTTTGTGACAGATAGCTATCTTTAAAGAAGCGATTTTAATTTGTACCATCTAAATTCATTCTTTACGTTAAATTTTATCACAAATAGGTACCACGTTGTTGCTCACAATGAACTCCGAAACTATCTAACAGATATTCATGATTTTTTGTGTTTTGCTGGTGTGCTTTAGAGGTACGATAGTTAACAACGTCTAAACCAATAAGACCCGAGCATGATTCAAAAGAGATGCCGACAAAGTTGTGGGTTAATTATAAATATTGTTGCGCCATAAGGAGATGGAGCTCGTTTGTACGGGAATAATCTAGAAGACAGCGCCATCTAGTGTCCGGTAGTGCGCAACTGTTGACATTATGACGATTTTCTCGAAGCTAGATGGCGCTACAAGTAGCTCTAGAATAATCTATTTAGTCTCGAACCATCGATCGAATATTATCGTACATTCCAGTTATCTCGACAGCCATATAAAAGCGGAACGTGTTAGCCGTACGGGCAGTATTGTTTCAAGATACAGCGAGTAAACATCGAAGAGATCTTCTAGTGCGACTAACGAGTGATTTAGTGATTTGTAATTGTAAAAAGTGTTGTTAATAAATATTGTGTTATTTTTGGTAATCAATCGACTACTTTAATTTATTTAATACCCAGCTCGTAATAATATAAACATTCAAACCTAAAATGTATCTCGTAAGTTCTAAACTGACACTAGTGACAGTTGCGACAGAGACCAAGCTATATTGTAAGGACTATGACAACTGTCAACTTGGCTGGATTTATCTTTTTTCTAAACTACACAGGGAGCTGATTAATTGTTTATGAACGGAACCAGCGTCTTCAAAACACTTACCTTTCTCTATTACGAGGTTGAGCTTCATCTGCGCTTTCTCCACTCGAATCTTCTTCGACCGGACTGAACAGATAGAAAACAATAAGAGTATATGTCTAAAATTGGTTGTCTGTAAAGTCGGTTTATGGATGACAGTTTTACGTGACGTCATAACAAAACATTGATTACATCATCATCATCGTCATCATCATCAGCCCGTTACAGTCCACTGCTGGACATAAGCCTCTCCCAAGGAACACCACAGAGCCCGGTCTGTTGCTTTTTGCATCCAGTCTTTGCTTTTTTTTGATTACGTGAATGCATACTTTTAGGAAAAAAATCGAATTATTTGCGCAAGCGTACAATCAGTGTTGGGCAAATTTTAATTGCAATTAAAATTAATGACTAACAATTGATTAATCGTGAAAGGACACTATAAAAACTAACAATTGATCAATTGTAATTGTGAAAAAGTACAACTAACAATTAATTAGTTGTTAATCGTTCTAATACAGTTAACAATTGTTCAATTTAACGAAAAAAATTAAAATTGACAATTAATTTTTTACTAAGTATAACTTTTATTATTGTGCACGTGCATGTGCGGATTTCACCAATTTAAATATATTTACTGTACTAAATATATTTTATAAAAACTTTAATGAAAGAAATTATAAATTGTCTTATTTTCGTTTTCGTATTCGTACACCTTATTGCATTATTATGTTACTTATATTTACTTTTGTAGTAAGTGAATATGACGTATGAGGAGATAAAGGAGTAACAGTGTTTAGAGTATGACAATATATACAAAACAAAATCAAATATTATCGCGGCGAAATTTATAAGTATAGGACAGGAAAGGTACTGCCCGTCTTCATATGAACGAGACGTCACGCGGCGCGTGTGCGCGAGCGCATCACTAAGATATTGCCGTCTCGCTCACACTCATACATATTTAAGCGCAAATACATAATTAAAACAAACAAACTCTGTGTTTAACATTGAAAATATTTAAACATATAATATTTCTCATTAGTTATTGGAACGAAGTCTTCGTCTTCGTCACATCGTGACGTGAAGTATAATTAGGAGAGGGGTGGGGGGTAAGTCGAATATTAAGGGTACTGATTCCTGACAAGTATAGGTGATGCAAGGGGGGACTAAAAAATGTCTCCGAGCGATAGTTTCGGAGATAGAGGGGGTGTCTTCCTTAAGGGATAACGGTGATACTTTTTAGTTTTTCCATCTATCGATAAATACCAGAACTTATTATTTTTGTTTTTATTTTTATTTTTGTTTTTATTTTTATTTTTATTTTTAAAAACAAACAAAACCAAAACAAAAACAAAAACATAAACAAACAAACAAAAATAAAAACAAAAATAATAAGTTCTGGTATTTATCGATAGATGGAAAAAGTAAAAAGTATCACCGTTGTGCCTGTCGGAATCGGGGGTTTTTTTCGTTACGCAATTTTCATGATTCGGTCTCCACGCTCAAGGCCCGCGATAGAAGCTATGCAATAGCTTAAAATTTACTAAAAAGTTGATTGTTAGTTTTAATCGCTTCAATCAAATCAATTAAAAAGTTTTTTTTTTTTTTTTAAATAGACAACTCCCATATTAGGAATAAACATCCTGTGTCGTGAGGGACTTTACAAACATACATGAAACGGACACAAAGAACATCCAGACTCGGGACAACAATTCGTGGATCACACAAAGTGTTGTACCGCGTGGGATTTGAACCTAAGACACTAGGCGCAGTACCGAGCGGCATGGCGACCGCTGAAACCACTCGGCCAACCATGCAGTCAATTTTGCAATTTGCATTGCAATTATAGTAATTGTTTTTTACGATTGATGCACATTAGTTTAAATAATTTAATTTTAAAACACGATTAAACGTTTAATTGCGATTAATTCAATTGCAATTAAATTTTTAATCAACTAATTAGTCAATTGAAAAATTAATTGATTAATGCCCAACACTGCGTACAATGAGCGTAACGATACAATGGGTCGTCCTTTAACGTGCGTCCAGCCGGCGTTCAAACTTTAAACGTTATATAATCAAACATTTAAACTAATTTTATTAAATTACAGAAAAATCAACACCAGGTACTAAATATGTATCGCTTGGACTACCACCAAATGTGAAAACATTGAAGTTAGTAGATCCCCACTGATATCAGCACGTACGGATGATTAATCTAAACCGATGGCATTCGTGATATCGCGTTTCTTTGGCCAGTGCGAGACCGAAGACCCATTGATCCAAGAGTATCTCCATAGGCCGTCATAATGTGGGGCAGCATGCTGCTCTGTTTGCATTCGCAATGAGTATGGTAACCACTACTCTTGGATTCTGCTCATGTTTTTCGTTAAACAGAGTGAAGAACTCTGTCTGATGGTAATGTCAACAACGCAGCATGGTGACCAACACCGTAGCAGCATATAGAGATGCATCATTGGGCCTCCAAGCCAGCCCGTTCGTGCTGAAATCATTGTGGCTCTGCAACTTGTAGATGCTCTTTCTAGTTTGGGATCAGTAGGCCTGACGTCAACAGGGTCGACGAAAGAAATAAAAGATAGATTAGTTTCTCTCACTTTCACACTCCAGGCAAACTTACCTTATATTATCATCATAGTAGTCATGAGACACTCTGGCGCGTTTGATTGACGACTCATCTGATGAGTCGTCTGAGTCTCCTTCCTCTAGAACTGCTGTGACATTCTCTTCACTGACGCCAGTGGCTACAGCAGTACGCCCCAGGATATCCTCCAAGAGACTCAGGTCACAACTGCCTCTGGTGTAAATCTTCAAGTTCTCGTACTCCGTTTGGAGGTAGTTGAAGACACTTTTAATTATGGTCTTAGCCTGGAGAGAAGGAAGATAATCAAAATAACAGGGGTTTGGGCAGGTTTCTTTTATAGTAGCAGTGAGTGTGTGTATGTTATATGATTATATCAGCTATTCCTGTCAATCACGCTCGGATTCCATGATGTTTACTATTCTACATTAGGTAGTAGCAAAATACACGTCACAAAAATTTAAAATGGTTTAAATAATTTCGGACGTGACACGAGAATCCATACTGTTGCGCCATAAGGAGATAGATCTCGTTTGTACGGGAATAATCTAGAAGACAGCGCCATCTAGTGTCGAGTAGCGCGCAACTGTGGACATTATGAAGATTTTATCGACGCTAGATGGCGCTACATGTAGCTCTAGAATAATCTATTTAGTCTCGAACCATCGATCGAATATTATCGTACATTCCAGTTATCTCGACAGCCATATAAAAGCGAGACGTGTTAGCCGTACGGGCAGTATTGTTTCACGATACAGCGAATAAAAATCGAAGAGATCTTCTAGTGCGACTAACGAGTGATTTAGTGATTTGTAATTGTAAAAAGTATTGTGTTATATTTTTGGTAATCAATTGACTACTTTAATTTAATTAATACCCAGCTCGTAACAATATTAACATTATAAATTCGAATGTAACTTTGTCTGTTACGCTTACACGGCTAAACCGCTGAACCAATTTGGATGAAATTTACAACAAAGATTCTTGAAGACATAGGGTGCTATTTAAAGCGATAATCGACATAGTCGCGGGAAAAAGCTAGTAATAGTTTAATCACCTCTGGTAAGGATCCCTTTCTTTTGTTCCACGTATCTCTTCGCTGTGATGTTGTTGCGCTCGTTGAAGCCTAATAACAAAAAAACTTCATTAAGAATAGCTGTAACGGTGAAGTAAAAATTTATTTAACTGCCAAACGATTACTTAAAGATGATTACCACACAATGGCTCATATTACAACGAGTGTTTCAATCTTCAAACGATATTATATCGTGTACGCAGTAGTTAAGGTCTGTGGTGAATTCCACATACAGTTGTTAATGCTACAGCGCCATCTACCGCAGATACACTAAACTACGGAGCAAGTTACAACACGAAGAAACTATCAATCCTGAATCGTGCAGTAGAAGTTCTCGCGCCAATTACCATATATACAACATCTCAGCATTAACTGTTGGGCAGTGGCCCGCCAGGCATGATCACCTCGCCTAGTCGGAGGATCATCCCTTTGTGTTGGAGGGACTTGGCACTCGTTCCTTCACAGGTCTATATTACCAAGCCCGGCTACGATGTGTGGTTGGAAGGCCCATATAGCCAAGCTGCTGAGTAATACGGGCTTTATATGCTTTGTACACGATTTAAAATCGTTTGAAGGTAGTGATAATTCGGTCTGATGCATGCCGCGGAGATCATCCTTTAGAGGCCATTGAGATATACATATTGAGGCGTAATCTTACTACCACACGTCTCAAAAAACTATGTAGGTAGATGTAGCTTCGAAACCATTAGACATTTGAAAGTATACATATGTGTGTCTCACTTACACGCGTTATAAGAACACTAACATCGCTATGATTAGACAAAGACAAAGCATAAACATCACAATGGCGGACCAGTGTTGACTACTCTATGAAAATTTAGCCATATAAATCGAGTTTTTTTTTATATTTTATTTTGTGTACTTATATTTCAATGGAATAGGTATGATTAATCAAATAGCTATACATATTCTGTTAAAATAATTAATGAAAAAAATAAAATCAAACACTGCTGTGAAAAATAAGTTTTGTAAATAAATGTCTCTTAGATTCTTTTTGTAAGGTCTATGGGTATATTTTGAGCTCTCCCTTTGAAAGAGTTCAGAGAAAGAAGTTCCACAGTCACACAACTACTAAAGGAGTTGTCGTAGCGACTTGTCCTATGGAAAGGAGTTCGAAGAGGAGAAAAGTAGGTGCGACAGAGGTTACTCCTGTGGGAATGAAGTTCTCGAAACGATCACAGCAGTTTCGTCTCTTTATATACTTATACAGTTGGAGTTAAAAAAACTGCTTATTCTAGGTGAAGAGTCTCAAAGGGTGGCTACACCAGTCAAACGTTATTTAGGCGGTGATATTCCCCACTTACCTGTGTGTTTTGATCGTGGCCGACTACCAAGAACCTGGAGTTAGAATTCCGCGACGAAACAACCTGTGGCATCGTCACCACATCGGTATGAGGTCTGACAACATCGAGGCTGGTCGTTTCACTCCTTGAAAAAGGGCCTGCGTCGGGTTCTGTGATAATCGGGCATTCCTGAAAAACATACAAGTTAATTGTTCTGTACTAATGTGATTAACGGGAAAGTCTAGATGGATGAACGTTTATTAGTAAATACCGAAAAATATCATTGCCTACTTGAAAAACTACTGTAGGATTACTTATTTGATTTTGCAAGAAACGCCGACAACGTCTAGACACCGGCGAAACGATGTAAATATGCTAGGGTTGTACAAAGGAAACAAGGTTTCATTATTACTTTATTTATTTTATCAGTACCATTGTATAAAATATCAGTCGCACAACAATTCGATCATAATCTCAAATAAATTGTTGCATAGACACGTCTTTGTCTTTTTTTTTATTTCATTATTCCATTTTCATTCTTTTTGCGACACGGTGAAACGTCTTTCGAAGATTTATTTTATGGTATTGGGGGGCAAACGAGCAGACGTATCGCCTGATGGTAAGCGATTACCGCCGCCCATGGACACCCGCAGCACCCGCAGTGCGTTGCCGGCTTTGGGGGATAAGAAGAGGGATGAAGGAGGGGTTGTGGAATGGGCCTCCGGTATCCTCACTCACACGGTGAAACACAGCGGAGGCGCTGTTTCACACCGGATTTCTGTGAGGTTCTTTTTCTAGGATCGTGGTGAGTGAGTTTTGTTTGACGGAGTCTGTACCATCCGTACACCTTTACTTGTCGAAACACCCATTTAACCAGCAAAGACTGCCTATATAAAAGTTAACTTTACATTTAAGATAACTATTATTTAAGGTGTAATTGTTTGAAAAGCAGTATTTACTGTAGGCTCGACGGGTAGCAATAATGTAGGCACGGCATTTATCTTTAAATTATGTGAACTGTACATGCATTTTAAAAAATGCTTGCTGCATATTGTCAAGTTTCTAATGTATTTTGCAGGTTTGTCTAATAAATCTGGTCTTTTGCATGTCTCTATCCAATATCTGCATCTGAAAATTATAGTGATTAATAATAATAACAAATAATAAATGTGCAAATATATTTTGACCAAGGCAACCGCACAAATTTCGTCCAAATATTAAGTTTGAGTATTTAAATAAATTTGTATTTTCAGTATGGCTTTATAAAATACTACTTTCAAAATTGTTTTCATTTAAATTATAAATAAATTCCAAAACCCTCGTACTTGAAACAACAAAAGAAAAAACAAAATTGTATTGTATTACGAGTTCCGGGAACACAAACGTTTTTGACGCGGCCATTGTAATAAAAGTCAAAAATCTTTAAATAAATAAAACCTTTAAAATACGAACGTTTAAACATACCTTTCTTCATCGTGTGGAAACTTATGATATCTCAGCTCCTTATATATTTTCGAAGAAGAACTACAATTACCAATGGCACAAGTTGTGTGTGCCATATTTATAACAATAATAAACGCGACGCTTTCTCTATGCTCGACGCGACAACTTTTATCGGCGGGCCCTCTCAAACTACACACACTCGGTGGTCACAGGAACACTCGGTGGTCCTCATCCTCATAATCAATTAGATCTCCCATCACATACCGAGGGTTTGTTTTTTTCAACCAATTATGAATTGCACAGCATGCGAGGACAACTTTGTCTAACGTTTCTAATTTTAATGAAATTGGTTTTTCAAACAATCTAAATTTACTCGCGAGTATTCCAAAGGCATTTTCCACTACACGTCTTGCTCTTTCTGCAGGGGTTAAATTGCGTCGACTGTAGGGTTTCATTATATACTTTTTTAACGGAAATGCATCATCAGCCAAAATAACGAAATTGTTTGGTATGGCTAGTGAGTTTGTGTCTAAAGCGTTGCACAAAGAGCTATTTTGAAAAATTCCTCCATCTGATCCTCTTCCTTTCGCTCCAACATCAACATATAAAAACAATAATCAGAATCCACCAAGGCCATTAACACAATACTGTAACTGTTTTTATAATTAAAATAATCTGAACTGTTTTTCCACTCATCTGATGTTGCAGGGACCTGAAACATTAAATTATTAAAATATGAATAAACTAATAATATTAACACATTATTATTTATATTACAGATATTTCCTATACAAAATTCTGAAGAGGCCTCAATAGAAAATAGTCTACAATCAGAACCTAACCTTAAATACAGTACTAGCCAAAACTCTGAAGACGTGACACAGATTGCATCGAAAATTGATACACCTGCGAAGATAATAAAAAGAAAGATTGAACCACAACCATTAACATCAAAAAATAGAAAATCTATTCATGATCATGAAATAGGATTTATGACAAGCGCAATTGACAAATTACATGAAATTTCAAATCGCGCATCACAAGTCGCTACAAATAAAGATGATAGTTATGATCATTTTGGGAAATATATCGCATCAATGTTAAGAAGTATAGGACCACCAAAAGCAATACGATTACAACAATCATTCATGAATGAAATTACAAATGCTATGTGCCCACCAGAATATGTTATTACTGATAATTCAACAGCTGCAACATCAAGTGGAAGACAATCAAATTTAAGTACTTTTTCGGCTAGTAATGATGACGACTACGTGACATTATTTACAGATTTATAATTAAACAAGTTTTGTAATTATAATTATTATTATAACTAAACAAATAAAAGTTCACTATTACTAATAATTTTATTGTTGTTATTATTATTTTATTTGTAATCTATACACCAATATTATTTTCGTTTTTTTAATAATTAAGAAATCAATTTTGAAATTTGAAGGTACTTACTTGTATGAATTCTGCTAGTTCATTATATATTGCTTCACAGGTTTCTGGAATAAATTTACTTATTGTGTTTTTTGGAACACGGAACAAAAATTCAAAGATTTTGAAATTTTATTTGTAACACGCAATAAGAGGTATTCAAACTGAAATTCAGTCATTCGCAGTAGGTTTCTAAAATCTTCTGAAAAATTGCTTTTTAGTTCCATACTAACCAAGTTTGACGCTCCCAACATATTTCTTCGCTGTATCCATTCTCTAACCCAACGTCTTTGTTTTCGTTTTCTTGTAATTGTGTCCTGTAAGCACTCCATCTTTTTTGTTAAGATAGTAGCAAAAAACGAACTTAGAACAGCACAACTTTCAACAACTAGATCATTCATGATCGATGTTTCGATGGTGACTAGTCGAAACGCGAGGCGTGAACGGCACGAACCCCCCAACCGTGTGAACGTTTTATAAATTCACACTTTCGTGAGTGTCACGAACGAAAGTTGACTAGCGTGGTTAACTGTCGTGATTAACGCCTCGTGGGAACGCCGCTTTACTCTATGCTCGACGCGACAACTTTTATCGGCGGGCCCTCTCTAACTATGGCTACAGGGGACGCGACCCCGCCCCTCGCTAACCGCACGCTTGCTCTGTTTAGACAGCTAAGTCAAACCACTGTAGTAATTCTTTCTCTGTGATAAGAGACTTAACTTTTTTAAAAGCTGAAAGTTTCTGTTTATGCCGCCAACAAATGTCAGAAACGATTAAAAACTATCGAGTTTTGATTATGGTTAATGCATAGACACAGCACATTTTAGACTCGCATACAAAAACAATCGTCTGTCACTACGAACTCATACATAACAATTAAAACAAAACAATCCTATTAGGTTTTTAATTTTTATTTATTTAATTCTTTTGGTTTACCATTACAAAAACAACGTTTAAAAATTACATAAAGAGCTCAAATCAAATAAAAAAGGTAGATAACACACGTAGAAGAAAATGAATGTGTGAGTGACTGATAGTGTTGCCACTTTTTAAAAAAATGTCCCTGGAAATTGCAAAATAAGTAATATGCAAAAATAAATCTGTTTGTTGACAAACGGATAGTTCCTTTAGCATTTATACTATTATTATATAGCGGGCAAACGAGCAGACGTATTGCCTGATGGTAAGCGATTACCATCGCCCATGGACACCCGCAACACCAGAGGCGTTACAAGTGCGTTGCCGGCCTTTTAAGAAGGAGTACGCTCTTTTCTTGAAGGTTTGAAGGTCGTATTGGTCCGGGAAATAATATAATTTAATATATTTTTTTATTAGGAGGGATATGTACTTTTCATAAGATAACTATGCAGGAAGAAAAGAAAACCTGCTTTTATTTGAAATCGGTTAAAATACCTTTTTCGGATATCCTGTCTTATGAATTCGGCGAAGACCATGTTGTGTATCGTACATATCATTCTTTTCAAAATGGTCTGAACAAACCACGGTAGATGGGGATGGCTGCCATTGTGGGTCATTTCGACTTAGTCTTACAGCAGCTACCCATTCATCTCTTATTAATATGTTCGTGGGTAACCTAAAACCAATAATATTTTATAGTAAAAAATAAAATATAAATACTTAAGAATGTAAACAGAATCAAAACAGTAAAAAATAATATTTGATTTACATTAATAAGAAGTGCATAAATGAAGCTTGTAAACAAACTAATCGTTATTTATGACGTATTTCGATGACGGTAGGGTTCAAGTGACCCGTTTAGTTTATTCAAGTCGCTAATAAATTTTATGCCAGAACTGTTTTAACGTTAATTTTAAGAGATCATAAGAAATCTTTAAATGTTTTTTTTATAAAACCTTCATTTTTACTGTTTTGCTAAATTGTTTTTAAACTTTAACGAATTAATTTTAACTTAAATTACGTTACAAAACTTTAACGCATCACGCGTAATAAAAATAACAACCACATTGTAACCTAAAAAAAAGTTAGATCATCTTTTCATCTTTGGTCACTTTTTCGGCCGCTGAGTGTGACTTATACTGTCCCTTATGGTATATTTAGGTACCCAGATAATCCATTGTAATAATATATGGATGATTTCAATAGGATAATGAATTAATACGATAGATATCCCGAAAGTGACAGTCTACGTTAAATTATAAAGACTAAATCTTTGTTTTTTTTAAATACCTAATTTAAATAACACTATAAAAGTACGTGATTAAAAAAAATGTAAGTAATACTAATGTCTCACTCTTTACCTCATTATATGACTATAAATTTATCAACAAATTATTTACCCACATTTCTAGGCTATTAGAAATACGAACTACTGGCAACACTATCCCAAAACGTCTTTTATAATATTGACATTATTTTTGTAAAATTGTGTTAGAATAACATCAAAAAATATAGTTTTGTGTGTACTTACGTGTGAAATGTTATTCCTTGAGACTTATTATGTACTTTTGTATAGTTTTTACACCATTTCATTGCACAAGACGGCATTTTGTAGATAAACTTACTGTACGACTGCTTGTACGATACTGACGAAAGTAGCGTAGAGTCTTAGCATGTGTGCGCGTTACCGCGTGTCTTCACTTGGAAGTAGCCGAGTTTTTTGGCTTTAACAAGAACAAAGGCCGTGTGTTATCTACTTTTTTTATTTGATCTGAGATAAAGAGTTTTCCTTCCAATTATTTTAACAAAACAAATGAATAATTTGTAAACATAGTCATTTTCTATTCTTTTTGTATTTCTTTTTAATTTTATGTTACACTATTTCTATATTATCACTACATAGTATAAAACAAAGTCGCCTTTTCTGTCCCTATATCCCTATGTGCGCTTAAATCTTTAAAACTACGCAACGGATTTTGATGCGGTTTTTTCCAATAGATAGAGTGATTCAAGAGGAAGGTTTATATGTATAATACATGCATCATATACTAAGGCAACATTGCTAATTTTAGAGGTTTCTTTTTTATGCCCGTGCAAAGTCGGAGCGGGCCGCTATGTTTTTATATACAACGTTCATAGTTTTTCTGTAGTGTATTTAATTTAGTATCAGCATTGCACCCGTGCGAAGCCGGGGCGGGTCGCTAGTCCTACTACTATTATAAAGGCGAAAGTTTGTAAGTATGGATGTATGTATGTATGGATGTTTGTTACTCTTTCACGTAAAAACTACTGAATGGATTTGAATGAAACTTTACCACAATATAGCTTATACATCAGAATAACACATAGGCTACTATTTATAAAGATATAGCTTCGCCTCGCGGCGTTGCCCGCAGTTATCATCGTACCGCGGGTAGCACCGCGGGGTTCAGCTAGTATAATATAATATTGATTTATATTTTATTATAAGGAGGAGGTTCTCAATTCGACTGTTTTTTTTTTTTATATTTGTTATCTCATAAACTCAGAACTTTCGACTGGGTGAACCGATATTGATGATTATTTTTAAATTTGAAAGCTGATGCTTCCCGTGAGGTCCCATTTTAATTTAGTCCAGTTCTTGAAGTCGGTTGTTTTTGGAACGAAGTTCCTTATCGCGTGTTGCGAACGGAAAAAATTGTAACGACACTTTTTTCTATTTTTAAAGAATCGGTGTAAAACATTTTTCAATTTTATATTAACAGCGCCATCTTTTGAATAGAAACTGAACTTACATTTACGTGCTATAGGTGTCGTTGCCAGTCGTTTAATATTAATAATATAGATGTCGCTATAAATTAATGATGTTTAAAATTCTGTATATCAAATATAAATACAAAATGTATCAATAAATAAGTTTAGCAGTGAACTGCGATAGGCTGGTGATGATAGTGTAACGACACTTTTTGCTATTGTAAGCACGTGTACGTCTAATTTTAGCTTATATTTCTGTGGACGTATTACATATTTTCCAGTTCCAGTTAGCTTTATTACTGATCTTAGTTTTCACTTAGTTTAGCTGGCGGTAGACGGCCGGCTTAAGATTTTTTTTATAAAACAGAAAGTTTCTCTGTTTATGCCGCCAACGCAGGTCAGATGTGATCAGCGACTATAGAATTTGAATTATGGTTAATGCATAGAGCAACACAGGCCACTAAAAAAAAATTACACTCCGGGAGTGCCGGCAGAAGTGAAAACTTGAATATTAACGTTGTGCATTTTTGATATTTTGGAATGGTTAGAGAATAATTTTGTACGAATTGCTTTCATTATCAGTATAAAAGTAATATTATTTATGTGGTGGAATACAATATTCATTTATTGCGCTATCGTACACAAACATGACAATTTATATTACATACACACACGAACATTCGCGCAAGCGCCCTGCGCCGCCTGACCTGTCACGTGACCTGACGCGAGTTTATACCATCCGTCCTACGAATTTTCGATCAAGACACGTGACCCCTGACGCGGTCACGTGACCTGACGCAGGTCACGTGACACCTGACGCGAGTTTAAACATTTTTACCCATTCCAAAAAAGCACACAGCGCCGCTAAAGAAGTTTTCACTTCAAAATTGTCTGTATTTTTTGCGGGGCAACATCTTTATACATACAAAAACAATCTCGTTTCACTACAAACTCACACTGTCACACAGCAATGAAAACGAAACATTAATGTACACGGTGTACGCCTTAACTTCCGTATTTAAAAAGTTTTCGCTCGTCTCTTTATAAAACTTTGTAAACATATCTATGGCTTACTTGAAAGTGTCGCGCCGATCTACGAAAACTACATGTCGGTGTTTCAGCAAACGATGTCACAACTGGAGGAGTACTATCTCGAATAGGAATCAAAGATTGATTTTCTCGTATCCTCTGGAGAGCTTGTACAATGGTCCGACTATTGCTAGGACAAAGGCGAGTCTTTCCATAACGTTCACGATATGTACGTAAAGTCAGGGCGGCGTTTCCTCGGCATTCACCGTAAATTAATAACAAATCCGTGTATTCACTAGCCGTATAACCAAAACGAGGCATTGTTTAATTTAAACTCACATAATCGTTACGTAACATCTAACAAACCTAACGAAGGTCACTATAAAATAGGTTTTTCACACTTATCACTACAAAATACCTATTTATAAACAAAACACTCGAGCCGGGGGGGAGACGCGAGACGCGATCGAAGTTAACCGATTGTAGAAACGACGTCACAGCTTCGCTTACTGCGACACACTCACACACTAACCAAGAATTTTCAAGAGTCAAGTCGAGTTACGTTTGAAATTAGAAAAGGATAGAAAAACAAGTTCGGTTATCTCTTTCATTGTACCGCATGATTCGTTTAAGTCTTATTTCCCAAACATAAGGCATATTTTAGAGTGGCAATTATTAGAGTAGGTGGACTAGCGGTCGTTAACCCGTTTATCGTAGTGTTTATTAGACACAACATGCAGTAAATTTCAAAAATGAATAATAGTGTCCTGTGTCTAAACGATTGAACCGATTTTATTGAAATTTCGTAAGTGAACTTGTTATATTTGTAGGTAGGTTTCGTTCAAATTAATGTCGTACTGCCCTATCCGCATTGTTTAACCTTTTACCTTTTCCGTGGGAAAGCCACGCTTCGGCCTCACAGAAAACCGGTGTGAAATAGCGCTTGTGATGTGTTTCACCGAGTGAGTGAGGATGCCGGAGGCTCCAACCCCTTCCCCATCTCACTCCCCATCCCTCAAAGGCCGGCAACGCACTTGTGACGCCTCTGATGTTACGGGTAATCATGGGCGGCGGTAATCGCTTACCATCAGGTGAAAAGCCTGCTCGTTTGTCCCTATTCTTTAAGGAAAAAAAACAGCTGGACATACTACTCTCCTAGGAAATAAATAATAAATAAATATTTCGGACATCTTACACACAACGCCATCCAGTCCCAAACTAAGCAGAGCTTGTGTTATAGGTACTAGACAACTGATATAAATACTTATATACTTTTTTTTTTGTAAATACATACATTTTATACATAGAAAACATCCAAACTCCGAAACAAATATTTGCAGATCATACAAATATTTGGTCCGACCCGGGAATCGAACCCGAGACTTCAAGCTTAGCAGTCGCATACACTACCACTACGCCACCGAGGCAGTCAATATACATATGTATTTAGTAAAAAGCGGATTAATATTACAAACAAACACTCCAATTTTATTTATTTAAATAGATTGCTTGTTTTTTGGATTCCAAATTGCAGACTCAGTAGCTAATAATAATTAAATAAATTTTAATATCTTTTCATTCGACCATTATTGAAGTCATGTTAAAACTATTTCAATAATTACATTAATGCTAACGACACGAGCGCTCGACGCGAAATGTGTGTGTGCATAGCGAATGGTGGCTGGTCGCTCGCGCGTTATTGCCGCTCCTTTGATTCGCACTAACGCCTTTATGCAGCAGCGAATCACTGCGGAACTACTGCGGTAGCGAAACAACGAAAAAACTGTTAGTAGTATGGCAGAATTTCGAATACGCTACGTCTCACTCTAGCACTAGGCTACATGAAATAGTTGCGTCCTTGTCGGTATTGTTTCGCAAGGAACTGCGAAATAGTCGTTACACAGACGCAGACGTTTCGCTAGTGGTGTTTCGCATCAAATGACTGGGACGACCCGGACCCGTCTGCACCCGCAGTCCACCTAAATTACAATTCATTTCTTTGCGAAAAAACTGTTATGTACTAACGTTCCGCAGATATTTCGCTACCGCAGTTGTTCCGCAGTGATTCGCTGCCGCATACGAACGCGTAGGTGTTGCACGGAAACAATTCGATCGCGCGCGTTCTGGATCACAAGTTCACGAAATAGTGCTGCAGCTGTCAGTAAACAATTTTGATACTTTTTCAATTATTTTTGATATTGAGTTATTTATGTACACGTTATTAGTTATATTATTAATTGTTTTATTGCCTTGAAATATTGGTAAAAAGTACTTCAATAAAATACAAATAAGCCGGCACCGACTGAAACTGGTAAGTACCTACCTTAAAACAAAAAGATTGTGTGGTTTTATGAAACCGTCGACAGTGTACACCCGCAGGAGTAGTGGTGTTTGCATTGCCAGTTGTATTTGCAGAAGATTCATTCGGCGAAGATTCATGGCTAAAAACTTGTTGAGGGTGATCTGACGAGTTTTGAGATTCCTCTGGATTACAAATTAATTCTCGACTTGTACTTGTATTGCTTTCACTAGTGCCTCGGTTAAAATTGGCACCCGATTTTAGCTGCTTGCATTTTTGACGATATCTACGGCATCGTTCCATATTTAGTTGCTTTTGATGTAAAAGTTTTGCTGTAACAATATTTTCAGTTACAGGCTCTCTACTTTGAACGGTACTAGTACCCGGCATGGCATTTGTTGGATGAAATTAAATATATTGAATGGAGCGAATATAAATACCGTGTTTTACCGTGGGAGAGCTATGCTTCGGCATGAATGGGTCGGCTCGACCGAAGTGATACCACGGCCTCACAGAAAACCGGTGTGAAATAGCGTTCACGCTGTGTTTCACCGAGTGAGTGAGGATACCGGAGGCCCATACCCCAACCCCTTCCCCCATCCCCTTTCCCATCCCTCAGAGGTCGGCAACGCACTTGTGACGCCTTTGGTGTTACGGGTGTCCATGGGCGACGGTAATCGCTTACCATTAGGTGATACGTCTGCTCGTTTACCAAATACTCAATAAAAAAAAAATACTTAATTTAATATTCATACAAAATAAATTAAATAACCCCGATTACAAATACTCGTTGAAAAGTATTGAAAATAATGATTTTTTTTATTTTTTTCAATAATTTCAATTCTTTTTCATGTCTATACAGATATACAGTTTTCATGGACCGACTTGATTTCAATACCTTTCAATTAATATTTTTAATCAGTGAATAAATTCAAGCACTCAAAATTGAAATAAGTAATAATAATAATAATAAATAAATCTCGTGAAAGTCGAAAAAGAAAAACAAATAAAATATTTGGATTTATCTCACGAGATTGTCACGAGATATGTGGAATGTGGATTCGGTAATAATAGTTCCGATAGTCGTATCTGCTCACGGATTGATAGCCGAGAGCCTCGACCAACACCTTAAGAGGCTCACGTTAGAAGGATGGATCAAGGGTCTGATACAGAAGGCAGTCCTTCTTGACACGGCACGTAAGTATAGTGAGGAGGTTCCTGTCTTTGGAGCCCTAACCACCGGTTTCTTGGTCCCTGTACCCGAAGTCGGTGGTCTACTGTTTTTTATATTTTTAAATGTATTTATTTTTATATGTATATTTAAAAATGTAATTTATATGTGTATTTAAATGTAATAAAGGAAATAATAATAAATAAATAAATATGTATTTCGGACATCTAAACACACAACGCCATCTAGTCCCAAACTAAGCAGAGCTAGTGTTATGGGTACTAGACAACTGATATAAATACTTACTCGTATATACTTTTTTTTTGTAAATACACACATATTATACATAGAAAACACCCAAACTCCGAAACAAATATTTGTAGATTACACAAACACTTGGTCCGGCCCAGGATTTGAACCCGAGACCTCAAGCACAGCAGTCGCATTCACTACCACTGCGCCACCGAGGCAGTAACAAGTAAATAAACAACAACATGCACCAGCAAAAAGTTCTAATAATTGTTATAAATTTGATATAAAAACTACGTTTACTCACTTTCTTCAAGATCTTTTTTCCTTTCTCTATAAGCACGTGCTCTGTCGGCGTTCTGTTTTTTACGGCGTAAAATTAATTCATCGTCATTCATTTTTGCACTATTCTTTAATTTTTCTTCGTTGATCAGTTTTTTGGACCAAAAGCAAATAAAAGTTTCACTTCAATAAAAGATTCACTCTAATAAATAACAACATTTACATTAAACACTAACAAAAACAAACAAAATAGCGTGGATCACTGGCACAAATGAGTAATAGTCTATACCAGGGATGCACAGACTTATTAAGACTAGGGGCCACTCGGGCAAATCATAAACTGATGGCGGGCCGCCAGAAGTATAGGTAATTAAAGGCAATAAAGAATTGATAATAATGTATTAAAATTAAAAAGGAATTTATTAATTTGAAGCGTGGCACTGCATAGTGCTTACAATCTTTTTTATATTTGGCTCAAATTTACTTGTAGCAACACGTAAAACTGATTCCAAACTTTCATTTGCAAGGCGGTTTCGATTTTTTGTTGTATTATTATTTAGTATTGAAAAGGTTTGTTCACATATATAGGTAGAACCAAATAAGCTGGCACATTTCAGAGCGTTTATGCGCAACTCTTTGTACATATTTTTATCAATGCAGCGGTAAAAGTTCAGCAAGTCTCCTTCGTTGAATTGGTTGCGTAAATCTTGGTCGTTTTAAATGTCGATAATTTCTAACTGCATTGGCTCTGGCGCATTTTCAACTGAAATCGTGAAAGGATTGCTGAATATGTCCAACAGAGGTTTCACTTTTTTAAACTCCGAAAATCTGTCTTGAAAAGATTGAATCAAAATATCTAGCTTTTCTACATAACTGAAATTAATCGCAGTTTTGTTGAATTTTTCAGCCATTTTCTTATAATTCGGAAAATGATTGTAATTTCCAGAATTCAATTGCGATCTGAAAAGTGTCAGCTTGCATTGAAAGGATGATACATGAGCGTAGAGCTGGGATCAGTTGATTTTTGCCTTGAAGCCGTGTGTTCAAGATATTCAAATGATTTGTAATGTCAACTAAAAAAGCCAAATCACACAACCAATCAGGATTTTTAAGTTCCGGGACATCCCTTTGCTTTTCCGCCAGAAATATTCCTATTTCCTCTATTAAATTTAGAAATCGTTCCAGTGTCAATCCACGACTGTGGCTACCTTACTTCTGTATAATACAGTAAATCTCCATATTCGCTTTCGATATCATCAAGGAATTGTTTGAATTGCCTGTGATTGAGTCCTCGTGATTTTATGAAATTTACAGTCGAAACTACCACTTTCATGACATTTTGAAATTCAATTTTTTTAGAACAGAGGGCTTCTTGTTGTATAATGCAGTGAAACTGCATGAGATCTTCAGCGTTTATGTTTTTTTCTTGCAGATGCTTTTTCAGCAAAGTAACTAGCCCGGAATTGACACCAATCATCGAAGGAGCACCGTCAGTCGCAACTCCCGATAATTTTGATAAGTCCAAATCAGTTTTTGAACACTCATCCAAAAGTACATTGAGCATATCAACTCCTTTGGTTTGACCTTTCAATGAACACATTCCTAATAACTCTTCTAAGACTACAAAATCTTGAGTAACACCACGTATGAATATGAGAAGTTGAGCTGTGGAACTAATATCAGTGGATTCGTCGAGTGCTAAGGAAAAAAATTCAATGATCTTAGTTTTTTCAGTTAATTGTTCCGCAATATTACCTGACAAAGACATAATTCGTCTTTGGATAGTCATACGATTCAGTTGAATTTTCTCAAACTTTTTTGCTGCTTCTGGACACATTTTCTTAGCGGCAATTTCTATGCATTCTTTTACAAAATCCCCATCATTGAAGGGGCGACTTCGCTTTGCTATCATTCGAGAAATTTCATAACTAACTTCTGTAGCTGTTTCTGAATCTTGAATGGGTTTTGTAAACATAGCTTGCTGACCAATAAGCTCCCGTTTTAAAGACAACATTTTTTGCTTTCTTAGTTCGCCTGTAAACTTGGTAAAAGTAGGATGCTGCGTTTCATAGTGCCTTTTTACATTATATTCCTTTGCAATCGCAACAGAATTCTTGCAAATTAAACAAACGACTTTGTTATGCGACCATACAAAAAAAGTATTTTTCAGTCCAAATTTCTTGTAACTGCCGATTTTCATCTTTAACCTTGCGTTTTTTACTAGGTCCTGGCTTGTCCATGTTGCGTTCTAATCCTGGCTAGGATTAATACAGCACCTAAAAACAATTACAGTACCTACTTAAATTACCCATCCTTTTTTGAATTATCAAAAAAAAAATGATTTCATAGGTAGGGAAACACTTATTAATAACAGAGTTTTACTTACAATTTCACAACACAATTATACACGGCACTTGACAGGTTAACACTGCAACAGGAAATTTACGCTGAATGTGGATCAAAATATATGACACCGGCTAGTCGAGTTAAAATCTACACTAGAACTATTGCCTTCCAAAAACACTATTAAACTGCACTTATTCTCAATCACTTATCACTTCGCTTTGTATTTTCGCACTTATTTCTTTCTGTTGACACTTCACTCAAATTAAAACCAAACTGTCGGTCGCTGCGGTTAGCGTGGCTTTTATACCGCGCGTATAGAGTCGAAAACTGTCTGGAGAAATCTCGAAACCGACTCTGGAAGCTTCGTGCATCTACCTACGCGAGCAATCGGGAATTCGGGACTATTGCTATCTCGCTTACTTACACCAAGCTAGAAAATTCTTGATTTCTCTACTTCTATTATTTTGAACTTTATATAAAGGCGGCAAGCGATGTTACTTGAATTAGTATTTTTGGGCGCTTGAGGCGGCGCGGCCGCGGCGTCGTTTTATTCATGAACTGGCGCGGTATTTGAATGATTTTCATAAGTTTTATGGACGTCGCTTACAATATCAAAAGAAACAAAGTACTTTAATATTTATGATTTTGTAATAATCTTAGTAATTATAATAAAACAGTTTTCAAATTAACACCAACAATATAACCCGTGGATAAGCCACCACCGCGCTGCCGTCGTCGTTGCGCCGCCGGCCGTCGCGCTTCCTCAAGAAAACGAATTTAACCGAGATCAGCACGAACATTACCGACCGCTGTTACCGACGCACGCATGGCGCACCGATAAGCGTACTTAATAGCGCGCGCGCGAGTTTCAAATTACTTTTCGAACATATTTTTTTTGGTTTTGTTCGGGCATAGAATTCAATATTTTTCGAATGTACGAGAGTATTATTTTTGCTGTCGGCGGGCCACCAGTATTCGACCGGCGGGCCGCGGTCTGTGCATCCATGGTCTATACACTACACGGTCAGTTGCTGCGAACTATAGGCGCCGCCATATTGGCCTTGGCTGCTCTGGCGGGCGCCTTTCACTTTATCCCTACTCCGCGGCCGACCGTCACGCGACATACAACACACAGACCAAAAAGTTCGAGACGATCTAATAAAAGTTTCAATTTAAAAATCCAGTAGTTTAGATTAGGTGTATGTAGTTTAGCTTTATTTTTATATGGAGTTGTGACTATGGTTCACACCATAACAATTAAATAAAACATTAATAATTTCATACACTTTCTTAAACTCGACATTGGCTGAATGCACAAATCGTGCGAAGCCAGAGAAGAAAAAAAAAAAAATTTCATACACACACACATATAAACACACCTGTGTCATAACAGTGTAATGAGCTCCGCATTACATTGACAACACGCATACTACCATGGCTGTACAACTGTCGATACGTTTTATCGATAAATCCGAGAAGTCGGTTAAAAAACCAAGTTTTAATTATAAAACAAAGGATATTAATAATTGGGCTGTTTAATAGTTCGATTTATTGTTTTACCACTAACTGAGTTTAATACACAAATACATAAATTGAAGTGTCTATTTGTAATTTCAAATTAAAAAATGCATAAAAAGTATAAGTTAAAATTTTTGACTTTCAATCTATTCCGACCAATCTCTGTAACGGCTGAACTGTTTTTAACGATGACTTTCACTGGCAGATAGATGATAATATAAGGAATAACTTAGGCTACTTACTTGTTATTGTATAGGTCAAAATAAACCGCGCGTAAAATCATGGAGCTCAACTAGTACTTCAATAATTTCTTCATGAGTTTCATTCCACACAACACTTTTTATAGTATGCCACTAGTTTTTTATGGTCCGCCAAAATTACCATTTCAAATATGTAACTATACTAACTAGACTACTTTTATAATTTTTGTCTTTTTGCTTATACGTTTGTGCACGCTAACCTTGGAAACAGCTTAAACAATTTGAAAGTTTCATTGAATATTGTTGCAGTTTGCTTCATTTAATATTTAGTGTTTGTTTCATTTCAATCGGTTAATAATAAAAAATTATGTCAGTTTGAAGAATCACCGTGATAAACAAACTTTACGGGAACGGAGCAGCAGGCAAATGCCAATACATCCATACATACAAATAAATAAAATTGGAGTGTCTGTTTTGTAATATTAAAATAACCGCTTTTTACTACATGCATATGAATGTACATACAGTACACATACCAAAATGTATATTTTTAAAGTTTTTGTCTGTCTGTCTGTTTATTCCGGCTAATCGATGGAACAGCTGGACCGATTAGGACGGGACTTAGGCTTACATTTTTTAGACTAGCTTCGCCCCGCGATACGACAATAACCGCGGGTAACACCGCGGGGTTCAGCTAGTAATACATAAAAAAAAAGAAAACACTCCATTCCACAATAAATATTTGTCTGATAGACACAGATAGTATTAAAAGGACACTCACATATGCAGGAGTTGATGTACTTGCAGATGTAAACTGGTCAGGAATAATGAGAGTCGTCTTACAGGCATCGTAAGGTGATATTCCATCATCAGGTAGAGTTAATGATATTTCATGGGCCTGCAATATTAGAATTGTAGTAATAATAATAATAGATCACTTTATTGTACACCAGATGCATTACAAGGTAAGCTTAAAATTAGAGAAGTACAATTAGCTGCCTTATCGCACGGAGGCAATCTCAAAATCTCCACAGCATTTTAATATAACTTTTAAATACTATTTAGTATTTAAAAGTTATATGTTGTACCAACAAACGATATAACCATTTACCTTTCTTTTTCTTTTTTTTAAAAGACAACTCCCGCATTAGGAATATACATCCTGTGTCGTGGGGGACTTTACAAACATACATGTAACGGACACAAATAACACCCAGACTCAGGAAAACATTTTGTGGATCACACAAAGTGATGTCCCACGTGGGATTTGAACCCACGGCACTTGGCGCAGTAGTAAACGTTTAAACCACTAGTCCAACCGTGCAGTCAAACATCAAATAATGGATTCAAATAGGCGTATTATTTCATATGAGGCTGTCAAAATTATCTTCTCTGCCTGATGGAAGGCATTAGAAGAATCTACGAGAGGGTCACTATACTCATTGCGAATGCAGACAATACAGCATAGTAACCCATACTATGGCAGCATATATGGCACATAAAGCCGTCAGACCTGTTCCTAATATCTCCCCAATTGTATTGGATAGCCGTCACATCCGATTATGAGGGCGAGGGAATAGAGAAAGCGCCTGTAATAGCACACATATATCATATAACGCACTACAAAATCTCCCGCGTAGTTGGCATGTCTCCGTTAAGACTGACCAACTGACTCACTGTATGTCATCAAACGAGCAGACGTATCACCTGATGGTAAGCGATTACCGCCGCCCATGGACACCCGCAACACCAAAGTCGTCACAAGTGCGTTGCCGACCTTTGAGGGATGGGAAAGGGGATGGGGGGAGGGGTTGGGGTATGGGCCTCCGGTATCCTCACTCACTTGGTGAAACACAACGCAAACGCTATTTCACATCGGTTTTCTGTGAGGCCGTGGTATCACTCCGGTCGAGTCGACCCTTTCATGCCGAAGCATAGCTCTCCCACGGTAACATTTGCTCATTTGCGACGTCAATAATGTAAAATGAAACTTACAGGACAAGTACAGTTTGGTATTAGACTAGGTATGGTGCCTTCAATCAATATTCTCCTCTTGTTCGCCAAGTCTTGAAAGTCAGAACTCTTGAAATGATCTGAGCAAATGAAACTGTTTCTTCCAGGAATCCACGTGAGTCTTTTATTACAAAACTTTCTCCATATAGCCCTTAAATAAATTTCGTTTGGAAACCTGCAAAGAGTGAGCATATTCTCGTAAATATTGTACTATAGTTTATTAAATTTTATATTTAAAGAATGCTCAAAATCAAAAATCGTAATCAGAAAAAATATCTCAAAAATTATAATATGACACAAGACATGCATCTGTTTTATCGATATGTAACTATTTACAGTCCGGTAACAACACTATTCCTTTGTGACACTTATTGTCAAAACGCTCTGGTGTTATAATCATAAGTTTAAAAATGAGCAAATAATAATTAAGTATTTAATTAAATAATACTTACTTATGGAAAGTAACGCCATCTTTTTGTAAACTTGACGTGACAGATCTCTTTTTACAGCAAAAAACTGAACAAGACGGCATTTTGTTGGACGTTCACTGAGTAACAACCAGAAGTTTAGTCTAGAGAGCGGTTCGACCGCAACTAATTCATTATGCGCACGCATAGGCCCGCGTGGGCTTGTACTTTGACGGGAGGGGACAGCCACTCCTTGTGTTACTCTATGTTTTACCAATTTCAATCGTATGCTTACGTTATTAAGTATATTTTCAATTTATAACGCGTTGGTCTCAAAACGAAATAAACAGGGACTTTTTTCTGCTTCTGGCATTCATTCACAAGCACACAGACGCATTTGTCCCTGCCACTACTAGTTGTCACTCAGACGTAAATAATAGACAGCGTCATAATATTTTTTCTTAACATTCCATTCCATGTGGCATTTCTCTCTCTCTCTCTCTCTCTCTCTCATTTTTCCTCTCACTCGTGACATAAAACAATATGGCGATTTGTCAAACACTCGCGCGAGATTGTATTGCTTTATTGTTTGCAATTTTATTGATAGATTCAATCTTTCAGTATAAGATGGCACTTATCGAGTAAGCCTATAGGCAATATTATAATCACGGGACGTGAAAAAAAGCGGAATATCAATAAAAAATGTTGTAAAAAAAATTGAGAGGTGTCAAGGGACACCCGGATGGAACGAAGTTCGAAATAGAAAGACGAAACAAAAATATCTGCCTTGCTTTCTATAAGAGAGAGAGAGAGACAGACAGAGAAATGGTAATGATTCCTGACAATTTCAGGGGGTGCAAGGAGGGACTAAAAATGTCTCCGAGCGATAGTTTCGGAGATAGAGGGGGTGTCTTCCTTAAGGAATGATCTTAGGGGGTGGGGGTGATCAGGGTAGTGGGGTGAATGAATTGGGGGTGCTACGCTTGATAAGTAAGCCCCAAAAAAGGGGTTGAAAATGTAGGTAAAGGGTGGGGGTGAAAGTATTATGGGGGGGGGGCACCTCGACTGAGAAGTATGGCGTTGCGCTATCGAAGAACTCGACTTTACTATGTGACTAAGTAGGCGATCCAGGAATATGTGGGGAAAATTTAATCCTCCCTGTGGTATTACTAAATTTCTTGGGTAAACACACAATATGGTATAATAAATTCGTTTGACAAAATGTGTCGTTATGTCGAAAGTGACGTTACAATTCCGTCTAGCCCCCTTCCGCAACGCGCGATAAGGAACTTCGTTCCAAAAAATCGTTTAATTTTATTCAAGGTCACGCTTTTGCCGCTGACGTAAATGTGTTTTAAGGTAAATTAATCCTTATTTCGTCACGTTAAAGTTGTTTTTCCAAGGGTGTCGAAAAAATCAATAACATGTTGAGAGCAATGACCGCCAGGCCATAGAGTATGTAAGAACACAGAGGTGTCTAAAACAATATTTTTGTTTTAAGTTTTATTTTAATTAAGTTTTTTTTTTTTTTTTATTTAATAGTGGGCAAACGAGCAGACGTATCACCTGATGGTAAGCGATTACCGTCGCTCATGGACACCCGCAACACCAAAGGCGTCACAAGTGCGTTGCCGACCTTTGGGGGATGGGAAAGGGGATGGGCCTATACCCCAACCCCTCCCGGGTTGGGGTATAGGCCTCCGGTATCCTCACTCACTCCTTGAAACACAGCGCAAACGCTATTTCACACCGGTTTTCTGTGAGGTCGTGGTATCACTCCGGTCGAGCCGACCCATTTATGCCGAAGCATAGCTCTCCCAAAAAGTTTTACCTAAGACGGGCTAATAATATATAATATGTTACCTATTATATTCTACATGTTACCGATTAACACGAATAAAAAATGAAAGGTATTTGTTGAGATGTTAGATTAAATAATAACTAGCTTCTCCATAAACTTATGTTTTATTTTCTGGACAGCACATTCTTACGACGCAAACAGAACAAGAGAGAGAGTACAGATAATCTATATTATTGTAGATTGCGAGGGATTTCTTCCCTATGAAAATAATAGATGGCGTTACGTGTTTCATTCACATCAATATATGATTATAACATTTACTTAATTTTGCAATTATTTATTTCGGAGTTTGGGTGTTTTCTGTGTATAGTATGTATGTATTTACTAAGCAGAGCTTGTATTAAGGTAACTAGACAACTGATATAAATACTTATATACTTTTTTTTGTAAATACGAGTACATACATATTATACATAGAAAACACCCAAACTCCAAAACATATATGGTCCGACCCGGGAATCAAAGCCGAGACTTTGTGTTTTAGTTGCCTTAACTTGCACATAGAAGTACTGTTGTCAAAAACAAACAAACTTTGTATGAATTATTTGAAAAGATGGTGCACATGAGTTTCTCACCAGCTCTTCTCATGAATGCAATACCCATCGGAGCTGGTACTTGGATTGATTTCAATTTAAACCTTTGAGTTGAATCGAAATCAATCTAAGCTCCGGTAATTCAAATCATTTCAATGCATTTAGTATTAGTACCTTTTATCACTGAATTGATTACTTGAGTTTTATTTTATATTAGCTGAACCTCGCGGTGCTACCCGCGGTACGATGATAACTGCGGGCAACGCCGCGAGGCGAAGCTATATCTTTATAAATAGTAGCCTATGTGTTATTCTGATGTATAAGCTATATTGTGGTAAAGTTTCATTCAAATCCATTCAGTAGTTTTTACGTGAAAGAGTAACAAACATCCATACATACATACATCCATACTTACAAACTTTCGCCTTTATAATAGTAGTAGGATTTTGATGTTTCTATTTTTGACGTGTTCAGGTGCCTTTTGGAGCCTATGGAAATAAATGATTTGAGTTTGAGTTTGAGACCTCAACCAAAGCAGTCGCACACGCTACCACTGCGCCACCGAGGCAGTTAAAGTCCAAGATACCATTTATCCTTTTTAACCGACTTTACAAAAGGGGGAGGTTCTCAATACGACTGTATCTTATTTTTTTCATGTTTGTTACCTCATAACTTTCGATTAGGTGAACCGATTTTGATGATTCTTTTTATATTGGAAAGCTGGTGCGTCCCGTGTGGTGTGGTCCAGTTCTTGAAGACGGTTGTTTTTTTTTAATTTGTGATTATTATTGTTTTGAGTCTGGGTGTTTTTTTTTATAGGTGCAATCGAGCAGACGTATCGCCTGATGGTAAGCGATTACCGCCGCCCATGGACACTCGCAACACCAGAGAGGCGTCACAAGTGCGTATGTAAGTACCCGCGACATAGGACATACATCTAAAGCAGGAGTTTAGTATCATAAAAAAACAACTCATTATTTTCAATTATCATTTTAATCAAATTAATATAATTAGTACATATATGTCATTTTCACAGAATTTACAAAACTTATAAGATAATCAGTCTGGTCGTCTCCCAACTTATGTCGTAGGCGATGAAGGGTATTCCGTACTGTAACAAAAATAAATAAATCAATATCTACACCAATATTATAAAGAGGAAAGATTTGTATTTTTGTATGTAACGAATAAACTCAAAAAGTACTGGACCTATTTTAATAATTCTTTCACCATTCGAAAGCTACATTATCCACGAGTAACATAGGCTATATTTTATTTTGGAAAAAATAGGGTTCCGTAAGATATTTGCGTTTTTCAAGAAACAAGGTGTAAACAATCAACCAGACAAGTTACTTATTTTGCGTACGCTGCGTAAACTATAAAAGATAGAACCATAAAATGTTCTAATCAATCGTAGATCTTATAAATATCTACAAAAAAGTCTGCGACACACTATAGGGGGGAAAATTTTTCACTACGGGCAATAAAAGACACAAAGGAGGTTGCGTCTGTCAGCTAGTATTTAATAAACTAGTAATTGGTCGGTGTTTGTACTTAGAAGATATATAAAGAAAACTATTATAGGGAGGCTTTATGAACGCAATCGAACCCAAAACAATGATTTTTAGAATCTTTGTAAGTCAGTACGTTTGTGCACGCTTATCTCAGAAACGGCTTAACCGATTCTAGACACGTCAAAGTGACGTCGAAGGTAGCGGTTGCGTTCTATGTTTGCATCTGTTTTCGAAAATAAAATACTCAGTTTGTTTCTATAATTTATTAGTTTCTAAAGTTTGGTGTGTTCAAATGATAAATATACAGTGTTTTCAAGACGTTTAATATTCTATAATTATAAATAGACTTAACAACAGGAATACTTATCAGATCAGAAAATACATCTACCCTTTAATATAAAATAAAAAATCAATATTAACTTAAACGTAAGCTTTGTTATAGTTTGAACTTTAATCTTGTGTGCCTGGGTCTGCAGTGACAGTGTTACTTAACAGCCAAGTGAGAATCCCTTACAGTAAACCTGAAACGGAGCATTGACTATTTGTTGACAGCGGCGCCATCTGTTGTCGAATTATACTTAACCTGTGAAATACCTTGACCACGAACCGATATCTCATTGATCCTTTGAAGAGTACAGAGTCATCGACGGGCAGAATGGCTAACTGTGCGGCCTGTGGTAAATTCGTTTCTGCCAAGAGTATAGCTGTATGTTGCAGGTGTACAAAAAAACATCATCTATCGTGTGTTAACATGACAAGGGCGAATAAGGAATGGCAATGCCAGGACTGCATGGGAGGGCTTGGCAAGGACCGCGACCAGCCTAATTGTGAAGACGATAGTAAGAGTACTCCCGTTAGCTCATATGACTCTTCTCAGTCTGCCACTGGCTCTGCGGATAAAGACGAACAGACTGTTAACATTGTCCGCGAACTAAGGCTAATGAGATCGGAAGTGAGGGAGATGAGGGAGGATGTGAAGACAGAGCTGCGGGAGATTCGTCTCGAGATGAATGACCTGCGTCAGGCAATAGCTGCTTCCAGAAAAAAGGTCGACAGCCTGGAGAGTCGGCTGGAGGATGTGGAGAGGAAGCAGGCTGCCTCACCCGGAGTTGTGGTGGACCAGTTGGAGCACACGGTGAAGCAGTTGCAAATGGAGCTCAACGAACGAGAGCAGGAACTGCTGCTCTCTGATATTGAGGTCTCGAACATTCCTGAGAGCCCTGGTGAAAACGTGATTCACACTGTGGAACTGGTGGGTAAAAAGTTAGGGATAACCTTGGAGGCACGGGACATAGTGTTTGCGGAGCGTGTAGGCCCCCGTGTGGAGCGGTCGCGTGAGTCGGGCGCGTCGGGGAGCTCAGTGCGGTGCCGCCGCATCGTGGTGCGGTTGGCGCGGCGCGGGCTGCAGGACGAGATGCTTCGGAGCGCGCGTGTGAGACGCGGGGCCACTTCGGCGGACCTCGGCATCGACGCGCCGGCACGTCGCTTCTACGTGAACGAGAGACTCACAAGAACAAATAAAGATCTGTTCTATCGCACCCGACGGGCGGCTGCTGCTATGGGCTGGAGGTTCACCTGGACGAGTCGCGGTAGGGTGCTGACAAGGGAAGCTGATGGAAAACGCATGTATGTAGTTCGTTCGGAGAATGATCTCGAACAGATTTTTGGCAAGGAAGCTGCCACAACTGTGAAAAAATAGTAGTTATGTTTGAGTGTCTCTGTGTACCCGTGTCGTGTATATTGTATGTATGTATGATATTGTACCAACTATAGTCGTTCCAATAGTTTATTTAACTTTTGACAGCTCTAATACTTAATCAAATAGTGATACCCTGACCCGTTACCTATTCGATTTCTTTCATCGATCGATTTTATGCATTAAGAAGTTTTAATCGATTTAACAAACTCATTATTTTATAGATAATTTCGTACTTCATATTTCTATGTGTTTCAATGTGCGACCTACTTTGTCAAAATAAAGAAGAAATTGATTAAAAGAATGTTGTTCAAATATGACGGTTCTATGTCATGAAAAAATATATAATAAAAGGAACTGAATTTTCAAAATGTATTATTGTATTGTGTTGTAATTCAGTGGTTAATATTGTATTTGTTAAACTATTGATGATCTTTATTAAATCTCTCTATGTCTATTTTAAAATAATCTACAGTATTTCAATGAGTAACCTTCAATATAGTTGAGTATTTATATTCCTCCGTATTGATTTATTTGTGAATTCTCACGTTTGGTTGAGTTGAGCGTATCGTTCCTGCCTTCGTTACTGTCAAAATGCCAAAAAAGAAAGTACTCAAAGGACAAACAACTGTCAAGTGATGATGATTCCTGGTCATACGAAGAAGACGATTCTTTATAATTAAAATTAGTATTACAGTACCTCTTTTGGTTGTTTTATTTTTAATCCGTAAATTACTACGAATTTCAACATTTTGTACCTGTTCATTACAAGTAGGTACCGCAGGTAGTTTTTATTTGAACCAACTATAGTAAGTCTAAACAATTATTTTAGATTCATTAATTTGCGGCGAATACATTCGATCCCATTACTAGGTACGAGTACGATGGAACTGTTTTCATTACGCAAATTATTTATGCATTGAAACAGAGACATTTAGGGCATTTTAATGCAAAATAATAAAGCTTTTTACGTGATTTGATATAAAATATAATCACAATAATTTTATTGTATGTTTTATTAATATAATCGATAATCGATTTATTTCAAAACCGTTTTTATAGTCTGTGGTCATTAATTACGAATGACACATCCCTAAGTAGGCGGAGCCCGCCCATAAAGTACAGTATTATCTGTAGTATATTGTATCAAAAATTATTACAAAACTTTATGTGCGTGATCTGTCAAAAGTTAAATAAAGTATTGGAACGACTATATATTACATATATGTACCAGATAATATATTGAGTATACAGTGCAGATCATATGAGTGTTTCCTGAATTGGGCCACCTTTGTGTTGATGTTGCTGATATTTATATATGCCATAACAATAATTATTATAAAACTGAATACACTTTTACAAATAATTATTTGCCTAAAATTATATAAAACTATTTACAGAACATATTTAGCTAGGATAGATTATAGGCCTTTCTTACATGTAAATATTTACAAATTAAATTTACACATTTATATACCAGTAATAACAAAAATAAGACTGAATGAAATGGTTGTAGTGAGCTATAAATTTTTATATTATAATAACAATTTTTCCATGAGGGTTTTACTCATAATGGAAATCACAAACAAGAACATACACTTGGTTTTGATTGCAATATATACCAATTTTTATATAAAATCTAATGCTATTGTGGTTTGCGTGATGACTGCCTGCATGTGGCAAATAAAGGCTTATAATGACATACAATTACTAACTTTAGTTAACTTGTTACATTGCAAATTTAATACCTCTATGTCATGTTATAATGACCCGTAGCAAGTTTCTAAAGTTTGGTCTTTTTAATGCAGGTTCTCTGGGGACTAGGCATGATGAGTTTTTGGTGGCAATGAATCTGCACTCGGTGGACATCATGGCCATAAATGAGACTTGGTTGAGGCCAGGTGAGGAGGGTAGGGCGCCGACAGTGCCAGGTTATAGGCTGAGGCACATTCCAAGACCTAATTCTATTAGGGATGGTCGCGGTGGGGGTGTAGGATACTACATAAAAAATGGAATCAAAGTGCAAAATAGAAGGCACCCTACCCATAGAGAGGTAGAACAATATTGGCTTTCATTAACCATAGCTGGAAGAAAGCTTTTAGTGGGTACAGCCTACAGACCCCCCTGGTTGTTAATTGACAGGTTCATAGACAGTTTAACTGACAGCATAAGTGCACTGGCCCCTTATGATTACATTATTCTCTTAGGTGATTTTAATATCAATATGCTGGATGGGTGCAGCACAAACACTATGAAACTGCAGCACTTTTTACACTATACCAACATGCAACAAGTGGTTAACACTCCAACACATTTCACAGGAAATAGTAGCACCTTAATAGATGTGATATGTACAGATGTTGGTGTGAGAAATGTTGTAGTGAGTTATGTTCCCGACTTAGGTCAACACTCCATAGTAACATGTGAGTCGGTGTTTAGGAAAGAAAAAGTCAAACCCAGATGGGTTACATATAGACCATTTAAGAGCATTCTGCAGGTCCCTTTTAGCATGGATCTGGAGAATGTTCCATGGCAGGCTTTGGCTTTGCAGGATGGGGTGGACAACATGGTGGAAGGATTATCAAAATATATTTTGCAGCTGTTTGATCACCATGCTCCTCTAAAGCATACATTATTTAAGGGGGAGAGCACCCCGTGGATAACAGACACCATTAAACTAATATTCAGCTTAAGGGACAAGGCTAGGACTACATATCAGCAGACAAAATCACTATCAGGAAAGAAATATTATTTGGATCTCAAACATCAAGCTAAAATAGCATTATTTAATGAAAAATCTGTATACTTCTCAGTGAACATCAATAAGAATATAAATAATCCAAAGACTTTATGGAACAACTTAAAAAGCACTGTACTTACATCACATAAACCTAAATTCTTGCCAGATCACTTTAATGATCCAGATAAAATTAACAAAGATTTTCTAAAGTTCCCAAGTGAGGGTGGGGTGGTAATGTCCAAGTTGACTTATTATGAGTTTCACAGATACAACCCAAACTTACATTTTGAGCTGAAGCCTGTGGACCAAAGTACTATACTCACTATTTTAAACAACATTAAGTCGAGTGCAACGGGTATAGACAAAATAAACATAGACATGATCACACTCACACTACCGAACACATTGGACATTATCACAACCATTGTTAATATTTCCATTACCAGTCATACATTCCCCAGTAGGTGGAAACACTCTATTGTCCGCCCTATACCTAAAATAAGTGCACCAAGCACAACCATGGATCTACGACCTGTCAGCATACTACCCTGTTTGTCCAAGGTGCTGGAAAGAGTGGTGTACACACAGGTCAGGAAATACCTTGAGGACAATAGCATCCTTCCAGATAAACAGTCTGGTTTTAGGAAAGGACGTGGAGCTGCAACAGCCTTGAGTGATGTTATAGGTACCATATTGGAAGCTAGGGATCATGGAGAGGGAACTATACTCACACTGCTAGATTACTCCCGTGCATTCGACGCCATAGATACATCTTTGCTATTGTCCAAGTTGGCGTATTACGGATTTGCCCATAACTCGATACAGTGGTTTCACAGCTACCTCTCAAATAGGTCACAACATGTAGAAATACACAGGGAGGATGGATCGGTTATGTCTTCCCCCCCCCTGGCAGTGACCAGGGGCGTCCCACAGGGCTCCATATTGGGGCCCCTTTTATTTATACTATATACAGCTGACATAACTGATTGTTTTCTGAACTGTGGGTATCACATGTATGCAGATGATACTCAACTGTTATTGTCTTTTAAACCCAATGAAACGGGTTCTGCAGTGAACAGGATAAATGAAGATTTGGAGAGGGTGGTTAGATGGTCTGTAGAGCATTCATTGGTTTTGAATCCAAAAAAGTCAAAATTTATGATGTTGGGTAGTGGGGGGCAAATCCAGTCTATGCTCCAAAATGACCCTAAAATTATTATAAATGGACAGACAATTTTAAGAGTACAAGAAGCGAATAATTTGGGGCTGCTAATAGACCCCGAGCTCAGGTTTGAAGCTCATATAAATAACACTGTCAGGAATTGTTTTTATAGACTCAAAATGTTATATAACATCCGTGACTACCTCAGTATACCTTTAAGGAAGCAATTAGTGGACACCCTAGTATTATCCAAATTTAACTACTGTGATGTGGTATATGGTCCCTGTTTACTAGTCAGAACAAAGAATCTAATACAAAGGGTCCAGAATGCCTGCGCTCGTTACTGCTTTAATGTCCCCAGACGTCATCACGTAACACCATTTATAAACGACCATAGCATACTAAAGATGGAAGCTAGAAGGAGGCTGCATTTAGCCACATTGCTTTTTGGTGTGATAAAAAAAAGTAATCCTACCTATTTACGTGAGAAGATAGACTGGAGGTGTAGCCACCTCTCGTATTCCATCAGGCCATCGGCTGGAGCGCTCAGCATACCGGGACATAGAACTACTGCGTTCCGTGGTAGCTTTAAATATGCAGCAACACGATGTTGGAACTCCATACCACCGCCAATTAGGGATTTAACTTCTATATTCTCTTTTAAATTAAGGTTTAGGAAATATCTTCTTGACCAGCAAACAGAAGAAGGTATGACCATTATTTCTTACCGTTAGAATACTACTAGATTCATACCTTTACTCATAAAGAGCAGGTTGCTACCACATTAATTTTGTCTCCATATGTCTGATGTGTCCCGGGGTGAGGGTTTCTGGTAGGTTTATGTTTGGTTGAGTCTTGTTTTCTGTTTTGGTTACTTGTACAGTTTTAATTACTTGCTATTGATCTCTGAAAGTTGTTGTTTGTAGCTTTGAGTATAGTCGTTAAGAACAGTAAACTGTATAAGTGTTTATAAAGGAACATATCATGGGATCACATAGATAGTAGCATCTCTTGACAAATATTGATTGTTTGAATTAATCTGTAAGTAGAAATGGCAACAGATGGAACCTCTGATGGTGGCGGTGCCTGTCGGCGTCAAATTGACTGCTGCGGTGGGCGCTGAAAATCAGTACTGGGATGGGCTGTGCCCATCGCAGAGTATGCTGAGAGTCCACCTTTTTGTTAAGCGCGGCGTACAACCACTTGTCATGGTTAGTCAGTTTAGGAGGCTTGTTTTGTTGTGTACATTTTGTGTGGATGAATTTATTGTTGGTCGCCTAAACTTTTAATGTAAAATCCATCATTTATTGAATGTTTGAGAGAGTGCACATTATTATGCGTCATCAATGCCACGTAATCTGCCTTTGATTGACGTTTGAAATGTTGCAGTCTCAAAAAAAAAAGTATTTGTTAAAATCTTATTTTAATATTTTTTAATGTGTTTGAAAATCTGTATTTTGGTTGTGTGTTGTGTTTTTCAAATAAAGTTTTTATTATTATTATTATTATTATTATTATTATTATTTCAATGCGGTTTTCTCTAATGCGTTGTGGTTTTCTAAACTTAACATTTAGCGTATGTTTTATTTCAATCGGTTTGTTAATAATAAAGTTATATCAGTTTGAAGAGAATAAAAAGCAAGTATTATTAATACATTTATTACTAGCTGACCCACGCAACCTCGTTTGCGCCTTATATTGCCCGTGGCGTGAAAATTTTCCCCCGTTTTTGAAACATTCTTCATTGGTGTTCCGCTCCTATTAGTATTAGCGTGATGATATATAGCCTACAGCCTTCCTCGATAAATGGACTATCCAACAGCGAAAGAATTTTTGAAATCGGACCAGTGGTTCCTGAGATTAGCCGTAACAAACAGACAGACAGACAAAAAATTTAAAAATAAATATTTTGGTATGTGTACCGTATATACATTCATATGCATTTAGTACAAATAGACACTCCAATTTTATTTATTTGTATAGATGTATAGATACATTCGTGTGGCGACAGGATCAAAAGTACGACGTACAAAGGCCGGTCTCCGTTGAGACAGGCTTTTGTACGTCGTAGTTATCATGTTAAAGGGGTAAGCAGTAGTCTATAGTGCTATACTTACTCTAGGCACTCGACTTTTATTGACATTAACGTGTTTGAAGTCTCTTCAATGTTGGACTGCAACAAATGATGGACAGCTGACGTTGGTCTGGTGGAAATAAAACACAATTTGTACAAATTTATACTATCATTGTTAGGTTTTTTTCGTTACGGAATTTTCATGATTCGGTCTCCACGCTCAAGGCCCGCGATAGAAGCTATGCAATAGCTTGTCAAAAAAATTAAATAAAATCTTTTTTTTTTTTTATTGAATAGTGGGCAAACGAGCAGACGTATCACCTGATGGTAAGCGATTACCGCCGCCCATGGACACCCGCAACACCAAAGGCGTCACAAGTGCGTTGCCGACCTTTGGGGGATGGGAAGAGGGAATGGGGGGAGGGGTTAGGATATGGGTCTCCGGTATCCTCACTCACTCGGTGAAACACAGCGCAAGCGCTATTTCACACTGGTTTTCTGTGAGGCCGCGGTATCACTCCGGTCGAGCTGGCCCATTCATGCCGAAGCGTGGCTCTCCCACGGTATTGATTAATTTTAATATTTATCGTTAATAAACTGCATTTTAGTTATTTTTTTCCATACGCCAAAGAAGTATAACTTCTAACGCGTGTACATAAGTACACACACTCTTTTTTTTATATTTGTATGTCACTTACACTCCTAACGAATCCTGTTCACCGCCTGTGTCTTCTACAGCATCACTTAGCTCCAAATGTTTCAATCGTCTGAAAGATAAATTACATGAGTTTTATAAATTGACTGCCTCTGCAGCACAGTGGTAGCGATATGCGACTGCTTGCTTGAGGTCTCGGGTTCTATTCCCGGGTCGGACCAAAAGTTTGTATGATCTACAAATATTTGTTTCAGAGTTTGGGTGTTTTCTATGTATAATATGTATGTATTTACAAAAAAAAGTATATATATATATAAGATCAGGAGTTCTTCTTAAAGCACAAAACAATGTGATTCATCTAAAATAGAGTTTTATTAGGTCTTTACCTATGAAATTGCCGTTTTGTATGCAATAAGTGAAAGTACTTATTTTTTCAAACTTTTTTATTTCTGTTATTCGAAGTAATCACCCATGCAATCGACGCATCTTTGCCAACGCATTGGCAGTTTATTGATGCCCTTCTTGTAAAAATCAGCTGGACGGGAGGCAACAAACTCTTCAAAGGCATCTCGGAAATTGAATTTTTTACCCACTAAAAAGTTGTCTAAATTTTGAAAAAAGTAATAGTCGGAAGGTGCAAGGTCTGATGAGTATGGCGGATGAGGGAGAGCTTCCAACCCCAGCTCTTGCAGCTTGGAGACTGTCTGTTGCGCAGTATGGGGTCGCGCGTTGTCGTGAAGGAGCAGTGGGGACGACCGATTGACAAAAGCTGGTTGCAGATGTGCAAGCTTCTCCATCATTCTCTCTAGTTCTTCACAGTACACATCTGCATTAATGCTCATGCGGTTTTGTAAAAAGCTGTGGTGAATCACACCCGCACTAGACCGCCAAACAGTGACTATCACCTTTTTAGGGGTCATTTTTGGTTTAGGGCATTGCTTTGGTGCTGAACCAGGGTCTAAACAACTTGCTGAGCGCTTTCGATTGTCGAACAGAATCCATTTTTCGTCGCACGTAACTATTCGTTTCAAGATTCCTTCATTTCTTTGCCTGTTGAGCAGCGAAAGGCAGGTCTCGACGCGTACGTTGCGCTGGCGATCGTTAAGGTCGTGGGGCACCCATCTTTCAAGCTTTTTTACCTTGCCAATTTGTCGCAAATGGATCAATATTGTTTTGATGCTTACATTAAAAGCTGCTGCTAGCTCAGCTGTAGATTGAGTTTCGTCAGCTTCCACAATCGCCTTTAATTAATTATTGTTAACCAAAGTCTCCGGACGACCACGAGCTTCATTTTTCAAGTCAAAATTTCCAGAACGGAACCGGGAAAACCAATAAAGGGTTGTGCGTTCGTTTGTACAGTTCTCTCCGTAAACGTTTTTGATGTTACGTGCCGTTTGTGTCGCGTTGGTGGCACGACGGAACTCATATTCCATAATTACACGAATTTTTAAAGTATCCATTATGACGAAAAATGTTCAAATGTAATGAAAATACAACGCTAATCAAAAAACAAAAGACTGAGCTTGTAAATAGAATGTCATGGTTTTAAAACAAAATTAATTTGAATTTAGAATACAGAGCCATTGCAAACTTTTTTTTATTTAAAATGACCAGTACTGAAGAAACGCAATTTCATAGGTAAAGACCTATTATTTATTAAATACAAATCAGTTTTACATCAAATATGACAAATGAGAAGGTAAAGAAAAAATAACCAACCTAAAAAAGAGAATCGACAATTAAATGTTCATGCCTTACTCTTTTTACTACAAAACTTTAATCTTCTTTTGCACAATAAATCTAAGCAAATTCACAATTATAACTTGAACACACACACAGAAATATTAAAGAATCTCTAAACTGAGAGAGAGGAGATGAATAGGTTAAAAGAGAAGAGAAATTAATAGGGGTGGGGATCTTCAAGTTTCTTAAAAAGCCATATAAGTCCAGAGACGGATTATTTTTCTTGCAATTAAAAAATATGTGGTCCAAGTGTTGCCTTCGTCTAATCCACATTCGCATATTGACGAGTCTCTGACCCGAATTTTATGCAGAATAACGGGTGAACAACAGTGGCCTATACGAAGTCTGCAAATAATTGAGATTATAGGTTTAGACACCTTTTTGTATTTAAAGAACCAGGGTTTTGATGTAACAGATGGCTGAATGGTATAAAAATGTTTGCCTTTCTTTTTAGAGGAGGTGTTCCACTGTAACTGCCAGGTTGCCACTAACTTTTCCTTGGGAATACTCAGAAGGTCGTAGTTATAGTGGATGAAATGTTTGAGGTCCGCAGTTTAATCTCCATCTTACTTATAGCTGTACTAATGCCAACTCAATGTAATGTCAATGTCACTGTCAACGTCACAAAGCTTGCATATATTTATATCAGTTGTCTAGTACCCATAACACAAGCTCTGCTTAGCTTGGGACTAGATGGCGTTGTGTGTTAGATGTCCGAAATGTCCGAAATATTTATATATTTATTTATATCAGTTGTCTAGTACCCATAACACAAGCTCTGCTTAGCTTGGGACTAGATGGCGTTGTGTGTTAGATGTCCGAAATGTCCGAAATATTTATATATTTATTTATATCAGTTGTCTAGTACCCATAACACAAGCTCTGCTTAGCTTGGGACTAGATGGCGTTGTGTGTTAGATGTCCGAAATGTACGAAATATTTATATATTTATTTATATCAGTTGTCTAGTACCCATAACACAAGCTCTGCTTAGCTTGGGACTAGATGGCGTTGTGTGTTAGATGTCCGAAATGTCCGAAATATTTATATATTTATTTATATCAGTTGTCTAGTACCCATAACACAAGCTCTGCTTAGCTTGGGACTAGATGGCGTTGTGTGTTAGATGTCCGAAATGTACGAAATATTTATATATTTATTTATATCAGTTGTCTAGTACCCATAACACAAGCTCTGCTTAGCTTGGGACTAGATGGCGTTGTGTGTTAGATGTTCGGAATGTCCGAAATATTTATATATTTATTTATATCAGTTGTCTAGTACCCATAACACAAGCTCTGCTTAGCTTGGGACTAGATGGCGTTGTGTGTTAGATGTCCGAAATGTCCGAAATATTTATATATTTATTTATATCAGTTGTCTAGTACCCATAACACAAGCTCTGCTTAGCTTGGGACTAGATGGCGTTGTGTGGAAGATGTCCGAAATGTCCGAAATATTTATATATTTATTTATATCAGTTGTCTAGTACTTATAATACAAGTTCTGCTTAGCTTGGAACTAGATGGCGTTGTGTGTAAGTGTCCAAAAATATTTGATGATATTTTTTTAAATCAGTGTTCAAAAAGGTCAAATTCTGGTCAATAAACTCACTGTTGGTCTTCGACGTCTATCGGCTCTTGTTTGACCTTGGCGTGTGTTGGTTTCGATGGCGAAAACGACTGGTCAAGGACAGACTTTTGCCTGCAAGGATAAAAATACTTTAGAATCTTTAGTTAAATTACAGTCACTTAGGATACACTTTGACTGACTTGACTGCACGGTTGGCCGAGTGGTTTCAGCGGTCGCCATGCCGCTTGCTACTGCGCCAAGTGTCGTGGGTTCAAATCCCACGCGGTACAACACTTTGTGTGATCCACGAATTGTTGTCTCGAGTCTGGATGTTCTTTGTGTCCGTTTCATGTATGTTTGTAAAGTCCCCCACGACACAGGATATTTATTCCTAATGTGGGAGTTGATAAAAAAAAAAAAAATATTTGATCAAAAATATTTGATCACTTTTAACCGTGGGATGAATGGGCCGGCTCGACCAGAGTGATACCACGGCCTCACAGAAAACCGGTGTGATTTAACGTTTGCGCTGTGTTTCACCGAGTGAGTGAGGATACCGGAGGCCAATACCCCAACCCCTCCTGCTATACACCTTCCCATCCCTCAAAGGTCGGCAACGCACTTGTGACGCTTTTGGTGTTGCGGGTGTCCATGGGCGGCGGTAATCGCTTACCATCAGGTGATGCGTCTGCTCGTTTGCCCTCTATTCAATAAAAATAAACTGGATACACTATATACTAATATTTTAAATTAGGAAGTATCACTCTCCGGCTTTGTGTCTTTAGTTTGTCTGTTTGTTTGTATGTCTGTCTGTCTTTTTTCTTTTATTATATAGGGGGCAAACGAGCAGACGTATTGCCTGATGGTAAGCGATTACCGCCGCCCATGGACACCCGCAATACCAGAGGCGTCACAAGTGCGTTGTCGGCCTTTTAGGAAGGAGTACACTCTTTTCTTGAAGGTTTGAAGGTCGTATTGGTCCGAGAACACCGCAGGCGACATTCATTCCACAGTTTTGCTGTCTGTTACGTTTTCACTGGTAAACCATTGCACCGATTATGTTTTTTTTTTTTCCGTGGGGAATGCATTTACGCACTTCGCTAGACCACCGCGGTGGGTTCGCTTCGTGTGGGACTCCTGGCCTCTACGAGAGGAGGCCAGATACCCACTAAACCCCACGTTGTTCCTCATCACCTAAGACCGAGCCAAGGTGCTCACCGCGACTCGGCTAGGGACGCCCTTTCGGGCTCGCCTCGGGGGCCCAAATCGTTGGGGCCCCCCTCTCCTTAGTTGGTATACGCCCCTGGAACAAGAGGGGCGCATTCCGCCTAATGGCTAAGGGGCAGCAGGTCCCCCAGGGCATTGATTATGATGGCCCTGTATAAGTTATTTATTTTTTCGATCTCCTGAATTAGCTGTAGTAAAGACATGGGAGGAAAACTAACGAAAGTTTTTTTTATTTTTATCGGATTGTCTATGTGTTTGTGCTAATGTCAGAAGTGGCTTAACCGATTTAGAAGCGGTTTCATTTCAATCGGTTGACGAAACCAATATAAACGCGGGCAGAGCCGTATCAAAAGCTAGTTCAAAAATATAACTCACCCTCTTGAAAAAGGTATTTGAAACAAGGTCCCCGAGTTGGGTTTGCTGTGGTATTCCACATTCTCATCAATTTCCACTTTCAGGGTTTCTATTGGATTTTCTTCGATCTTGATGGAGCTGAAAATTAAAATATAGTTGTCAGCTAGAGAGCTCTGAATTCGGCAGCATACTACAGCGCCATCTGCCGAAGATACACCGAACTACGGAGTGACTACTACACGGAGTACACAACACTACTAATCCTGAATCGCGCAATAGAAGTTCTTGCGCCAATTAACATATATACATCATTCCAACTGTTGGGCAGTAGCCCGCCAGGCATGATTACCTCGCATTTTCGGAGGATCCTTCTTTTGTGTTGGAGGGACATAAACAGTTTCTCCATATTTTCATACTTCTGAAGTTTGTGAGAAGACCTTTGTGACAGATAGCTATGAAACTTTGAAAAAGAGATTTTTAATTTGTATATTTAAATCCTTAACGTTCCAATTTTATCACAAATAAAGTGTAATACATTTCAATCAAATATATATTGCCGACTGCCTTGGTGGCGCAGTAATAGCGTATGCGACTGCTGTGCATTAAGTCTCGGGTTCAATTCCCGTGTCAGACCAAATGTTTGTATGATCTGCAAATATTTATTTCGGAGTTGGGTGTTTTCTGTGTATAATATGTATGTATTTACAAAAAAAAAGTATACGACATCTAACACACAACGCCATCTAGTCCCAAGCTAAGCAGAGCTTGTGTTATGGGTACTAGACAACTGATATAAATACTTATATACTTTTTTTTCAGTAAATACATACATATTATACATAGAAAACATCCAAACTCCGAAATAAATATTTGCAGATCATACAAACATTTGGTCCGACCCAGGAATCGAACCCGAGACCTCAAGCTTAGCAGTCGCATACGCTCCCACTACGCCACCGAGGCAGTCAAAATATGAATATGTAAGCAACGTAAAATGTATCTCGTAAGTTCTAAACTGACACTAATGTCAGTTTATATCTAGTTTATATATAGTAAATATATAGATAGATAGATAAAAAACTCTTTATTTGTACACCTTTTTACATATTATAAGATGACATATAATGTAATGTACAAAGGGCGGCCTTATTGCCGAAAGCAATCTCTTCCAGGCAACCTTAGGATGGATTAAAATGTATCAGAGAGACAGCAGTCTTGTTCCTAAACTACACAGGGAGCTGATTAATTGTTTATGAACGGAACCAGCGTCTTCAAAACACTTACCTTTCTATATTATGAGATCGAGCTTCATCGGCGCTTTCTCCACTCGAATATTCTTCAAGCGAACTGAACAGAAAGAAAACAATAGAGAATTTGTCGATACTTGAAAAATTTATGGTAAAAAACTTTAAAAGTTTGTGGCGACCTCCATATACAACATAACATACTACAGCGCCATCTACCGCAGTTACACTGAACTACGGAGTAACGTACCATACGAAGAAACTGCTAATCCTGAATCGTGCAATAGAAGTTTTCGTGCCGATTATCATAAATACAACATCCCAACATCAACCGTTGGGCAGTAGCCCGCCAGGCATGATCACCTCGCCTGGTCGTAGGATCCTCCCTTTGTATGTTGGAGGAACATGACACTTGTTCCTCTACAGCGGCATATAGATATGCATCATTGGGCCTTCAAGCTCGCTCGTGTTCAAGTTCGTGCTGAAATCCGCGTGGCTCTACAACCTGTAGAATCTGTAGATGCTCTGTCTAGTTTGGGAACAGTCGGCATGACGTCAACAGGGTCGACGGAATGAATGAAAAGATAGATAGTTTCTCTCTCTTTCACACTCCAGGCAAACATACCTTATATTTTCTTCATAGTAGTCCTGAGACACTCTGGCGCGTTTGCTTGGCGATTCATCTGATGAGTCGTCTGAGTCTCCTTCCTCTAGAATTGCTGTGACCTCCTCTTCACTGAGTCCAGTGGCTGCAGAAGTTCGCTCCAGGATATTCTCCAAGGGACTCAAGTCACAACTGCCTGAGATATAAGTCTTCAAGTTCTGGTATTCCGTTTGGAGGTAGTTGTACACACTTTTAATGATTGTTTTAGCCTGGAGAAAAGAAGGGTGATGATATTAACAGGGGTTTGGACAAGTTTCTTTTATAATAGCAGTGAGCAGAGTGTGTGAGATGTGTGGAGTAATATAATTATATCAGCTGACCTATGCAAGTTCCTTTGGGTCTCTTGTTAATCATGCTCGGTTCCCGTGATATTAACTATTCTATCTTAGGTAGCAGCAAAACACACGTTAAAAAAAGTGTAAAACCGTTTAAAAAAAATTGAGAGGTGTCAAGGGACACCCGGATAGAACGAAGTTAGAAATAGAAAGACGAAACGAAAGTATCTGGCTTGCTTTCTATAAGAGAGATAGAGACAGACAGAGAAAGGGTAATGATTCCTGACAATTTCAGGAAGAGCAAGGGGGGACCAAAAAATATCTCCGAGCGATAGTTTCGGAGATAGAGGGGGTGTCTTCCTTGAGGGATGATCTTAGGGGGTGGGGGTGATCAGGGTAGTGGGGTGAATGGATTGGGGGTGCTACGCTAGATAAATAAACACACTCAAAATGTGTCGTTGATATATGTCGAAAATGTCGTTGACATATGTCGGAAGTGTTGTTACAATTCCGTCTAGCCCCCTTCCGCAACGCGCGATAAGGAACTTCGTTCCAATAATTTAAAAGTTAATCGTGAGCAAAAACATAACACGAGGATTCATACTAATATTATAAATCCGAAAGTAACTCTGTCTATGACTGCCTCGGTGGCGAAGTGGTAGCGTATGGGACTGCTAAACCTGAGGTCTCAGGTTCGATGCCCGGGTCGGACAAAACGTTTGTATGATCTGCAAATATTTGTTTCTTAGTTTGGGTGTTTTCTATGTATAATATGTATGTATTTACAAAAAAAAAGTATATAAGTATTTATATCAGTTGTCTAGTACCCATAACACAAGCTCTGCTTAGCTTGGGACTAGATGGCGTTGTGTGTTAGATGTCCGGAATATTTATTTATTTATTACGATTATACGTTTAAACTGTTGAACCGATTTGGATGAAATTTACAAAAATACTCTTGAGGAAGGACATAGGCTGGTATTTGAAGCGATAATCGACTTAGACGCGGGAAAAGCTTTTTATCATAAAATCACCTCGGGTAAGGGTCCTTTTCTTTTATTCCTGGCATCGCTTTGATGTGACGTTGTGGCGCTCGTTGAAGGCTACAAACAAAAAAAAAATTAGTGTGTGTACTTATGTACACGCGTTAGAAGTTATACTTGATAAAAAAATAACTAAAATGCAGTAGTGATTAACGATAAATATTAAAATTAATCAAAAAGATTTTATTTAAATAAATAATATTTATTTATTCACACTGTTTAATTGTACTGTTACGAAACACGTGTTCTAAATATAAAAAATACTAGAATATACAACTTGAACATTCGATGTTCATGCCACCTAGAACTAACTTCACGATATATAATTCAGGTGTCGGTGTGCGCGCGCTAAGTAAAAATTCACTCTCATGATTTTTCTCCATCGCGCCAAAAGAAGTATAACTTCAAAAACTACATTAAAAATAGCTGCAAAGTAAGGTAAGGTAGTATATATAAGGTCTTTATTCGTATATCGCACTTATTTATCTAACAAATGATTGTTATACTTAAAGAGGATTACCACCGAACGGCTTTTAGTCAAACGTTACTATGTCTAGACGATATTATGTCGTGAACGCAGTAGTTAAGGTCTATATTACCAAGTTCGGCTACGATCGCATGTCGGGAGAAGTGCTCGCAGTCAATCTGCTGAGTAATATCGACTTTATGTACTATTTTCACGGTTTAAAATCGTTTGAAGATAGTACATTCGTTCCGATGTTGTGGAGATTATTATTTAGAAGGTACAGAGACGAAACTACCTCAGAACGTACAAAATTGTTACCTATTCGGTCAGGGCTGTCACAAGAGGTTAAGTTAAACAAAACAAAATATCATTTAATTAACTTTATTGCTAGGTAAGCACCGATATCGAACAGAACATGTCGGCAACGACACCAGCAGCCGCGTAGGAGGGCGGCCTGATCGCAAAAGTGCATCTAGGCCGCAACACACAATGATTGAATCTGAGTAGGCGCGACGTCGATCCTGGGATCCTAGGGGCCTGAATGGCTCAGGTCCTGCAAAGAGCCGGGCGCCTGAGACCGGCTGTCGGGTTTGCTTTACTAGAATCGCCTCATACCTGGCTCCTCACATTCCTCAGTCCCCGAGAAGCCGGAGATCCAAAGGGATTTTCCATCGTGTTCAACAAAAAAATAGGGTATCTTAGAATACTTGACAAAATGTTCATAGATATTAATATTATATACTTAGATATTAGCTGACCCGACAAACGTTGCTTTGCCATAAAAAGGAATATATTGTAGCGGTTAAGGTCGGGTAACCAAAACCGCTAACTTATGTTGTGTGTGTGTAGACGGCCGTAAGAATATACTGAGTAAAACAGCGGGATGAATGTAAAAGGATTGTATTCAAAAGATGACGGATGATTGAATGCTTATGACTATTGACTGATTATATACAAAACAACACCAGTATTTATACTAATATTAAGGAGAGAGTGAGTCAGGTAGCATGCGTAGATGTAGCCGTATGACATCCCTCTCTGTTGCACATTTTAGGTGATGTAGCTTGACGACGCGATGTTATATAATGTTAAGGAGAGAGTGAGTCCGGTAGTACGCATAAATGTAGGCGATTGACATCTCTCTCTGTTGCACGATTTTAGGGGTTGATCCATAAAAATCCCGATGGCAAAATAGGGGTTAATCGTAGAGGGTTGAAAACTCAGGGTTGTATGTATTTTGTAATACTGTATCATAAAAAAATAAAAATATATCTAAAAAAAAAAAAAAAAAATTAGGTGTGGACTACCCTTAACATTTAGGGGTATGAAAAATATACGTTAGCCGATTCTCAGACCTACCCGATATACATACAAAATTTCTTAAAAATATGTACTTATTTTTTTTATTCCTTAAAACGACTCTGCTCTGCCTGATGGAAAGCACGAGCAGAATCCAGGAGTGGTGGTCACCATCCTCAATGCGAATAGGGACAGTGCAGCATGCATTTTTCACGCTCCGCTTAAAGGACCCGGGTTCATAGTGGGATCGAAGAATGGCTTACTTACTATACTTAAAGAATTATCGAAAGGAACAGCCGTTTTTAAAAGAAATCGTCTTCCAGTTTTAGTTATGATAAAATCTTCAGGTCTAAAATGCGAAGAACAGATAATCGCGTACGCATTCGGTACCCAGTTTCTTTCACTTCTTTCCCTTTGGACGAACTTTATCCATTTTTCTCTAATCTTAGGTTGGTGTGGGAACCTGAAAGTTAATTTTAATAATAATAAAAATAATAGGTATTTATTAACTGTCCAATTGTACATCATTAAAAACTTGAGAGGTGTCAAGGGACACCCGGATGGAACGAAGTTCGAAATAGAAAGACGAAACAAAAATATCTGTGTGTGTCGTCGTCGTGTCGTGACAACAAATTGTGTCGTGACAACAAATTGTGTCGTGTTAACAAATTGTGTCGTGACAATTTTTCCGTCTAGCCCCCTTACACAACGCGCCATAAGGAACTTCGTTCCAATAAGTATCAATGAAAGCTGTACTAGGCGAAGCCTGTATCGCAGTTTTCGAACAAAGGCGATTTTCAATAGGACTAGTAATTTAACAAAATATGGTGAAACATGCATTAGCAATTTCGAAATTATGTGTGAGAGTATGCTAGTGTAGTATGTGTGAGCATTGTGTGCATGTGAGTGTGTTGTGTGCATGTGAGTGTGTTGTGTGCATGTGAGTGTGTTGTGTGCTAAGGTCATGAATTTAAGTGGCCACTATTTTCTCCTTCAGGCAACTATTCGCCAATTTACCAGTTAGAATACACTACAGTACACTTTCCTTCATGCTGGTTGTTTCAAGCAAACACAGGTGTCGATGTTTTGAATGACTGAATAATTTTCAGGCTTTTCATCACCGTTTGGTGACGGAATTAGAAAATAAAGAGTCACTACTGGTATTCACCCTATGGGTATTGTAGAATTATTTTGTAGGAAGCCTGCCTCATTGGTCTAGCAGTTGAAGTATGCCAATCAAGATGTCTTGGGTTCGAATATCGGGTCGGGCCAAAAGTGTTATTGAGTTTTTCTGATTATAGAAATACTTAATAACAGCTCGGAGTTTGGAAGTTGGCGTCTGAACCCCCGTGCCTCAGAGAGCACGTAAAGCTGTCGGTCCTGCGCCTGATCGCTTTCCGGTCACGGTTCACCGTCCCATCGGATTATGAGAGAGAGAGAACAGGGAGTGCACTTGTTTGCGCATATACTTGTGCACTATAATAACTCCTGCGTAGTTGGCTAGTCTCCGTGGCCGTAATCGGCTAGGAGCCCATCATCATTGTAGGAAGCGAGACAGTTTCACAGCAAAGAGATAGAAAACTTGATGCAAACCCTGTAACAACGCGGCTAGTAGCGACGCCTATGTCCTGCATTGGACTGTTAAAGGATGTTGAGGATATATAAAGTCGGAGGTTAGTCTATACTAATATTATAAAGCTGAAAAGTTTGTTTGTTTGAACGCGCTAATCTCAGGAACCGCTGGTCCGATTTAAAAAAATTTTTCAGTGTTGGATAGTCCATTTATCGAGGAAGGCTATAGGCTATATATCATCACGTTGATACTAATAGGAGCGGAGCACCAATGAAGAATGTTTCGAAAACGGGGGAAAATTTTCGCGCTACGGGGCAATAGAAGACGCAAACGAGGTTGCGTGGGTCAGCTAGTATGAAGATAAAATTGAATCGAGTCATATAGAAAACAGCCATATCTCTGCAAACATGGTATGAATTTGACTGCATGGTTGGCCTAATGGTTTAAGTGGTCACTACGCCGCTTGCTACTGCGCCAAGTGCCGTGTGTTCAAATCTCAAACGACATCACTTTGTGTGATCCACAAAATGTTGTCTTGAGTCTGGGTGTTCCTTGTGTCCGTTACATGTATGTTTTTAAAGTCCCCGCGACACAGGATGTATATTCCTAATGCGGGAGTTGTCTTTAAAAAAAAAGGAATCTGCTCATCTCGAAGTAGCGACATTATTATTATTTTTTTGTATATCCCGATTAAATTATGACTCAAAAAAATCAAAAGCTAAAATTACAAATACTTACCGGTGAAAAGTTATGCCGATTGTTTTATTAGAATTAACTGAAGTAATTTTACAATATCGTAGTACACACGACGGCATAATTGTTGAAACTATGCTAATTTAAATCTGAAATAAAACAAAAATATAATTTTTTTTTCTAATAAATGTGTTTTCTAATGTTATATAAATAAAAAAATAATAATAATAATAAATATTTCGGACATCTAATACACAGCGCCATCTAGTCCCTTCTAGTTCTAGTTCCAGTTGTAGTACTAGCTGTAGTTCCAGCTGTAGTACTAGTTCTAGTGCCAGTTGTAGTTCTAGCTGTAGTTCCAGCTGTAATTCCAGTTGTAGTTCCAGTTGTAGTACTAGCTGTTGTTCCAGCTGTAGTACTAGTTCTAGTTCCAGTTGTAGTTCTAGCTGTAGTTCCAGCTGTAGTTCCAGTTGTAGTTCCAGTTGTAGTACTAGCTGTAGTTCTAGTTCCAGCTGTAGTTCCAGCTGTAGTTCCAGTTGTAGTTCCAGTTGTAGTACTAGCTGTTGTTCCAGCTGTAGTACTAGTTCTAGTTCAAGTTGTAGTTACAGTTGTAGTTCCAGTTGTAGTACCAGCTGTAGTTCCAGTTGTAGTACTAGCTGTAGTTCTAGTTCCAGTTGTAGTTCAAGTTGTAGTTGCAGTTGTAGTTCTAGTTCCAGTTGTTGTTCCAGTTCCAGCTGTAGTTCCAGTTGTAGTTCAAGTTGTAGTTCCAGTTGTAGTTCAGGTTGTAGTTCCAGCTGTAGTTCTAGTTGTAGTTCCAGTTGTAGTTCTAGTTGTAGTTCCAGTTCCAGTTGTAGTTCCAGTTGTAGTTCAAGTTGTAGTTCCAGTTGTAGTTCAAGTTGCAGTTCCAGTTCCAGTTGTAGTTCTAGTTGTAGTTCCACTTGTAGTTCCAGTTCTAGTTCCAGTTGTAGTTCCAGTTGTAGTTCAAGTTGTAGTTCCAGTTGTAGTACTAGCTGTAGTTCTAGTTCCAGCTGTAGTTCCAGCTGTAGTTCCAGTTGTAGTTCCAGTTGTAGTACTAGCTGTTGTTCCAGCTGTAGTACTAGTTCTAGTTCAAGTTGTAGTTACAGTTGTAGTTCCAGTTGTAGTACCAGCTGTAGTTCCAGTTGTAGTACTAGCTGTAGTTCTAGTTCCAGTTGTAGTTCAAGTTGTAGTTGCAGTTGTAGTTCTAGTTCCAGTTGTTGTTCCAGTTCCAGCTGTAGTTCCAGTTGTAGTTCAAGTTGTAGTTCCAGTTGTAGTTCAGGTTGTAGTTCCAGCTGTAGTTCTAGTTGTAGTTCCAGTTGTAGTTCTAGTTGTAGTTCCAGTTCCAGTTGTAGTTCCAGTTGTAGTTCAAGTTGTAGTTCCAGTTGTAGTTCAAGTTGCAGTTCCAGTTCCAGTTGTAGTTCCAGTTGCAGTTGTAGTTCTAGTTCCAGTTGTTGTTCCAGTTCCAGCTGTAGTTCCAGTTGTAGTTCAAGTTGTAGTTCCAGTTGTAGTTCAAGTTGTAGTTCAAGTTGCAGTTCCAGTTCCAGTTGTAGTTCTAGTTGTAGTTCCACTTGTAGTTCCAGTTCTAGTTCCAGTTGTAGTTCCAGTTGTAGTTCAAGTTGTAGTTCCAGTTGTAGTTCAAGTTGTAGTTCAAGTTGCAGTTCCAGTTCCAGTTGTAGTTCCAGTTGTAGTACTAGCTGTTGTTCCAGCTGTAGTACTAGTTCTAGTTCCAGTTGTAGTTCTAGCTGTAGTTCCAGCTGTAGTTCCAGTTGTAGTTCCAGTTGTAGTACTAGCTGTAGTTCTAGTTCCAGCTGTAGTTCCAGCTGTAGTTCCAGTTGTAGTTCCAGTTGTAGTACTAGCTGTTGTTCCAGCTGTAGTACTAGTTCTAGTTCAAGTTGTAGTTACAGTTGTAGTTCCAGTTGTAGTACCAGCTGTAGTTCCAGTTGTAGTTCCAGTTGTAGTACTAGCTGTAGTTCTAGTTCCAGTTGTAGTTCAAGTTGTAGTTGCAGTTGTAGTTCTAGTTCCAGTTGTTGTTCCAGTTCCAGTTGTGTTCAAGTTGTAGTTCCAGTTGTAGTTCAGGTTGTAGTTCCAGTTGTAGTTCTAGTTGTAGTTCCAGTTGTAGTTCTAGTTGTAGTTCCAGTTCCAGTTGTAGTACCAGCTGTAGTTCCAGTTGTAGTTCAAGTTGTAGTTTCAGTTGTAGTTCAAGTTGTAGTTCAAGTTGCAGTTCCAGTTCCAGTTGTAGTTCTAGTTGTAGTTCCACTTGTAGTTCTAGTTCTAGTTCCAGTTGTTGTTCCAGTTCCAGCTGTAGTTCCAGTTGTAGTTCCAGTTGTAGTTCTAGTTGTAGTTCCAGTTGTAGTTCCAGTTCTAGTTCCAGTTCTAGTTCCAGTTGTAGTTCCAGTTGTAGTACTAGCTGTAGTTCCAGTTCCAAGCTGTACTTTTTTTTGTAAATACATACATATTATACATAGAAAACACCCAACTTCGAAACAAATATTTGTAGATCACACAAACATTTGGTCGGACCCAGGATTTGAACCCGAGACTTCAAGCACAGCTGTCGCATTCACTACTACTGCGCCACCGAGGCAGTTATTAACAAAATAAAGATAATAGATACTCGTACATAAATTTGTGCAATATATTGCAATTAATTCTAATGACGTTAATGTACGTATTTTTATGCCGAATAACAAACTTCTGCAAAGTTTTAATCTATGACGAACAGCTTCTGCGTATTCATTCTTCCCTCATGCTTTAGCGAAAACGAAACAGAACGAAGCAGATCATTCATTCTTACGTAATGTGTTCTCATTCAAATTATGTCACGCTTTCCATAAACAGCCCACTAATTTTTTTTATTTTTTTTTTATTGAATAGTGGGCAAACGAGCAGACGTACCACCTGATGGTAAGCGATTACCGCCGCCCATGGACACCCGCAACACCAAAGGCGTCATAAGTGCGTTGCCGACCTTTGGGGGATGGGGGGAGGGGTTGGGGTATGGGCCTCCGGTATCCTCACTCACTCGGTGAAACACAGCGCAAACGCTATTTCACACCGGTTTTCTGTGAGGCCGTGGTATCACTCCGGTCGAGCCGACCCATTCATGCCGAAGCATAGCTCTCCCACGGTGAAAAATGTTGTACAAAGCCGTGACGTAAATTATAAAAAAAAACACATTACACATGAGAATGACCTTGATATAAAGCGAGACAGAGCTTCTTATAAGAAAGAACGAAACGCATGGCTGACAAGAATTTTTATTTGACTCTTAATTAACGGCGATCTGCTACAAAATGATTTTAAAATAAGTCAATATAAATCAATTTTTGTGTACTTACCACATATAACGATAAATAACTCACAATATAGTTATATGTACTTTGGTTTTAACAGAAATAATCACTGACACGTACATTGATCCACAGACGAAGTAAACATGAGCTCGTTGTTGCTTTGTAACCACAAATATCGATGCTATGAATATATATTTAATACAACTAAGTCCTAAATGGTTAAAGACATTTATTTCACTAAAGATTACAATAATCACTAACAGAGAAACACATATTTATATAACCTAATTAGCATAGATAGTGAGGTAGTTATGTTTTCTTCTTTTTTTTTATTAGGTGGGTAGTTCAAATATTTTTTACAAAATAATTCAAAAATGTTAGTGGAGAAACAATTTATCTATACAAATAAATAAAATTGGAGTGTCTGTTTGTAATATTAAAATAACCGCTTTCTACTACATGCATATGAATGTATATACGGTACACATACCAAAATATATATTTTTTAAAAATTTGTCTGTCTGTTTGTTCCGGCTAATCTCAGGAACCAATGGTCCGATTTGAAAAATTCTTCGGTGTTGGATAGTCCATTTATTGAGGAAGGCTATAGGCTATTTATCATCACGCTACTACTAATAGGAGCGGAGCACCAATGAAGAATGTTTCAAAAACGGGGGAAAATTTTCACGCCACGGGCAATATAAGACGCCAATGAGGTTGCGTGGGTCAGCTAGTGTTTACTAAGCGACATATCGATTGATTTAAATATTTTGTTTGTTAGAATAGCAAGTACAACAGTTTAAGAGGTTTGAATAGTAGTTGGTACATTAAATATACATATTATATACTAAACCAGAGTTTAATATTATTATATGTTGTGTTTTGTACATAATATCTGTGTAGTATATATATTTTTTATCTTAGGAAGTATCTTCTATAATATAAAAATGAATCGCTCAATGTGTAGCTAAGCGCATAACTCGACAACGCCTGTACCAATTTGGCCAAATCTTTTTTTAAATGTTCGTTGAAGTTCAAGGATGGTATTTACGGCGAGAAAAAATCGAATAATGGCCAGAAAAGCCCTAAAAACAGCCCATTTTTTTCCCATACAAACGTTTTCTAACTAAAACGTAAAGTCAATTTGAGCTTTATTGCTCTTGTATAAAGTTCATATCACACACTGTTGTCTAAGCATTGTAGGTGTGTTCCTAACGTCAATGAGTCAATTTGAACTTTATTACCGCTATACAAAGTTCAAATTCAATCATATCTATCAAAACAGTGTGCGTATGTGCGTTGGAGTAGATAATCGTTGGATAGTCCATTCATCGAGAAAGGCTATAGGATATATGTCATCACGCTAATACTAAACTAATAGGAGCGGAGCACCAATGAAGAATGTTTCAAAAACGGGGGAAAAATTTCGCGCTACGGGCAATAGAAGACGAAAACGAGGTTGCGTGGGTCAGCTAGTACTACAATAAACTTAGTCAACAGTACGAAAGAAATAAAACAAAAGTTTATTACAGAAATTACACTACGATAAAGGAGTAATAGTATTTAGAGTACGGCAATATTTACAAAACACGTAAGGATAATCAACTATTATCGCGGCGAAATATATAAGGTGGCAAGTATAGGACAGGAAAGGTATTGCCCGTCCTCATCTGAACAAGACGTCGCGCGGCGCGTGTGCGCGAGCGCATCACTAAGATAGTGCCGTCTCAGTCCCCTTTGTCGTCATACCCCCGCGCCCCTGTTACCGCGCAGGCGAGGACTCAGATAAACGGTCGGCCGTGTTCAATTTCGCGCCAACCGAAGTTGACGTCGTGACACAAGACAACAACATTTAAGAAAACTAGGTTATATTCGGGCATATTCGTAGTGAAAGAATGCGATATGAGGTCAAAAAACCAGTAAACTTCAGTTCAGTTAATCTTTAGAGGGAATAGAGGATAGTGGAGAATGTGAGGTCAAAGTCATGTGCACATAATTAGGTATAAGTCAAGTTCATATTTCAAATACAACTTTTAAATTCATTTCTATAGCAGGTACACAATAGTGTACAGATATACAGACAGACATATGTATACATAAATATATGTAATAAAGACCTAATCATTGAAGGTATAGATAATAATTCCTGGTTCTCTATGTCTCTGAAAACGTTCAGAGATAAGCATTCCACAGTCGCACAGCCGAAATACTGAAAAAGTTGTAGCGACTTGTTCTATGGGAAGGAGTCCGAAGGAGAACGTGAGAAGCTACAGAAGTTACTCCTGGAAATGAAGTCCTCGAAACGCTCACGGTAGTTTTGTCTCTTTATATACATATCTATACTAATATTATAAAGAAGTAAAGTTTGTGTGTTTGTATATTTGTTAAATTGTAAGGGGTAATCTCGGGATCTACTAAACCGATTTAAAAAAATTCTTTCACCAATAGAAAACTTTCTATCTTATTCTTGGCAGTTAGAAATTAAAACATAACACTCTGTACTGAAAAAGGATTATTAACATTATGCCCAACGAAGTGGGCACGGGTCAGCTAGTACATTATACAGTTGGACATAAATACATATAGCGAAAAAGCTCCGGATTCTAGGGAAAGAGTCTCAAAGGATGGCAACACTATTCAAGCGTCATTTGAGTGGTGATATTCCCCACTTACCTGTGCGTTGTCGTCGTGGCCGACTACCAAGAACCTGGAGTTGGAATTCCCTGACGAAACAACACGTGGTATCGTCACCACATCGGTATGAGGTCTGGCAACATCGCGGCTGGTCGTTAAGCTCCTTGAAGAAGGGCCTGCGTCGGGCTCTGCGATAATCAGGCATTCCTGAAAAACATACAAGTTAATTGTTCTGTACTAATTTGATTAATGGGAGAGTCTAGATTACTCTAGATGGATGGATGTTTATTATTAAATTCCGCTAAAACTTTAAAGGCTTTAAAAATGTCATTGCCTATAAGCTAAGGAAACAATGTTTTCATTAGATACTATTTTATAATATTTCATCAATTCTCTTTACGAAATTTTAATTTTGAAAATAGAATTTCTATAGTAATAATTAATTTACAATGATTTTGTATTTTTGATTTTGATTTTGTTGTACTATTATATTTTTAGAACTGTGCTAAAATAATTTTAATTCTGCTCATAAAGTTGTTACCACTGCATTTACAAAACGCATATTTTTATATTTAAAAATAATATAATAAAAAAAATTGAATTGATATATTTTACGAATAAGTTTACTGGTGAATTAAGTTCAAGAGCAACATTTTATTGAAGGGTGAAGAAAATCGGACGCGTATGATTTTGATTTCAAAAATATTTTAATACGCCATCTTGTTGACAATAATGACAACACATCCATGTTTTTCAAATAAATTAACTTTTAACGTAATGTTGTAAAAATCTAGGAATTTAAAATGTTATTGTCGGTGATATTAGCAGCTAAATAAATACAAAAACAATACCTACCATGATATACGCCAGATGGTATTAAAGTCCTATAAAAACATTAAATAAATAAATAAAATAAATAAATATTTCGGACATATAACACACAACGCCATCTAGTCCCAAGCTAAGCAGGGCTTGTGTTATGGGTACTAGACAACTGATATGAATACATATATACTTTTTCTTTTTTGTAAATACATATGTGTACATGTATAATATATACATAGAAAACACCCAAACTCCGAAACAAATATTTGTAGATTACACAAACATTTGGTCCGACCCAGGATTTGAACCCGAGACCTCAAGCACAGCAGTCGCATTCACTACCACTACGCCACCGAGGCAGAAAATTGTCATTGTCCTAAAACCCAATTTCATATGCCGAATATTTTATTACCAATAATTATAATTATTATCAACATGTCAACATCTACATTGAAATGTCAAATTATAAATGTATATATAGCCCGCGTTGTTTTTTTGTTTATTTATTTATTTATTTTATTAAATAGTGGGCTAACGAGCAGACGTATCACCTGATGGTAAGCGGTTACCGCCGCCCATGGACACCCGCAACATCAAAGGCGTCACAAGTGCGTTGCCGACCTTTGTGGGATGGGAAAGGGGATGGGGGGAGGGGTTGGGGTATGGGCCTCTGGTATCCTCACTCACTCGGTGAAACACAGCGCAAACGCTATTTCACACCGGTTTTCTATGAGGTCGTGGTATCACTCCGGTCGAGCCGACCCATTCATGCCGAAGCATAGCTCTCCTACGGTAGTTGTATACTATAGACTCTGGCGCTGCGTAGGTTTGTGACTTCGCTGTGCGTCTTCAACCGTATTACCATGGGGGGTGCTCCGAGGAATTGTTCGGATTTCCGTGGGAGAGCCACGCTTCGGCATGAATGAGCCGGCTCGACCGGAGTGATACCACGGCTTCACAGAAAACCGGTGTGAAATAGCGCTTGTGCTGAGTTTCAGCAAGTGAGTGGGGATACCCCAACCCCTCCCCCATTCCCTCTCCCCATCCCCCAAAGGTCGGCAACGCACTTGTGACGCTTTTGGTGTTGCGGGTGTCCATGGGCGGCTGTAATCGTAAGCGATTCAGACCATCAGGTGATGCGTCTGCTCGTTTGCCCCCTATTCAATAAAAAAAAAAAAATCCCTGCCGCTTCTTTCTACCATCGTCCTACGCGACAGAAATTTCATCCCCATCATCTAGATGGTTGGCAGACCACAACTGTGCGATTTTCCCGAAACTTTCTGCCGCGCACAACAAAATTGTGGAATGAGCTGTCGCCTGCGATGTTCCCGGAGCAATACGACCTCAAGAAAAGAGCGTACTCCTTCCTAATAGGCCGGCAACGCACTTGTAACGCCTCTGGTGTTGCGGGTGTCCATGGGCGGCAGTAATCGCTTACCATCAGGCGATACGTCTGCTCGTTTGCCTACTATACAATAACAAAAAATAAAAATACTATTCAAAACTTCTCATAGTAAAGATAACAGAACCGAACCTAGAAATGGGATGATATTGAGCTGATACGTCCACGATTATACACAATTCAATGAAAGAATGGAGACATTTGGTAATAGATAACGCTTGAATTCATAAAAAGACGAAATAATATTACAAATTGAAGTACCTTTTTTATTGCGATTGTGGTGATGAGCGGATCCGAAACCTGGTAAAACATAAAAGAAATTATTCATGTCTAAGATATTCATCCGGTGGGTGCCGTCAGAGCCAACTTAGGGAGTTACCTACGTTTGTACAGCAGCAACAGCATTGTAAAGAGAAGAAAGACTTTAAACAGTTATATGTAGATAATAATTAATAGTTAACTGCCTCGGTGGCGTAGTGGTAGTGAATGCGACTGCTGTGCTTGAGGTCTTGGGTTCAGTCCTGAGTCGGACCAAATGTTTGTGTAATCTATAAATATTTGTTTCGGAGTTTGGGTGTTTTCTATGTATATGTATGTATTTACGAAAAATCGACGGGTTGCACTCCGGGAGTGCCGGCAGAAATGAAAACTTGAATTGTGACGTTGTGCATTTTTGATATTTTGGAATGGCTACAGAATAATTTTGTACGAATTGCTTTCATTATCAGTATAAAAGTACTATTATTTATGTGGTGGAATACAATATTCATTTATTGCGCTATCGTACACAAACATGACAATTTATATTACATACACACACGAACATTCGCGCAAGCGCCCTGCGCCGCCTGTCCTCTCTCCATCCGTCTTACGAATTTTCGATCAGGTCACGTGACCTGACGCGAGTTTATACATTTTTACCCATTCCAAAAAAGTACACAGCGCCGCTAAAGAAGTTTTCACTTCAAAAAAAAAAGGTATAAATGTATTCATGTCAGTTGTCTAGTATCCATAACACAAGCTCTGCTTAGCTTGGGACCAGATGGCGTTGTGTGTTAGATGACCGAAATATTTATTACTTATTTTTATTATTTAATTACGGAGCGCCTTGTCCGTGACAAACGACGTGTCCTTGAGAACACTCGTTTGTCTAAACTAATAAAGCTGAAGAGTTTGTTTTTTCGAACGCGCTAATCTCAGGAACCGCTGGTCCGATTTGAAAAATTCTTTCAGAGTTGGGTTGTCCATTTATCGAGGAAGGCTATAGGGTATATATCGTCACGCTAATACTAATAGGAGCGGAGCACCAATGAATAATGTTTCAAAAACGGGGGAAAATTTTCATGCTAAGGGCAATAGAAGACGCAAACGAGGTTGTGTGGGTCAGCTAGTTACTCATTTTCATGGTGCGCTAGGGCAAGGTGTATGGGTACACACACAGCACATGGTTACGCGGTTAGTCTCTGTACCTACCTCATATTTTGCTTCTTCTTCTTCTGAAGACGAGTCTCCAGCTTCGTTTTTTCTGAAACATAGACATTATTTACTATTAGACCGGCGTCACACATTTGCATCAGCAAGTTGGAATACGTTAGCGAAATACTGGTTTCCCTGTTTGTGTCCTTTCCCTGGTTTATGCCTTCGGGAAAGAGCCGATCCCGCTCGAAGGTCGTTATGGACACATCTTGAGGCGATGCGATCGCTGCAAACGACCCGAGACAGGACACGGACCCAATGCGGCCCAGGGGGTGTCGTCTAGGCCCGGGACACTAATATTACAAAGCTGAAGAGTTTGTTTGTTTGAACGCGCTAATATCAGAAACCGCTGGTCCGATTTGAAAATTAAAAGAACATCACGTAATGGACGGCCCCTAAAATGAATGTCCAAAGACACAATCAGTTTTTATTCTACCTTATATCTCTGAAATCCAGTATATCATTTCTTTTCGGGTACTCACCTGTTCTTAAACACACGTTTCTTTCTGGGAACCGATGGCCATAGTTTTGATTTAAATGATTTTCGTGGTTCTGTAAATAAAATTCATCAAATTACCATAAAGTCGATGTACCAGTTCTTCTTATCGATACAAGGGGCCGTCCATTAACCACGTGAGGCTTGAAAGAGGGGGTTTAGTGATTTTTACACAAAGGGGGTCGAGAGGTGCTTTTTTATGAATCAGTGGGCAAACGAGCTGACGTATCAAAAACAGGGGAAAATTTTCGCTACTGGCAATAGAAGACGCAAACGAGGTTGCGTCGGTCAGCTAGTCTTTTGATATATGTATATACAGGGTGTAAAAAGACTAATACCGAAAACTTGGGGGTTGCAATCAGACCATGATACTGAATAGGTTTAGCAAAAAAAAACGCGAAAAAAAATATAATTTATCTAAGTCGTTTTATGTTTTTATCTGCTTACATACACATAGTACAACATAATAGGACCCAAACTACCTAATTATCTCATTTAGAAAACCAAAAAACAAAAAAAAACAATAAAACAGCGATGTATTTTGATAAACAAAACAGCTGGTCGGGTGAGTGCAATGACCTTGGCCGGGCGCATAGGTATTCAAGTAGCTACGCGGTGCACGCAATAATACATTACTGGCTTGTGGAATTATTAAAAATATTGACACATTGTTTTTTACGGCTACAATTTTTTTTTAAGGACAACTTTTGGTTTTTTTTATAAGTTTTGGGGTGCTGAATCAGCCCCTTTCGTTTTCGGTAGTCGTCTTTTTACACCCTGTATATGTGTCTCTGAGGTCTACAGTAAATTGAGTGAATTCTGAACTCACTGCTATCGCACTCTAGTGAAATGGAAGCATCCTACAGTCCAAAAACAAGTCGTCATAATTATTTAGTTTACAACGTTCTTTTATGTTTTATGAACCAATAGTTTCCCGACTTTGACTGCCTCGGTGGCGCAGTGGTAGTGAATGCGACTGCTGTGCTTGAGGTCTCGGGTTTAAATCCTGGGTTGGACCAAATATTTGTGTGATCTACAAATATTTGTTTCGGAGTTTGGGTGTTTTTTATATAAAATATGTATGTATTTACAAAACATAAGTATATAAGTATTTATATCAGTTGTCTAGTACCCATAACACAAGCTCTGCTTAGCTTGGGACTAGATGGCGTTATGTTAGATGTCAGAAACATTTATTAAATTATTAATATTCGTGAATCTGTGTTGTAACGGTTTTATTTTGTGTGAGTGCTACCCGCGGTACGACAATAACCGCGAACAACCCCGCAATACGAAGCTAGTATCTTTATAAATTGTAGCATATGTGTTATTCTGATGTATAAGGTATATTATTGTAAAGTTTCATCAAAATCCATTCAGTAGTTTTTGCGTGAAAGAGCAACAAACATACTCACTTACATACTCACAAACTTTCGCGTTTATAATATTAGTGGGATTTTTGGGTGTAACAGGATGGACGACACATTTTTTTTGTTCAGAAATCCCCTCCAATACCAGCAACTGCTGGTTGTCAGACTACCGAGGATATCGGAGGCCCACACCCTAACCCCTACCTTATCCCCTCCTCTTCCCCTAAAGGCCGGCAACGCACTTGTGACGCTTCTGGTGTTTCGAAAGTCTATGGGCGGCGGTAATCGCTTACCCGTCAGGCGATACGTCTGGTCGTTTGCGCCCTATTCAATAAAAAAAAAACTTGAACCGACTACTAACCGCACACCGTCTCGGGTACTAGAAACCGGGGAACCAGGTGCACCCTCGGAAGGAAATCCCTGGAACCCCGACGTACCTCAAGCCATCCACTGTTTGTAGGTGGCTGTGTAGTAACCCTAACATTGCCACCCTCTATTCAGAAAAGGGCGCGAGCACTTCTCGTTCACGAGAACGCTTGCGCCGCCATACCGGCCTGCTTCTGCTAAGCTTGCGCTTATGGAGGACGGAGATCGTTTTGCGACCTCCGGCGCCTGAGTCGTCTGCGGTACCTGGCCCATTCCCGGGCCTAGCGGATCGGTAGAGTTCTAAGCCTCTGCCGGTCCCGCAGGATGGACCACACCTTGGTCAAATTAGTTACTTTTTATAATCATTCAAAACGATAACATTGTACTAAATACAAACTTGTGACTACTAGATAATACTATAATAGATCTTGGTATTGATTAACTATAAAGTCATCTACAGTGCAACAACTGTTCCTGAGATAATTAAGTCAAGAGTAGGGTAGTTAAAAAAACAGGTAACATATAACTAAATTATTGATCTGTACTTACTGCCATTCACATCAGAGTCACATTCGAAGTCCATGTTGGCTCGGTAAATAAACCAAAATTATTAAATTTATGCGCGTATCACGTAAGTCGATACTAAATGAAATGAAATCTGTAACACAATTCGATTTACAAACTACAAATTGCGCCCACACGGTAGGTTATAGCAATGGCGCGTCTAACACTGGCAATGTCAAATATGTCAACGAAAAACATTTCGCCTTCCCGCGTACTGCTTTGCGCTAGTGTGAGTGAATGTCGGAGCTATACGCACACCAGCTACCGATTAGTGAATTCACACTGACATCTCGAGCCGCGATAGCACTACTATTTGATTTTTTTAAATAAGTTTGCGTTCCGTAATACCAAAATTTTTGAAAAAAAAACTCAATGATTTTAAGATTTTTTCCGATAATTAGTAAATTAATAATATCAGCTATGTTTTTGTAGTAATAATTTACCGATTACCGATAATAAGCTAGTAATTAAAGGTATATTAATAATAGATGACGACGGAAAACGTTGTTTTTATAAAATATTCAAGGTAGTGGACCCACGCTGATTTCAGCTCGTTTGCTCATATTCCATAAAAAAAAGTATTTCGTCCGACATGCACTCGTAACCCTGGACACCTGGAACTTCGTGCGAACTAAAAACTGACGCGTCACCTTGAATATTCGGAACGCACTGAATTTTCTGAGCGCGTAACCTCTGATTTATTGCAATTTACGGGAGACAATTTCTTCGCACTAAAATGTATGAAACTATTTCCGCTAAAAGTGAATGATGTGTGGCGACCTCCACATACTACAGCGCCATCTACCGAAGTTACACTGAACTACGAAGTAACCTACAATACGAAGAAACTACCAATCCTGAATCGCGCAATTAAAGTTCTCGCGCCGATTATCATATATACAACATCCCAACATCAACTGTTGGGCAGTAGCCCGCCAGGTATGATCACCTCGCCTGGTCGGAGGATCCTCCCTTTGTGTTGGGTGGAACATGATACCCGTTCCCCCACAGATGTTTAGGTTTGAAGCTTAGATTAAGGCTTATTTTGTGAGGTCCGGTCGTATTAATAACTGCAGTTCCTGGACCCCTCCCTTCTCAGGCGCAGCGTGGCACACCGAGTGGTTTTAGTCGGTTCGATCCCGTCACCTCGCCCCGCCACAAACCCCGGCGCTGTGAAGGCCCGATGTGGTTACCACAGGTAAAAAAAAATATATTTTCTGTATGCTTTTTTACCGTGATATAAAAAAAATATGTAATAGAGCAAAGAAATAACAGAGATAGATAAAATAGAAAAGGTCGATTGTTTTTTTATCGAAAATTAATAACATTTTATAAATCATGCGTTACATTTGTAGACTGTTATTTACTACTGAATATTAAAAAACTGTTTTCTTTTCCAAGTGTTAAATAATGAAGTCAGTGGTTTGACTTATTAACCGACTTCAAAAAAGGGGGAGGTTATCAATTCGACTGTATTTCTTTTTTTATGTTTGTTACCTCATAGCTTTCGACTGGGTGAACCGACTTTGATGATTTTTTTATTTGAAAGTAGGTGCTTCCCGTGTGGTCCAATTTAATTTGGTCCAGTTCTTGAAGTCGGTTGTTTTTTTGTTAAAATTTGTGATTATGTATTTTAAAACTGTTATAAGGGGCCATCCATAAAGTACGTCACACGTAAAGGGGGGGGAGGGGGTCGACAAAGTGTGACATGGTGTGACAAGGGGTGGGAGGGGTCCTAAGTTTCGTGACATCACATTTCAATATCTAATATAATAAGAATAAATGAGAATGCCATGCCAGTTATAAATAATTTAAAGGAGTGGGTTCAAAGTCCATGGACTGCAGATGATTGAGTTACTTTCTTCTTCTTTTTCTTTATATTCAATAGTTTATTGCTTTGTTATTGTTTCAAATATTTGATGTTAATGTTGATTTCATAAAAAAGTACTTAATTTAAATGGAAATAAAACTAATTTCGGAACTGCTGTACTTTATGGCCCCTAAGCGCTCAGAAGAGCTTCGAAAAAACAAGCAGCAACAGACCATAGTTAATTTAATATCTCTACTTCACAAGATGGTTCCGTTACATAAAATAACCGTACTTCACACTTCAATACTCACAGAAAACCGGTGTGAAATAGCGCTTGCGCTGTGTTTCACTGAGTGAGTGAGGATACCGGAGAACCAAACAACCACCCCTCCCCCCATTCCCTCTCCTCATCCCCCAAAGGTCGGCAACGCACTTATGACGCTTTTGTTGCGGGTGTCTATGGGCGGCAGTAATCGCTTATCATCAGGTGATGCGTCTGCTCGTTTGCCCCCAATTCAATAAAAAAAAAAATTCGAATGGCAGACTGTCACTGAAGCATGTTTGACACCGACCTGAATATCACTGTCAGTGTTAAATATGTCGACATTATTTTATTTAACTACCCACAAATATGTGACCCACGCAACCTCGTTTGAGTCTTCTATTGCCCGTAGAGTGAAAATTTTCCCCTGTTTTTGAAACATTATTCATTGAGACTCCGCTCCTATTAGTATTAGCGTGATGATATATATCCTATAGCCTTCCTTGATAAATGGACTATCCAACTCTGAACGAATTTTTCAAATCGGACCAGTGGTTCCTGAGATTAGTAAATTAATAATATAAGCGCTTCAAACAAACACACAAACTCTTCAGCTTTATTATATTAGAATAGATTTTATACTAATAAATAATTGTAGCTCTGTAAAGTGCTCGCGCCTTTTTATATTATAGAATATTTTTATATCAGTGTTCCTACACAGGAGGGGGCCACCTACAAACAATGGGTGGCCCGAGGTACGTCGGGGTTCCAGGGATTTCCTTTCGAAAGTGCACCTGGTTCCCCGGCATCGGTTCGAGTCCGGCATAACCACAAGTGGTATCCGAAGGGATATCCGCACAAAAAAAAACAAAAAAAATGTCAGCGTATTGATAGCGTGGCAAATTTTTTCTCTTATCATTTTTCTCCAACCACCACTATAGGTCGACCGTTTATCTGAGTCCTCGCCTGCGCGGTAACAGGGGCGCGGGGGTATGACGACAAAGGGGACTGAGACAGGTGCGGGCGGCGGGGGCGCTTAGTGAGATACAAAAATTCGCCCGCCGCCCTATAGTAACATAAGTTATGTGTGATGTTCTCGTCGGTATGAGAGGAGCGTAGTTGAGCTAGTTACGAGCGAATAGTTCGATTAACCTTATGACCAGCGTTGTCAGATTTTTGAAGTGAAACTTCTTTAGAATCGTTGTAATTTCAAACAAGATGCAACGTAAAAAACGATAGGTAAGAAACACAAATACAAAAATGTGTAAGATGAAGCCGGCTTTTGTCGGTTTACTGAAGTTTCACTTCTATCGTGTGTGAATCCCCCTCCCCTCCCCCTTTTAGTCAAATCGGTATTTTGAGATTTTTTAGTGAAAAAAGCGAGACAATGAGTAAAAAAGAGGTATCGTCTCTAATCTCAATTACGACACATGAGTACGAGGGACCTAAGAAAAAAAAAAGTTGTGTGTGCGATTCACACACGATAGAAGTGAAATTTCAGTAAATCGACAAAAGAATGAAATGAATATATATAACAAGGGTAGGATAATTACAAAGTTTATTTTTGTTTAAAAATGAAAGTATTTTGATTAATTTTAAAATATATTTTATATTTTATTTAACATATTTATGTTACATAATTTATTTATTTAAAATATTAGATAAGGTTTATTTATCATCAATACATATTATAGTTCGAAATAAAACAGAAAAACCTTTTCTATATTTTACGAATAAGTTTTACTATAATAAAATTATAGATGCATACAATTGTCCACCTAGCTTATAAATAACACACTTTTGGAATTACTGTTTTACGTTAAAATTTATTAGCAATGAAAATTATTGCAAACTTCTTCAACAACCCATAACGTCCCAAAGCTTCACGACTTTTATCCTATGAAAAAAAACCTGGACCGACTGCTTAACATGACACCAGCAGGCACCCATCCAGGTACTGGCCGCGCCGTCGTTGCTTACTCTCTGTAATTGTTTCTAATCACCGAGTGAGCTATGAGCGCCTCATTGCTCACCCGCTGATTAATCTAGTGATATTTATTTATTTTTAAAAAAAAAATTGAAATAATTTTGAAAGTTAATGAATTATGTTGTAAGTGCTTAAATATATGTGTAATAGTTTTTAAGTGATAGTGTATGTGTAGAAGTTATATATTTAATAATATTAATGAAAATATAGTCATCAATGTGTGAAAAAATCATGACATACGAATATATCACATGATTTCTCCAATATGTAAGTAATTCTTGACAAATTATGTAGGTTAAGATATTGCGAATTTCATAACGATGCCAATGATGTGCATATTATGTATTATAATTACATTTTAATACTAAAAAAAACTTATTTTTCGGTAACAACTACCAAAATATTGTGCAAAGCGCCTAACAATTTGACGTTAGCAAGTTTTCTCCGCAAAACATTGCTACACCTGACGGGATATTCATTGAAAAACATTGCAATATTAGGTTATACTTAAGACAGGATTAAAAAATATTTACACTTACTATTTGTTACATCAGTCACATTAACACTTATATTTGAACAACTATTTTGATTGTTCAATAATAGTTTTTTACGAGCACGAAACTCGCGACTACGTTCCGTTGAACTCTTTCCCGGCTTTTTTTTAATTTTAATTTTATTTTCATTTTTTTTGCGTCGATATTGACGACACATTTCGGCATTCGTTTTCGGCATTTTATAAAATTTATTATTTAGCACAACTAGAAATAAAAACACTCACAAACACTGTTAAATAATAACACACCACGCTGACTTCTTAGTTCTTACTAAAAGGCTGTAATACGCAGCCGCATACTTTTTTCCATTGCATTATACACATCGACATTTGCTGTCTCGCTCTGGCTCACTAATTACAGGCGACGTTTTGTATTTGTGTCTCTTACATGTCGGTTTTTTGCGTTGCATTATACACACCGACATTTGCTCTCTCGCTCTGGCTCACTAATTACAGGCGACTTTTTGTATTTGTGTCTCTTACATGTCGTTTTTTCTAAAGAAGTTTCACTTCAAAAATATTTTTGTTTCTCTATTACATGTTCAATAACCCCTAATTCGTGAATTGCCTACCAATTTTATAGACGATAAAGCTCTACGGCTAATTAACTAACTTCACTTTGGAATATGTAATTTTTTTATGTAAGTATCTTAGGTACCTATATACTTTCATATGCATTAAGTGAAAAGTTGTTAATTCGAAATTACAAACGAACACTTACATTTTATTTATTTGTATAAATTACTTTCCACACAATCTTAGTATTTTTGTTACTATTTTTGAATCTTTCAAAGATTACAAGATAGAACCGACAATAAGGTAGAAATGCAACGAGTATGAAGGTGGTAGATGGGGTAGGCGCGTCGTTTTTGAGGACAAATACTTCTAATATCTCAGTTGGCATCAACCAAAGTCTGAACGGTCGCATTCGCATATTACTTTCACCGGGAACCTAGCTCCGTCATAAAACAATTGCCATGCCGAACGAAGCAAGGATTTCAATTTATTCAAAGGAAACATATCATATCACCGGTAAGTCTAAAAACTTTTGTTATAAAACAATATTAATAAAAAACTAAAAAGTATTAAATAATACATATAAAAATTCATTAACTTACTTACTTCAAACATTTTAAAATAATCATATTGTTTTAATAAAAAGTTTATACATATTTTATACATTAAAATATTAGGGCCGCCAAACAAACAAAACAGATTTGATTAAATAAATAATAGTATATAAGTACTATTGACTAAATAATACGACTACTACACTGCGTCAAGTGTTGTGAATTCAAATCATAATAAAATTACTTAAATAAAAGAGTTATAATAAATTCTAACTAAGAATTCAATAAAACAGAATTTTAGTGGCAGGCATTTAAGTCACTGTCAAAATTCGCTTCTATAAAACTTATCTATGGCCGCCATTGACCGCAGACATGGCATCCTTATCGCTCTCACGGCAAAATTGGCTTGCTCTCTCTTTCTTTACCTTCAATACCGTCATTAGTGTTATTACGTATTGCGCAATAGGTCAATTGGGTCGTATTCGAATCTTTACTTTTCCCGCGCTGATAACATGATTTGATTTTTTTATACAATATCATTATGTGCATTTGTGTATAATATGACTTTAAAAAAGGGGGAGGTTCTCAATTTGACAACTTCTTTGTTAAATGTATATTACCCCAGAAGTTACTTTATATTTGAAAGCTGATGCATTCCGTGTGGTCCCCTTGCAATTTCTCCATTCTTGAAGTCAATAAATTTTTTTGTTAATTTTTTTATAAACCAATCGCATATCTCACAAAAAAAAATACATTGAAAAAATTATAATTTAAATATGCTAAAAGTGAGTGGAAAATATTTTGTAAAATATACATCGGCCATGTTGCTTCAATTAACATTTTCTTGATACAATAATTCGTTAATAACTACCAGCCTTCGGACATCACTATTAAAAAACCATAAAAAACTAACTACATTTATATCAATGCGCCAAAAACATCAAACACACATTCAAAATCACAAAAGAAATAAGTAATAAAACCTACCATTGAACTTTAAAACGCAATGGGATGTGTCAAATGAGCTACATTTTTTATGAAAATGAAATCATTAACCACTTTTTTTATAAATAGGTGTAACTATTGTGACTTAAAGTGACTTGCAATACATTCGGATTTATTTCTCATAATAACAGAATTAGGATTATCTGCAGATAGTATTGTTCTAATGACATTTTTAATTTGTTTGCTGAAATGCGTTTTGTTTTTTCAGTGGCGTATATAGTGCTAAGAAATGCAAGGTACAATTTTCACATTTTAGCTTTCCATGCGTTGTTTCTATATCGCGAGTCTAACCATAAGCTCTAAAAGTTAAATCGAAATCGGTCCAGTACTTTTTTAATTGTTAATGGAACAAACAAACAGCTGTATTGTAATATCGCAGCCACAGAAATCTAAATAAGGTAATAGAAGTGTTATGTAATGTCCATTCGGTTAGATAGTGTCGGTGCACGCAATTGTGGGTATTGTTGTGAAATACAACGGCGTAAACTAATTAGTCATACTTGCTTGTGGGTTTTTTTTTCGTGGGAGAGCCACGCTTCGGCATGAATAGACCAGCTCGACCGGAGTGATACCACGGCCTCACAGAAAACCGGTGTGAAATAACGCTTGCACTGTGTTTCATCCAGTGAGTGAGGAAACCGGAGGCCTATACTCCAACCCCTCCCCCCATCCCTTTTCCCATCCCCCAAAGGTCGGCAACGCACTTGTGACGCCACTGGTGTTGCGAGTGTTCATGGGCGGCGGTAATCACTTACCATCAGGTGATACGTCTGCTCGTTTGCCCACTAATAAAAATAAAAATAAATTCGCAGGCGGGCCCTTTGTTTTTTGGTGTGATTAAGGCGACCGTATCTGAGCGAATGGACTTAAACGCGTAAACTTGTCGCCGCGCTGGTGACTCGGACGACGCCAGTAGTCACCAGCGCGCGTTTTTAAGCTCAGTTACCCCTGAACCTTTGTCTCGGCAAGTGCGTTTGTAAAAATGGTGTTCTGTAGCATTGCTCACTGCGGCAATTCGTCTACTACGTCTAATTACACTAATCAAGGGATAACATTTCATCGGTAACATTTCGTTTTAATAATGTTTTTGATAAAGAGTACATTTTAAAACATAACCTTACAAATAAATAATACATCTGGTATAATTTGCGAGTTTATTCGTGCTTACTACTACATTGCCTCTTGTGTTCAATGGAGAGTTTGGTGTTACAAACAAAAATAAATATATTACGCAATGAATAATAGTGTTTGATTTCACATTTTAGTAGTACGGTCACAGAAAATTGACAAGAGCTAGTGATGTGCTAAACGACATTTTTCACTTGCAGTAGTACTCACAAACTGTACATATTTGTATTATACTAGCTGAACCTCGCGATGTTACCTGCAGTTATTAGTCTATTTTTTTTTCCTTACAATTAAAATCTTAATATATATAAATCTCGTGTCACAATATTTGTCCTCAATGGACTCCTAAACCACTTAACCGATTATAATAAAATGTATACATGTGCAGTTCGATCCAACTTGAGAGATAGGATAGTTTATATCACAATTTACTAATTGGGAAAAAAATATTTCTTTTGAAGAGAAGCAGCCGAAGTTGCATAAGTCAGCTAGTAGCCTATATTAATCAGTGATAATGTAGCATTCAAATGGTGAAAGAATTATTAAAATCCGTCCAGTACTTTTTGAGCCAATTCGTTACAAACATACTTACATACTAACCTTTCCTCTTTATAATATTATGTATAGAAGTATAGATTGTATTGTACATTGTGCGCGCAATGTGGCATTTGTATTTTATACAGCCGGCCCTCAGACAGGAGTGGTCCTGGATGTGTCTCCACGGACCGCAATGTGCGTTCGAAATGTCGATGTTCAAATGTGTCCTGCAGTTCACACTATGACGCGCAGTTAACTGGGGATGCTCAGTTTCTATTCAAAAGATGGCGCTGTTTATATTTATTTAAAAAATGTTTTTCACCAATTCTTTAAAAAATTGCCAAAAAGTGTCGTTACAATTCCTTCTAGCCCCCTTTCGCAACGCGCGATAAGGAACTTCGTTCCAATAAGTCAGGAAATGTAACTGCGCTCTAAAAATGACTCAACAAAAGTTGTGTCCAAGTGGGCGGTGCTTGTAAGTTGTGTCCACCGCCGCCATTAGTCGGATATTGTTCTTGCAAGCGAGCACACGTCATATTTCGATTTATTATTGTGTTGTCAATAATCATGCCAGCGTGTGTTGTGAAGTGGTGCAGGAGCCATACAAGGCTAAAATGCCCAGGGATCAATTTTCACTGGTAAGTAGTTTCAAAATTATAGTTATATTTAATGATTTGCAAATATGTTATCAAACTGAGATGGTTAACACTATGCAACATGAAGTCAGTAAATTTTTGATTGTATTTTTTTTCTTTTTGGTTAAATATTGACCGTGGGAGAGCTATGCTTCGGCATGAATGGGTCGGCTCGACCGGAGTGATACCACCGCCTTGCAGAAAACCGGTGTGAAATAGCGTTTGCGCTGTGTTTCACCGAGTGAGTGAGGATACCAGAGGCCCATATTCCAACCCCTCCCCCCATTCCCTTTCCCATCCCCCAAAGGTCGGCAACGCACTTGTGATGCCTTTGGTGTTGCGGGTGTCCATGGGCGGCGGTAATCGCTTACCATCAGGTGATACGTCTGCTCGTTTGCCCACTATTCAATAAAAAAAAGAAAAAAAAAAGTATATCGAAAAAATAATTTTATAAAATATGTAGGTATATTTTATTTTGATAATTTTGTAACGATAATATGTTTTGCATAATTGGTTTTCTTTTAGTTTTCCTGCGGATGCAAATCGGCAAAAAAAGTGGATAGCTGCAGTTAAGTTGGAAAGACAGGAATATGACTGGATGCCTGTGAAAACCAGCAGAGTATGCTCTATTCATTTTGATGAAAAAGATTTTTACAAATCACCAAAAGGTTATACAATGTTACACAAAACTGCAGTACCGGTTTGTACAGTAAGTACTTACTGTCTTATTATTAAAATAATTATGTTTATTATCTAATCTGGTCGGACTGCCTCTTTGGTCTAATGGTTAGCGTAAGCGACTGGAAATCAAGAGGTCTCGGGGTCGGACTGCTGTTGTGTTTTTCCTACAAGAAATTCCTAATAGCAGCCCGGAGTATGGAAGGTGGCGGTGTTTCCTACCCGTGCTTCGGAGAGCACGTTAAGCCATCGGTCCCGGTTGTCATGAACATCTATGGCAATCGTTATTGGGAAGTCAGTGCCCTCAAATATACTGACAACTAGTTCAACCTTTGAATTCAGTTCGCCCTCAGGGTTGCGGAGGTCAGATGCCAGTCGCTCTGCTTAAAAACTGATATTCAGGTAAAACCGGTTGAACTGGTAGCCGACCCCAAATAATATTGGGCACAATAAAGGCTAGGAAGATGAGAGATCTAATCTGAAATGAAACTGTTTTTTACGCAGATGATTCGTCTTGAAGAAACTTCAAGGAATACTACAGAAAATGAAAACAACACTAACGAAAGATTACAATCGGTATGTAATGCCGGTCCGGTTTTTTAGAGTTGTGAGCTATAGCATTGAAAATAATAAGTTCATTGTTCAGTCGAATTAAAGCACGTTTAATTTTTCAGGTTGATGAAAATTCACTTTCTGCAAAGTTTATAGTGTGTGATTTACCTGAGCAGTTAATTAGAACAAATACTGCAGAACCTCAAGCGCTTATGGCACAAAAACGTAAATTGGTGAGGTTTGACTGTTATTTTTTACTCCTAATCTTTGGGTTCGATATTTGTATTACTACTTTTTTATTTTTGTATTTACTTGTAGCAAGTAACCTGTCAGTGATATCTACACAGTGTTTTTCTTAAATAATTGGCATGGAAGATATTCTGTGCTCACTAAAAAACAGTCACCAGACAAATAATGACCATTTATTTTTTTAATAAAATGTGTAATCGTTGAATTTCTCAGAATCCGTCTTCACTACGTTGCGAAAAAAGATTCTTTTTTAATGTCTTCTAGGCAAAAACTTAATAAATTATTTCTATTTCGAGGGACATAGAGTTTATAATAAAATAAAAACAAATATATAAACATTATACAACTATATTGTTTTATTATTAACTTTGACCGGTCCACTTATTACATAATATCGTCCATGCTGCTGTCATAGAAGACATTGCAGCAAGCGCATGAACCAATCCCTGCTTTCGTTTTTAATTCAAACCAATCACAAACAATGTCTATTTCTAACCTGGGTTGTGATTGGTTTTTGTTTCATACGTCTTTTTGATTTCCAGACGGGCCACTTTTTGTGTGAAATTTGTTCCGAGTTAGACTTCCTGACTTATTATTTATTCGTAGTTTATTACCTTATTTGGATTTCTGTGGTAGAAATATACAAGGTTTAGTAATTTTTTAAATGATGAATGACAAACAAAAGCTATGTGTAAAAGTCGCTTAAGTCTAAAAATAATTTAAAACGACATCTCTGTCATCTGTTTGTTGCATTTGTAGAAATGATCGAATCACGAATCAATTAACCAATATTACCAGTTATTTTTCCCAAGACGTGTTTTTGCTTTATTAATTATCCAATTTATTATGCCACAACCTATCAATATCGTTAATCAGTAAAAAACATTTTTGTTTTATATTCAACCATTTTAAATCGAAAGAAATCGGTTTAAATACTACGGAACAAGCTGTTTAACGGTTTTTTTTCGTATCAAACTGATTGGTTTCAAACGTTTGAAACCGGTAATGTTTTTACGAAAACATACAACGTATAAAGCGGTTCAAATATGATGGAGACGAACGCTGTAGATGGCGCGCATGTATCTTTTGAAGGTCGTGGCTTCAATAAGTGTTAGCTTCGTCCCTTACCAACAGTGTGACATCATTTTCGTCGGGAGTGCACGTCTCACGCTCGTGCTACGACCATGAGTGAACGTCAAGTACCGACCGCCGTTGCGCAACGTATTGTCATTCGTTTTTTAGTGTGTGAAGGCGTTAAAAACACGCAAATTTTACTGCGTATGCGAAATCAGTTCGGTAGTGAGTGCCTGAGTAGGGCTGCTGTGTTTAAATGGGCCAAAGCATTCAAGGATGGCCGCGAAACAGTCGAGAATGAGCCCCATGATCGTCGACCGCGAACCAGCATCACACCGGACAACATTCGACGTGTAAAACAACTCATTTTGGAAGACCGTACGATGAATGTTCGAGACATTTCGACTGCACTCACTATCAGTATTGGTAGTGTAGAGTCTATCATTCACGAACACCTTCAATATCGAAAAATAACAACAGAATGGGTTCCTAAACCGTTGAACTTCGAGCAAAAATTCGTGCGGCCTCATACTGCGGGTCTCACGCTCGATAAAATATCGGAACTCGTAAGTTATTTATTTTCTGGACTGCATTATTAAAACGTATATGTAAATGCAAGTAAAATGTGAGTGACATGGTTTGGCCACAAGAGTAATAGATATATAGTTGTAATGTGTTTGTGTGTGTATTTTAGTGTGCATTTATAGATAAAATATAAAGGCGGGAAGGACTATCGCGTGTTTATACACCGCTGTCCATTGGCCACTATCCGCTGGCCATTATTCCAAGAACACGACTGAGTCACAATCACAAAACAATTTGATAAGCAGATGTAGCGCTTCGCCACATGAGTAGGAGTAGGTAAACGGAATTGAATTACATGATAAAGCTTTATACAACCACGCGAATTGGTTACACTATCACAAGCTACGGGGGCATGTGTGTGTGTGTGTGTGTGTGTGTGTGTGTGTGTGTGTATGTGTGTGTGCGTGCGTGTGCGTTTGCGTGTGTGTGTGTGTGTGTGTGTGTATGTGTGTTCTTTAAAATAAAAGAAGCGTGGCTTTCCGTGGGAGAGTCACGCTTCGGCGTGCATAGGCCGGCTCGACCGGAATGATGCCACGGTGATACCTCACAGAAAACCGGTGTTTCACCGAGTGAGTGAGGATACCGGAGGCCCTACCCCAACCCCTTCCCCCATCCCATTCCTCATTCCTCAAAGGCCGGCAACGCACTTGTAACGCCACTGGTGTTGCGGGTGTCCATGGGCGGCGGTAATCGCTTATCATCAGGCGATACGTCTGCTCGCTACAGCTATTCTTAATGAAGTTTTTTTGTTATTAGGCTTCAACGAGCGCAACAACATCACAGCAAAGAGATACGTGGAACAAAAGAAAGGGATCCTTACCAGAGGTGATTAAACTATTACTAGCTTTTTCCCGCGACTATGTCGATTATCGACTGCCTCGGTGGCGTAATGGTAGCGTATGGAACTGCTAAGCTTGAGGTGTCGGGTTCGAATCCGGATCGGACCAAATGATAGTATGATCTGTAAATATTTGTTTCGCAGTTTGGGTGTTTTCAATGTCTAATATGTATGTATTTACAAAAAAAAAGTACCTACATAAGTATTTATATCACTTGTCTACTATCCATAACACGTGCTCTGCTTAGCTTGGGACTAGATGGCAATGTGTGTTAGATGTGAATATTGATTTATTTATCGCTTTATAATAATAATAAAAAATATCTTTATTGCACACCAGATAAGTAACAAAATTAACTTAACTACGAAAAATTAAACTAGGGAAGTACAATTGGCGGCCTTATCGCCCGGAGGCAATCTCTTACAGGCAACCATGGGATGGAAAGAAAGAGCACGCATGAAAAGTATAGGGTAGTGCCTGGTGTAATGCAGAAAGTGGGAGAGCTATGCTTCGGCATGAATGGGTCAGCTCGACCGGAGTGATACCACGGCCTCACAGAAAACCGGTGTGAAATAGCGTTTGCGCTGTGTTTCACCGAGTGAGTGAGGATACCGGAGGCCCATACCCCAACCCCTCCCCCCATCCCCCTTCCCATCCTCCAAAGGTCGGCAACGCACTTGTGACGCCTTTGGTGTTGCGGGTGTCCATGGGCGGCGGTAATCGCTTACCATCAGGTGATACGTCTGCTCGTTTGCCAACTATTCAATAAAAAAAAAAAAAAAAGAAAGGATAGGAACACGAAGCTTTAAATAGCAGCCTATTTTCTCAAGAATCTTCATTGTAGATTTCATCCAAATTGGTACAGCGGTTTAGCCATGAAAACGTAACAGACTGAGTTACGGATTTACTATGGATTCTCGTATCATGTTTTTGCTCACGATTAACTCCGAAACTATTTAAACGATTTTCACTTTTTGTAACGTGTATTTTGCTGCTACCTAAGATACTTAGAAGATATAAGAAGATAAGATAGATTGACAAGAGACCCAAAGGAACTTGCGTAGGTCAGCTGATATAATTATATTACTCCACACATCTCACACACTCTGCTCACTGCTATTATAAAAGAAACTTGTCCAAACCCCTGTTATTATGATCACCTTTCTTTTCTCCAGGCTAAAACGATCATTAAAAGTGTGTACAACTACCTCCAAACGGAATACCAGAACTTGAAGACTTATATCTCAGGCAGTTGTGACTTGAGTCCCTTGGAGAATATCCTGGAGCGAACTTCTGCAGCCACTGGACTCAGTGAAGAGGAGGTCACAGCAATTCTAGAGGAAGGAGACTCAGACGACTCATCAGATGAATCGCCAAGCAAACGCGCCAGAGTGTCTCAGGACTACTATGATGAGAATATAAGGCAAGCTTGCTTGGAGTGTAAATAGAAAAAAAAAACTATCTTTCCATTCTTCCCTAACCGATTTAGAAACCTCTAAATTTTCAATAATTTATTTTCAGTATATCCAAATACTCTTTATTTCTTTGATTGCCTCGGTGGCGTAGTGGTAGCGTATGCGACTGCTAAGCTTGAGGTCTCGGGTTCTATCCTCGGGTCGGACCAAATGTTTGCATGATCTGTAAATATTAATTTCGGAGTTTGGGTGTTTTCTATGTATAATATGTATGTATTAACAAAAAAAAAGTATATAAGTATTTATATCAGTTGTCTAGTACCCATAACACAAGCTCTGCTTAATATATATTTATTATTTCTGTTCAGTCCGATCGAAGAAGATTCGAGTGTAGAATGCGCCGATGAAGCTCAACCTGATAATAGAGAAAGGTAAGTGTTCTGAAGACGCTGGTTCCGTTCATAAACAATTAATCAGCTCCCTGTGTAGTTTAGGAACCAGATAAATCCAGCCAAGTTGTCAGTTGTTATAGTCCTTACAATATAGCTTGGTCCCTGTCGCAACTGTCACTAGTGTCAGTTTAGAACTTACGAGGGATATTTTAGGGGTGAATTTTAATAACTAGCCGAACTATTAGTCTAAGCGTGATGTTAAGTATCCTACTGTGGGGGAACGGGCATCATGTTATCATGTTCCACCCAACACAAAGGGAGGATCCTCCGACCAGGCGAGGAGATCATGCCTGGCGGGCTACTGCCCAACAGTTGATGTTGGGACGTTGTATATATGATAATCGGCGCGAGAACTATTTATTGCGCGATTCAGGATCTGTAGTTACTCCGTGTAGGGCGTTACTTCGTAGTTCAGTGTATCTTCGGTAGATGGCGCTGTAGTAGGTTATTGTTGTGTTACATGTGTAAGTCGCCACACTACCTTACTTAAGACTTGGGGTGGCAACACTCGTCAAGTGTATACCGTATTTGTACTGTCTCCATCATATTTGTAAAAAAAAGTCTTTAAAAGTTCTTCAATTCAGTGGTGTATAATATCGTTGCACAGCTTATGAAACTGACTAAATAGTGATATGTATAACACAACCGGACAACATCGGTACCGTGAGTTATTAGTGTATATATTTTGAAAATAAATTGCAACGATTTGTGTCCCTAACTGAGGGTAGCCCGCAGATCGACCGCTACTACGCACACATGCTCAACGCTTACACGCTCTTTCCACATCTTGAGCTTACGCTACGCCTTATAGCAGACCTAGCTTACGCCACGCTTTGAGTTTAAATGGAACAACTCCTCCTAGTGGGTGGACTGAGAAAGGGACAAGAACGTCTTAATTAAGTTATAAAGTGGTTCCGTATTGGACGGACGGCTGCTGGAATTTGATACTAAGGCGCGCTAAGTGGGGCGACGGTGCTTTTGCTCTTGACCACAGTTCAGGTGACCACGCGCTCTGAATATGCCGAATGTGAAAAGGACGCCCCCATTAAGGTCTTCAACCTTAAACCTAACCAGAGAGTCCTCACACTCCGACTCTGAAATAGTACCTTCTCCCCAAAAGAGCATAACTTCAAGAACTAAGCGCCCGCGCGTGGAATCTTCGCCCAGCAAACACGATTCCTCTAGCAGCGTTACACTCGAACAAATAATGGATACCTTGACTGCTATGAAAACACAACAGGAGTCAACATTTGTCAAAATATTTACTGAAATGTCGGATCTTAAGGAAAAGGTACACCAAATACAAAAAACAAACACAGATATTGAGAAGTCAATGGAATATATGTATAACCAATACGAGGATCTGAAGCTTCAAATATTGGACTTGGAAAAGACCCGGGATGAAAATAAAGATTGTATCAAAAAACTTGAGACACAACTCCAGGACTTTAAATTAAACTCTCGGTCATCTACAATTGAAATAAGAAACATCCCCAACAAAGATAACGAATCGCTTGACGAGATGATGCGCATCGTGTCTCAGATCGGCAACACAATTGGTATTGTAGTGCCAGCGACGGAAATACGGGATATATACCGTTTATCGGGCAAACCAGGCGCCAATAAAACTATTATAGCGGAGTTTTCTACCGTACACACTAAAATCAACTACCTATCTGCAGCTCGCAACTTCAACAAGGGTCGGCAGCTAAACGAAAAATTAAATACACAAGTTGTGGGTCTGCCTGGGGAAAAAAAGCCAGTTTATGTTGATGAGTATCTTCCCGGTTCGATGAAGAAACTTTTCCTGCAATCTCGGGAATTTGCTAGGAGAAATGGTTTTATGTTCTGCTGGATCTCCAGTGGCAAGATTTTACTACGCAAGGGTCCCGACTGCAGGGAAGCCCACTTGGTTAAAACGGAAGAGTTGCCTGGCCAACATTCTAAAAAAAAAGTGACTATTTTTTTTTTATTCTAGTATTCTCACTAATTATCAAACACTTAGCATAAGATACAAACCTCTTATACAAAATAAACTCTCCATACACTACTTAACTCAAACACATAAACTACAACACAATAAGTCACACACACACCATCTTCATTCGCTTTCTATCTGAATTATGGTTACATCATAATAAAATGAATATGATCATTTTCTACACATCATCCAATTTTCAAACTGCACCTTATTATATCTACTTATATACTGCGTATTCAATACAAAACACAAATGGATAACATAAATATCGTTCTAGATGAAATTGACAAACTAAGTGTGGGTACTTTTGAAATATGTAACCCAGATGAATATATCTCTCTTCAAAAGATTGATCATTTCACGGTTAAAATTATTCACATTAATATACGAAGTATCCATAAAAATCTCAATAGTTTCCTGGTCTTTCTTGCTCAGTTGCCTACACAATTTGATCTCATAATATTAACAGAATGCCGATTAAAGAGTGCTGGCCCAGTGCCGGTCATAGACGGATATATTGCATATGCTACAATAAACAACCCTATACAAAATGATGGTGTTGTAATGTATGCAAAAAGTAACCTACAATGTTCTGTAACGGAACCTACATTTTTTGTTGACGCTAACTGTTTAATTTTTCGCACACAGGACACTGCAATTGTTGGCATATACCGCTCACCATCCTACACCAATTTGACAAATTTCTATAATAGTTTGGAAACTGCTATGTCGTCCCTAAAAAGCAGCAAATCTATTATAATTATGGGTGACCTGAATGTTGACATAAGGCCAACTGATAACGTTGACTCAAATTCACAAAATTATCTTCTTTTTACAGCTACTCTAGGCCTATTACCAGCTTTTCTGGACGCCACTAGACCTAAATCTAATACCTGTCTAGATCATATCCTACTACGAACTGAATATCCAGCCAGCTCGTTCCTAATAAAAACTAGCATTACTGATCATTTTCCTACTGCTGTTTGTTTAAATCAAGCCTACGTGAAACGTAAATATACTAATAACACAATTTCGCGTATAAATTACTATAATGCTGTAAAAGATGTAGAAACCAGTAACTTTGAATCAGTGATGGAAGCCACTGACACAAATATTGCTACTAATAATCTTATAACCATGCTCCAACAAATTGTCATAAAACACACCGCAGTTAGAAATATTTCAAGAAAGGCCAGACTGATCAAACCTTGGATGACACCAGGACTTTTTCGGTGTATTAAAAATCGTGACAATATGCACTTAAAACTTAATGATGAACCGGCAAATGATGTTCTTAAAACTACTTACACGAGATACAGGAATTTTTGTAACAGATTAATCAATAAATTAAAACGATCATATGATAAAACTCAATTTATTAAAGCCAAAAATAATTGTAAAGCAACATGGAAAGTCGTGAAGGATATAAGCGGCTCACTTAAAACTACACAGCCAGCAACACATCTGTTGAAATTATCTACGGATCCCGTTGCCTCTACTGGCATGGTCAATAATTATTTTGCCAATATCGGTAAGACATTGGCATCAAAAATAAGAACCCCACTTATGAATGCTTCTTTGAGACCCAAACAAACCACGCCTAATTCTATAGCGCTTCTTCCGGTTAGTGAAGATGACGTCGCGATTATCATAAACAATCTACGAGATGATTGTGCAACAGGGTGGGACAATATACCAACAAAATTAATCAAGACATCCCGTAATGTGCTTGTGACACCCATCACACATATCTGTAATCTAGCCATTTCACAAGGTGTATTCCCGAGAGCATTTAAGAAAGCTTTAGTCACTCCGGTTTACAAAAATGGAGATTTAAATCTGGTCTCCAATTATCGCCCCATCTCTGTCTTAAGTGCTCTCTCAAAAATAATGGAACGCGTCCTTAACAATTATCTGACTGACTTTTTAAACAAGTTTCAAGTCCTAGCTAACAATCAATACGGATTTCGACAAGGCATCTCCACTGAAGATGCTGTTATCGACCTTACACAGTCTGTTGCAGAGAAACTTGATAAAAAACTTAAATGCTACGGCTTTTTCTTGGATCTCAACAAAGCATTTGATACTGTGTGTATTGCTGAATTGGTCGACAAATTGGAAAATATTGGCATTCGAGGTTTAGCTCTCGACATATTCAAAGACTATCTCTCCGACCGAAGACAATCGGTTAGGATAGGTAGTGTAATAAGTTTGCTGGACGAGGCGGGCAAATTGTTCGAGAGGATTCTCTCTGCCCGCATCGTCCAGCATCTCAGCGAGGTGGGGCCCGACCTGTCGGACGCCCAATTCGGGTTCCGAGAGGGGCGTTCGACGGTCGATGCCGTGATGCGCCTTAGGGCCGTGACCGAAGAGGCGGTTGGCTGTGGCGGCGTGGTGTTGGCGGTGTCCTTGGACATCGCCAACGCCTTCAATAGTCTGCCATTCAGCTGCATCAGGGAAGCACTCCATTACCACGGGGTGCCAGAGTACCTGAGGCGGCTGGTGGCAGACTATTTAGAGGAGCGTACCGTCGTGTACGAGGACCGAGATGGCGTCTTGAGACGGCGACCCATGTCGTGCGGCGTTCCACAGGGGTCTGTCCTCGGACCACTCCTGTGGAACGTGGGGTACGACTGGGTCCTTCGTAGTCGTCTGCCCCCCGGGCTGGGCGTAATTTGTTACGCCGATGACACACTTGTCACAGCCCGGGGGGCCAATTTCCAAGAGGCGGCGCGCCTGGCCACCAGGGGTGTTTCTCTGGTGGTTGGGCGCATCGAGGCGCTGGGCTTGCGGGTGGCCCTGGATAAGACGGAGGCCCTGTTATTTCATGGGCCCCGTCGTGGTCCACCCCCCGGCGCCTCCATCGAAGTCAACTCGGTCCTCGTACCGGTTCGGGCCCAGATGAAGTATCTGGGCCTGATCCTCGACGGTAGGTGGCTCTTCGACGAGCACTTCCGATAGCTTTCCCCAAAGCTGGTCGACGCTGCCTCCGCCCTTGGGCGTCTTTTGCCCAACTTGGGTGGAGCCAGCGTCGCAACAAGGAACCTCTTCACGGGGGTGGTCCGGTCGATGGCCCTATATGGGTCACCGGTGTGGGTCCCGGCTCTGACCGCCCAGAATAAGGCACGCCTTTGGCGGCCTCAGAGGGTATTGGCGGTCAGAGCCATACGCGGATACCGCACCGTGTCGACGGAGGCGGCGTGCGCCTTGGCCGGAGCACCCCCGTGGGATTTGGAGGCGGAGGTGCTCGCCGAAGTTTATCGGCGAGCGGCTGAATATCGGGCGGAGAACAGGTATCGTCCTCCGCCCGAAGAGGTACGCGATTGGCGTGAAGCCGCTCGCCGAGCCACGATGGCTCGTTGGTCGTCCCGGCTGGAGGCTCCACGTGCTGGCTTTGCCACCGTGGAGGCGCTCCAGCCGGTCATCCTCGAGTGGGCAGGGCGGCAGCACGGGACCCTTTCCTTCCGGCTGACGCAGGTGCTTTCCGGGCACGGTTGCTTCGGAAAGTATCTGCACTCGGTCGCTAGGAGGGAATTGAGTCCCGCCTGCCACCACTGCGACTGCAGTGAGGACTCGGCCCAGCATACGCTGGAGTTCTGCCCCGCCTGGGCGGAGCAGCGCCGGGCCCTCACTGCAGTCATCGGAGGAGATCTGTCGCTACCGGCCATCATACGCTCCATGGCCGGTAGCGACAGCAGTTTTACCGCGGTCGCATCCTTCTGCGAAGACGTAATTTCGCAGAAGGAGGCGGCGGAGAAGGCCCGGGAGGATGATCTCCACTCGGACCCGATCCGCCGCCGGCGAACCGGGCGGCGGAGGCGCGCCCATCTGCGCCTCATGCCGCCCTGAGTGTGGCCGCGGATGGTGGGGACGGGTTTTCCCCTCCATCCGCTTTAGTGGCCAGCCGCGAAGGGGCGACGTACGCGTGTGCCGTGCGTCGCCTAATTTGAGAGTTTTAACAGCAGAGGGTGCCCGCTTCAGTGCGGGCAGGCGCTGGGAGGGGTCCGGTTTGCGTTAGTAACAGCGATCCCGGACCCCTCCCTTCTCAGGCGCAGAGTTGGCACACCGTGTGGTTTTAGTCGGTTCGATTCCGACACACCGCCCCGCCGCAAACCCCGGCGGGGTGACGGCCCGAGGGGGTTTCCACACGTAAAAAAAAAAAAAAAAAAAAAAAAAGGTAGTGTAATAAGTACAGAAGAGCATATAACCTTCGGGGTACCTCAAGGAAGTATCCTCAGTCCTACCCTCTTCCAAATATATTTGAATGACCTGTGTAAACTACAACTCGTTAACTGCGACATTTTCGCATATGCAGATGACACTGCATTAATTACCTATGGTGAAAGTTGGGAGGAGGCTAAATTTCACTCGGAAAATGCTCTTCGGATAGTAATGCTTTGGCTGGCAGCTAATTTACTAACCCTAAATATCAACAAAACACAGTTTCTACGTTTCTCATTACCAAACATTAAAAAACCACCTGCAGAAACAGGACACCTAAAAGCTCACTCTTGTTCACCTAATACCCTGGACTGCAACTGCATGACACTGACGATGGTAGACTCAGTAAAATATCTTGGAGTGATTGTTGACAATAAACTAGACTGGTGTAAACAATTACAGTCTTTAGTGTCTCGAACCAGAAGACTTATATATATATTTAAAAACCTTAGGTTTTCTGCTGATGGGAATACTCTGCAAATGGTATACTTTGCACTGTGTCAATCTGTATTAATTTATTGTATTTCAGTGTGGGGAGGGACTCACAAAGTTGAGCTTTTAAAACTTGAAAGAGCGCAGAGAGCTATCCTAAAAGTAATTAATTTTAAGCGACGAGATTACTCCACACACTACTTATATGCAGAGTGCAGAGTCTTATCTGTCAGGAAGCTATACATTCTACGAGCTATCATTCGAAAACACTCCATGATCTCCTTCAATAAAGACCTAGTCATGCAGCGACGTCGTGGTTTTCCGTTGTGTCCAACTGTGCCGTGTAGGACTGCGTTTGCAAAACGGCAATTTAATGCATTAAGTGCTAGACTATACAATAAGGCTCATAAACAGTTAAATATTTTCGCTCTAACCAAGTCTGAGGTAAAACGGAAGCTTAGCACATGGTTGTTGACTTTGTCCTACAGTGACGCCGAGGAGTTGCTAGCCGCTGTCATATAGATTAATTACACACATACACACGCACATATATCCGCATGGACACTCACCCACTCGCACACACACACACACAACACACACACACACACACACACACACACACACACACACACACACACACACGCGCGCGCGCGCACTCATAGACACACATACCTTTTTCCTTTTATTCTCTTTTCTTTTTTTTCTGATGTTGGAATTGTTTTATTAACTTATGCACTCTTTGCACGTACCTAGATATCGATATAAGACTGTTAAGTTTGGATACTCTTTCCTAAGATACAGACGGGTTCCCACCTGCCTAGTTTAGGACGGGGTGTCCAATTGCCTAATTGTAAAATATTATCGTGTATTAAGTCATTAATATGAGTCCTGTACAAATACCTTTTTTTTTTTTGAATAAATTATTATTATATTATTATTATTACCTTAGGCACGCCAGCAAAACACACATTTATAAAAAAAAACATGACAACATGACTCGATAATAATATGTAACTAGCTGATCCACGCAACCTCGTTTACGTCTCTTATTGCCCGTAGCGTAATAACTTTCCCCCGTTTTTGTAACATTCTTCACTGATACTCCGCTCGAAAATCAATTTATATAAAATACTAGCTGTCCCGGCAAACGTTGCTTTGCCATAAAAGGGAATATAAAAAAATAGGGGTTGATCGTAGAGGGTTGAAAATCTAGGGTTGTATGTATTTTCTAATGCTGCATCATAAAAAAATAGAAATTAAAAATTTTGTCAAAAAAAAAAAAAAAAAATTTAGGGGTGGACTACCCCTAACATTTAGGGGGATGAAAAATAGATAAGAACCGATTCTCATAGATACCGGATAATCACAAAAAAAATCATCAAAATCGGTCGAGCCGTTTCGGAGGAGTTCGATTACGCACCAACACGACACGACAATTTTATAAAATAGATATATTTATTAACCTTTTAAACCTTCCCTGAACTACGACAAATATTTTTTACAACGAATAGCAATTAAAATCGCGATGGAAAAATAGAGGTTAATCGTAGAGGGCTGAAAATTCAGGGTTGTATGTACTTTCGAACGCTGTATCATAAAAAAAATCTAAAAAAAAAATAATTAGGGGTGGACTACGTAAGTGGGATAATAAATAGACTTTGGCCGATTCTCAGACCTACCTAAAATGCTCACAAAATTTCATGAAAATCGGTCCAGTCGTGTTAGAGGAGTATGGTAACTAACATTGTGACACGAGAATTTTATATATAAGAAGATAGATAGATATAATATATGTATTATACTTTATTTGTGATAAAATTTAACGTAAAGAATGAATTTAGATGGTACAAATTAAAATCGCTTCTTTAAAGATAGCTATCTGTCACAAAGGTCAAGCTATATTTGAGCGACTGTAGGTAACAGGAACTTCAGAAGTATGAAAGGTTTCGAATTCAGAGCTCTTTAACTGACAACTATATTTTTATTTTCAGCTCCATCGATATAGAAGACAATCCAATAGAAACCCTGAAAGTGGAAATTGATGAGAATGTGGAATACCACAGCAAACCCAACCCTGGGATCTTGTTTCAAATACCTTTTTCAAGAGAGTGAGTTCTATTTTTGAACTAGCTTTTGCTACGGATCTGGCCGCGTATATGTCGGTTGTCGGGGTGTTTCTTTAAACTGGTACAATTTTGTCAATCGATTGAAGTGAAACCGCTTCGAAAAACAGATAAAATTAAAAAAATTGTTTCGTTACTTTTCCTTCAGTTAATTCAGGAGATCCCTTTATAGGGCCATCATAATCAGTGCAACGGTTTAACGAAAACGTAACAGACAGATAGACAAACTGAAAGACAAATAGACACAAATATTAGTATGGCTTGTGTATGCTGTAACTTTTATTAAAAAAGATTATTAGAAATGCTAAACTTTTTAATCCTTGCAGGCAAATGTCTGTCCTTCACCAGTCGTTATCGCTAACGGAACCAACACACACCGAAGTCAAGCAAGAGCCGATAGACGTCGAAGAACAACAGTGAGTTTACTGACCAGAGTTTGAATGACTTGAAAATTGATTAAAAATCACAACACAGTGCCATCTAGTCAAAACTAAGCAGACCTTATACTATGGGTACTACAACTGATATAATTTTATATACAGGGTGTAAAAAGACGACTACCGAAAACGAAAGGGGCTGATTCAGCACCCCAAAACTTATAAAAAAAACCAAACAGTTGTCCTTAAAAAAAATTGTAGCCGTAAAAAACAATGTGTCAAGATTTTTATTAATTTCAGAAGCCAGCAATGTACAAGTTAACGCGCCCGCGCGCTCTGTCGCGGTCATTGGACTCACCCGGCCAGCTGTTTTGATATTAAAACACATTACTGTTTTATTGATTTTCTTTGTTTTTTGGTTTTCTAAATGAGATAATTTGGTAGTTTGGGTCCTGTTATGTTTTACTATGTGTATGTAAGCAGAAAAAAACATAAAACAACTTAGATATCTCAACATTTTTTTTGAGTTTTTTTTTCGCTAAACCTATTCAGTATCATGGTCTGATTGCAACCCCCAAGTTTTCGGTAGCAGTCTTTTTTCACCCTGTATATATGCCGCCATCTGGCCAGAGGACGTCCCACACTAAGTTTGCCAAAACGCGGTCTCCACTCCAGAACGCGCTTACTCCAGCGTTTGTTAGTTCTGCGACATATGTGACCAGGACATTGCCACTTCAACCTACTAATTTTTAGATATGTAGGGGGCAAACAAGCAGACGTATCGCCTGATGGTAAGTGATTACCGCCGCCCATGGACACCCGCAACACCAGAGGCGACAAAGGTGCGTTGCCGGCCTTTTAGCAAGGAGTACGCTCTTGTAATTGTAGGTATTCACCATTCCAAATAATTGGTGACATTGCGATTGAACATGACAATAATCAACTGGACGTTGGTGATGAATATCTCACTATAGATGGTGTACAAAAGCCGAGACAAACTATTGGAGTTAGATGTTAGGAACATTACCATGTATTATCTATTGTAGTATTATCTATGTCACAAGTATACTTTGTTATCTGTGACACCTGCGTCTACAGTGGGTACAATCAAATTGTCACCATTTGCTATATTTAAAAAAAGAAAGTGTCACCATTTGTCATATCCAAAAAGAAAAAAAAAATTGTCACCATTTGTCATATCCAAAGAGAAAAAAAAATTTTTCACCATTTGACATATCCAAAAAGAAAAAAAAAATTGTCACCATTTGTCATATCCAAAAAGAAAAAAAAATTGTCACCATTTGTCATATCCAAAAAGAAAAGAAAATTGTCACAATTTGTCATATCCAAAAAGAAAAAAAAAATTGTCAATTGTAAAATTAGATAAATTACTTTTTGTTTTATTTTTATAATCCTTCATGACTATAACAATAATTTACTAAAGTCAAACTGAAATGATAAAATTATATGTCGAATTAACCGCTAAAAATTCCTGCAGAACGTGCTCAAATCAGCATGGGTCTGCTACCCTTCGAGTCGTGTATGTTTATAAAACTCATGTGATTTATCTTTCAGACGATTGAAACATTTGGAGCAAGGTGATGCTGTAGAAGATACAGGCGGTGAACAGGACCCGTTAGGAGAGTAAGTAACATACCTCTTTGTTTTCTACCAGAGTTCGATACTTTGTTCGTAGCCAAGCGTACTCCGCTCCTCTCAAATTATTTACCACTAGCTTTTGCGCGTGGCTCCGCGCGTGTTTATGTCGGTTATCGTGTTATAGAGTAGACTATGTCCTGCCTCGAGAATCAAAGTATCTCCATATCAAATTTCACTGAAGTCGGTCCAATTTAACTGTGAAAACGTCACGACACAATTTGGAGTATATAATATTAATATATAGTTCAGCGAAGGCTGTTGGAATGGCGCCCGAGGACACATACAAGACCGCGAGGTAGACCACCATTGAGATGAAAGGACGACATCACGGGACATGCAGGTCAAGATTGGATGTCGGCGGCTCAAGACCGTTAAAGGTGGAATAGTATGGAAGAAAACTGGATAGAAAGAGGCTGAGATAGATATATCGGACTTAAATATATCAGACAATTTAACACACAACGCCGTTTAGTCCCACGCTAAGCAGAGCTTGTGTTATGGGTACTAGACAACTGTGTTGCTGGACGAGGCGGGCAAATTGTTCGAGAGGATTCTCTCTGCCCGCATCGTCCAGCATCTCAGCGAGGTAGGGCCCGACCTGTCGGACGCCCAATTCGGGTTCCGAGAGGGGCGTTCGACGGTCGATGCCGTGATGCGCCTTAGGGCCGTGACCGAAGAGGCGGTTGGCTGTGGCGGCGTGGTGTTGGCGGTGTCCTTGGACATCGCCAACGCCTTTAATAGTCTGCCATTCAGCTGCATCAGGGAAGCACTCCAGTATCATGGGGTGCCAGAGTACCTGAGGCGGCTGGTGGCAGACTATTTGGAGGAGCGTACCGTCGTGTACGAGGATCGAGATGGCGTCCTTAGACGGCGACCCATGTCGTGCGGCGTTCCACAGGGGTCTGTCCTCGGACCACTCCTGTGGAACGTGGGGTACGACTGGGTCCTTCGAAGTCGTCTGCCCCCCGGGCTGGGCGTAATTTGTTACGCCGATGACACTTTGGTCACAGCTCGGGGGGCCAATTTCCAAGAGGCGGCGCGCCTGGCCACCAGGGGTGTTTCTCTGGTGGTTGGGCGCATCGAGGCGCTGGGCTTACGGGTGGCCCTTGACAAGACGGAGGCCCTGCTATTCCATGGGCCCCGTCGTGGTCCACCCCCCGGCGCCTCTATCGAAGTCAACTCGGTCCTCGTACCGGTTCGGGCCCAGATGAGGTATCTGGGCCTGATCCTCGACGGTAGGTGGCTCTTCGACGAGCACTTCCGACAGCTTGCCCCAAAGCTGGTCGGCGCTGCCTCCGCCCTTGGGCGACTCTTGCCCAATCTGGGTGGAGCCAGCGTCGAAACAAGACACCTCTACACGGGGGTGGTCCGGTCGATGGCACTATATGGTGCACCGGTGTGGGTGGAGGCTCTGACCGTCCAGAACAAGGCACGCCTGTTGCGCCCTCAGAGGGTATTGGCGGTCAGAGCCATACGCGGATACCGCACGGTGTCCACCGAGGCGGCGTGTGCCTTGGCCGGAACACCCCCGTGGGATTTGGAGGCGGAAGTGCTCGCCGAAGTTTATCGGCGAGCGGCTGAATATCGGGCGGAGTACGGGTATCGTGCTCCGCCCGAAGAGGTACGCGAATGGCGTGAAGCCGCTCGCCGAGCCACGATGGCTTGTTGGTCGTCCCGGCTGGAGGCTCCACGCGCTGGCTTTGCCACCGTGGAGGCGCTCCAGCCGGTCATCCTCGAGTGGGCAGGGCGGCAGCACGGGACCCTTTCCTTCCGGCTGACGCAGGTGCTTTCCGGGCATGGTTGCTTCGGAAAGTACCTGCATTCGGTCGCTAGGAGGGAATTGAGTCCCGCCTGCCACCACTGCGACTGCAGTGAGGACTCGGCCCAGCATACGCTGGAGATCTGCCCCGCTTGGGCGGATCAGCGCCGGGCCCTCACTGCAGTCATCGGAGGAGATCTGTCGCTGCCGGCCGTCGTACTGTCCATGGCCGGTAGCGACAGCAGTTTTACCGCGGTCGCGACCTTCTGCGAAGAAGTAATTTCGCAGAAGGAGGCGGCGGAGAAGGCCCGGGAGGACGATATCCACTCGGACCCGATCCGCCGCCGGCGCACGGGGCGGCGGAGGCGCGCCTATCAGCGCCTCATGCCGCCCTGAGTGTGGCCGCGGATGGACGGGATGGGTTTTCCCCTCCATCCGCATTACAGGCCAACCGCGAGGGGGCGGCGTACGCGTGTGCCGTGCGTCGCCTAATTTGAGATTTTTACCAGCAGACGGTGCCCGCTTCAGTGCGGGCAGGCGCTGGGAGGGGTCCGGTTTGCGTTAATAACAGCGATCCCGGACCCCTCCCTTCTCAGGCGCAGAGTTGGCACACCGTGTGGTTTTAGTCGGTTCGATTCCGACACACCGCCCCGCCGCAAACCCCGGCGGGGTGACGGCCCGAGGGGGTTTCCACACGTAAAAAAAAAAAAAAAAAAAAATGGGTACTAGACAACTGATATAAATACCTATACTTTTTTTTTGTAAATACATAGAAAACACCCAAACTTCCAAATATTTGCAGATCTACAAACATTTGATCCGACCCGGGAATCGAACCCGAGACCTCAAGCACAGCAGTCGCTTGCGCTACCACTCGCGCAACCGAGGCAGTCTCGAGATAGATAGATATATAGTACAGGGTGTCTCAAAAGAAATTTTATATTTGTTTAGCTTACTGCGTGAACGCTGCGTACTTGAGGGGTGCGGGGGTTATGTCAATTGGTAGCTTGGCTCTTGGGGATTCAGTCGCTATGGAGCGTTTCTCGGGAGCAGACCGCGCGTTGTGCGTGCGAGAGTTTTACAAGAACGGTGATTCGACAATTGTCGCGCGTAGAAAATTCTGCAGTATTCGAGGTTTTCACCACTTAAATGATGCGCCAAGCCTTCCTCTCATTCGACATTGGGTTAAAAAGTTTGAAGAGACTGGATCAACGCTGGATAAATCAAAATCCGGGCGACCTAGGTCATCAAGAACGGTAGAAAACGTGGAGAGTGTTAATCAATCTGTACGTGACGACCCGAGCCTTTCAATTCGGAAGCGCGCGAGTGCTTTAAATGTGCATAGATCATCATTACATCGCATTATGCACAAAGATCTAAAGCTGCACCCCTACAAAATTCAATTGGTGCAAGAATTAAAGCCCCAAGATGCCGGTCAGAGGCTTAATTTCGTAAATCAGATGATTGAGCGATTTTCAACGTTTACCAACATTTTGTTTTCGGATGAAGCTCATTTTCATCTTAATGGCCACGTAAATAAGCAAAACTGCCGCTACTGGAGTTCAGCCCATGGCTCATCAGCTGGAGTTCATCAGAAACCCCTACACTCGCCTAAAGTGACCGTATGGGCTGCCATGTCGGCGCGAGGAATTATCGGCCCTTACTTTTTTGAAGACGAAATGGGGCGTACAGTTACAGTGAATTCAGAGCGTTATGTGGAGATGTTAGACAACTTCTTGGTACCTGAACTGCAAAACTTTCCTGGCTATAACCAAAGAACATGGTTTCAACAGGACGGAGCAACTTCACACACGTCCAATATATCTCTGCCACGTGTTCGTGAAATTTTCTCAGGAAAATTGATCTCCCGGAGAGGTGACATAAATTGGCCTCCACGTAGCCCAGATTTAACCCCTATGGACTTTTTCCTATGGGGGTATCTTAAATCTAAAGTTTACGCCAATAAACCAACTTCACTGGCGCATTTGAAAGAAAATATCCGTCACGAAATGGCAGCCATCCCTCACTCCACCTGTCGAGCAGTCATAAGTAATTTTACTGTTCGATTAAATGAGTGCCAACAACGTGAGGGTTTACATTTAGACGATATTATTTTTAAGAAATGAATTCCCAAAAAGTGTATTTTAACAATAAATAAACATTTTTTCTATATACCGCTTCCTTTTTTTTTAATCAATCCACTAAATATGAAATTTCTTTTGAGACACCTTGTATAATTTAGTACAAATTGTGTTTTACTTCCACCAGATCAACGTCAGCTGTCCATCATTTGTTGCAGTCCAACTTTGAAGAGACGTCAAACAGGTTAAAGTCAATAAAAGTCGAGTGCCAAGAGTAAGTATAGCGCTATAGACTACCCTACACCTTAAGAGATGACGATAATGATGTACTTCGATGTACAAAGGCCGGTCTCAAAGGAGACCAGCCAACTACACAGGCGATATCATAGTGCACAAGTGTGTGCGCCAACACAGGTTGCCTCCCTGTTCCCTCGCTCTCACAATCCTACAGGACGGCTACAACACGACCGGGGAGAGTCAGTCGCAAAACCGACAGTTTTACATGCCCTCCGAGGCAAATTAACAACTGCAACTTCCAAACTCCAGGTTGCTCTTAAGCTTTTCTATAATTACAAAAACTCATAACATACTTTGGTCCGACCCGGGGAATCCGAGAACTCTTGATCGACAATCGCTTACTGTAACCGGTAACTGGTTTTCTTGTTTTTCTTCGAGTGAGTGAATAAGATTGTCCCGCTCCGCTGTCTCTTTGGCAAGCATAACTTACTCGCAGAACGAAACGGCGGAGTTCCACGCGCTCTTGCTCCGCAACATGGCCGCAATCATGTTACCGAGCGAGAGAACCCCCGCCTTGAAGGCCCCCACGAGATCACGGCTTGGCTCCCCCCACGCCCGACATTCTGCCAGCGTGTGGAGCGCCGTGTCCACGGTTTGGCCATCGCAGTGGTGGCACTAAGGCGTTGGCTCTTTGCGAATCAGACACAGGTGATCTCCGAAACATCCTTTTCCAGTGATCACCTGCGTCAGCCGGTATGTGAATGTCCCATGACGCCTCTCCAGCTAATCCTCCAAAACGGGTCTTACCGCCGCAACAACGGCGTGACCAGCGCTCGGTTGCTTAAGTCGCTCCCTCCATTCCTCCACGAGGATCTGGAGGAGTTGGGTTGAGTTTCTCGAGTCTCGGGACTCCAACCTAACTCCCGCGCCTCTTTGCGCCACTAGTAAAGAGCCACAAGAGCTCTCGCCTCCAGGTCCCATGGTTCATAAAACCTCCCTATAATAAATAAATATTCCGGACAATAAATATATAAATATATAATATAGATAATAGTTTTCTTTATATATCTTCTAAGTCTAGATGGCGGCTAGTTACTATTTTATTATATATTATGTATTAATTTGTTTATTTTTGTTACAGTACGGAATACCCTTCATCGTCTACGACACAAGTTGGGAGACGACCAGACTGATTATCTTATAAGTTTTTATTAAAATGCTGTGAAAATTACATTTAAGTACTCGTTACAATAATTTAATTAAAATAATCAGAGAGTATAATGTGTTTTTTTTTTTAAAAACAACTCCTGCTTTAGGAATATGTCCTTTGTCTCGGGAACCTTACAAACATACATGAACCGAACACAAAGTATCTTAGATTTAGGAAGACATTTTTTTGTCTATCGATGTTATTCTAGAAATACAAATTAATCCAATTTGATATTTCTAGTTTTCCAGTCTTCTTGTGATTAACTTGTCATAACTCTGTGTGTTCGTGGGTCACTGCTGTTGATCCTGGTGTACAGGAGTTACAGTGAAGGGCGTGTGGGCGGGACTAATAAATACTAAGGTATTTGTGTATGTGTATAAATACAAGTATATATTTCCATCATGGGAAAGCCACGCTTAAATGGGCCGGCTCGACCGGAGTGATACCACGGCCTCACAGAAAACCGGTGTGAAATAGCGCTTGCGGTGGGTTTCACCGAGTGAGTGAGGATACCGAAGGCCCATACCCCAACCGCCCTTATTCCCCTTCCCCTTTCCATAAAGGCCGGCAATGCACTTGTGACGCCTCTGGTGTTGCGGGTGTCCATGAGCGGCGGTAATCGTTTACCATCAGGCGATACGTCTGCTCGTTCGCCATCAATTCCATTTTTTTTTAAGTGGCAACTCCCACATTAGGAATAAACATCCTGTGTCGTGGGGGACTTTACAAACATACATGAAACGGACACAAAGAACATCCAGACTCGGGACAACAATTCGTGGATCACACAAAGTGTTGTAGGTACCGCGTGGGATTTGAACCCACGACACTTGGCGCAGTAGCAAGCGGCATAGCGACCGCTGACACCACTCGGCCAACCGTGCAGTCAGCATTAAAAATAAAATAATAAAAATTGATAACAGTTATTATATTTTTATTTACTATATTTATGTTCAGTCTGCCGGAGATGACGGCTCTGCCTTCACATGGACCGGTACCACATTAGTTTGTAGCGAGTCACAGATTATACTGTTTATACTCTGTTCTAAGCTGTAAGAGAAAAAAAAAACAAAATATTTTTACTTTACAATAACCACGAATAAAATAAATAAATATTCCTAACATCTAACACACAACGCCATCTAGTCCCAAGCTAAGCAGAGCTTGTGTTATGGGTAGGTACTACACAACTGATATAAATACTTATATACCTTTTTTTGTAAATACATACACATTTCACATAGAAAACACCCAAACTCCAAAACAAATGTTTGCAGATCATACAAACATTTGGTCCGACCCGGGAATCGAACCCGAGACCACAAGCTTAGCAGTCGCATACGCTACCACTACGCCACCGAGGATGTCAAATATGAATAGGAACTTCAATGACCTCTGTCTGTCAAATGTATCTTGAAAAGTATGGTCTGCAACGAAACCTTATTTGCGTATCAATAATGTTTTTTAATCTTTTTTACAAGGGACTAGGTGTTTAATAATGTTTCTTCAAGGGACTAGGTATTTAATAATGTTTCTTCAAGGGACTAGGTATTTAATAATGTTTCTTCAAGGGACTAGGTGTTTAATAATGTTTCTTCAAGGGACTACGTGTTTAATAATGTTTCTTCAAGGGACTAGGTGTTTAATAATGTTTCTTCAAGGGACTACGTGTTTAATAATGTTTCTTCAAGGGACTAGGTGTTTAATAATGTTTCTTCAAGGGACTACGTGTTTAATAATGTTTCTTCAAGGGACTAGGTGTTTAATAATGTTTCTTCAAGGGACTACGTGTTTAATAATGTTTCTTCAAGGGACTACGTGTTTAATAATGTTTCTTCAAGGGACTACGTGTTTAATAATGTTTCTTCAAGGGAGTAGGTGTTTAATAAAGTTTCTTCAAGGGACTAGGTATTTAATAATGTTCCTTCAAGGGACTAGGTGTTTAATCATGTTTCTTCAAGGGAATAGGTGTTTAATAATGTTTCTTCAAGGGACTAGGTGTTTAATAATGTTTTTTCAAGGGACTAGGTGTTTAATAATGTTTCTTCAAGGGACTAGGTGTTTAATAATGTTTCTTCAAGGGACTAGGTGTTTAATAATGTTCCTTCAAGGGACTAGGTGTTTAATAATGTTCCTTCAAGGGACTAGGTGTTTAATAATGTATTTTACGATGGACTTTAAATGAAATTATATTTAATTTGATGAAAATGAATAAATTTTGAAACTATACATACGTTAACATGTCTGTATCTTCAGGTTCTATCTTCATTTCGGTGATTGGTATGTCAAAATATTCTTGATCAACGGAGTCCCTGTGCGACACAGAAAAAAAACACACATCTTTAAAATAAAAATAAATAAAATAAATAAATATTTCGGACATCTAACACACAACGCCATCTAGTCCCAAGCTAAGCAGAGCTTGTGTTATGGGTACTAGACAACTGATATAAATACTTATATACTTTTTTTTTGTAAATACATACATATTATACATAGAAAACACCCAAACTCCGAAACAAATGTTTGCAGATCATACAAACATTTGGTCCGACTCGGGAATCGAACCCGAGACCTCAAGCATAGCAGTCGCATACGCTACCACTACGCCACCGAGGCAGTCGAAGTTAAAATATACTAAATCAATACATATTTACATAAAATCGTAACTGATCGCTGTCTGTACATAGATATATAAGAAAATCTATTATAGCGGGCTTTATGAACGCATGAGAACCAAAAGCAATGATTTTTAGAATTTTTGTCTATGCGTTGGTGCACGCTAAGCTCAAAAACGGCTTAACCGATTTGAATGTGGTTTTCACTAATGCGTTGCAGTATGCTCCACTTATTATTAAGTGTTTCAAACAAACTCTGCAGCTACATATATTAGTTTATATGAACAAAATGATGATTAATTTAATTGATTTTATTTCTTTCAATTCGTTTTTTTTGCTGTATTGGTGTTGTTGTGTGTGTATTTATATATACATAAATATATACATATACCTATGTATAGTATTTTTGTCTTTTTTAGTTTTTATAGTACCAATCGTGTTTTTTTTTTTTTTATTGAATTGTGGGCAAACGAGCCGACGTATCACCTGATGGTAAGCGATTACCGCCGCCCATGGACACCCGCAACACCAAAGGCGTCACAAGTGCGTTGCCGACCTTTGGGGGATGGGAAAGGGCATGGGGTAGGTTGTGGGGGGAGGGGATGAGGGTGAGGGGATGGGATGGGGGTGAGGGGATGGGATGGGGGGAGGTGTTGGGGTATGGGCCTCCGGTATCCTCACTCACTCGGTGAAACACAGCGCAAGCGCTATTTCACACCGGTTTTCTGTGAGGCCGTGGTATCACTCCGGTCGAGCCGACCCATTCATGCCGAAGCATAGCTCTCCCACGGTGTTATGCATCTGTTGTTAATTTTTATTCTGTGTACGGTTTATTGTGATGTATTGTTAATTTTTATCCGACACTATTGTATTGGATGTAATCTGTAATGATAGTGTATGTTATATACCATAGTAGTAGTTAAATAAAATAAAAAACACTTACTCTGATTTCAATGGATCATCATCTATTGTCAGTGGTTCATTCTCAGCAGGTTCAATCTTAAATTCAGTTCCCAACACCCCATGCACACTCAACTGAATAGGCGCGGGGAACCTGGAATATTTATCGTCTTAAGTAAAGGGCTCATGTATAGCTGGCCATCATCATCACACACACACACATATACACCCACACGTACACTCGCACACTCACAACACCTTTGTTTTTTTTTTTTTTTTTTTACGCCTGTAATGCTTTATGCACCATACCCTCCGTGGGTGGGGGCACACGAAGGGCGAGTGTGGGCCTCCCGATGAATCGGTCTACTCACTAAACCCCGCGGCGGCCTACCTCGGCAGTCGGGAGGAGCTCTAGGAACGCATCAGCAGCTTCTGGAGTCCCCCCTGCCGTACCTTACGACTGAGGTACATCCCGGGGTAACCAGAGTCACCCTCGAGGCGGGCCGCTGTCGCGCCTCTTACACAGTAGGAGTCGCAACACCGACCCGCCTTATACGCCCCCCGGCTGCACCGGGGGGGACAGGGGATCCTAGTGTGAGGCTTGGTGTATATTTTACAATTGTAAACCTAATATAATGAAAATAATAAATTATTATTATTATTATGACGGAATTCTATAGCATTTGATACTGGATATAGGTTTCTCTTTAGAAAGGAGATCTTGGTCTTGTGGCGACTTCCACATATAACACAACAATAACCTACTACAGCGCCATCTACCGAAGCTACATTGAACTACGAAGTAACGCACTACACGCAGTAACTACAAATTCTGATCGCGATACCAATGGAGTAAGGGGATGGGGGGCCTCTGGTATCCTCACTCATACGGTGAAACACAGCTCAAGCGCTATTTCACAAGGCCGTGGTATCACTCCGGTCGAGCCGGCCTATTCATGCCAAAGCGTGGCTCTACGGTACGGTGGTGACACTGTATTCTTGATTCGTGCAGACAAACATGTAGACATTATTGTCAGTACTTACGGCAATTCTTTCTTATCACTAGGTTCAGTTCCGACGCTGCTGCTAGTCGCTACGAGTGTGTCAGGTTTGAGCCTGTCGCATTCATTTTCAAGGACCATCCTAAAACACATACTACATTAATAGCTGACCCCCGTAACCTTGACTGGGTCTCCTAGTACCTGTAGCGCAAAGTTATAACAGCGTTAACAAACTTCTTTTTTTTTCTTTTTTTTTACTATACAGGGGCAAACGAGCAGATGTATCGCCTGATGGTAAGCGATTACCGCCGCGCATGTACACCCGCAACACCAGAGGCGTTACAAGTGCGTTGTCGGCAATTTAGGAAGGAGTACGCTCTTTTCTTGAAGGTTTGAAGGTCGTATTGGTCCGGGAACACCGCAGGTGACAACTCATTCCACAGTTTTGCTGTGCGCGGCAGAAAGTTTCGGGAAAATCGCACAGTTGTGGACTGCCAACCATCTAGATGATGGGGATGAAATTTCTGTCACGTAGGACGATAGCAGAAAGATGCGGCAGGGATTAATCCGAACAATTCCTCGGAGCACTCCCCATGGTAAATGCGGTAGAAGATGCACAGCGAAGCCACATCTCTACGCAGCGCCAGAGAGTATAGCCGAATTGGAAGAATGAAGAATTCTTTACCAAAGTATGTGCCTACTAAAGTGACTCTACGCTGCCTGATGGAAAGCTTAAGCGAAATCCAAGAGTAGTCACCATACCCATTGCGAATGCAGGCAGTGCAACAATGCAGTATGTTGACCCACACAATGCGGTCCCAGTGCTTCTGCATCATGAAGCCTCCAGCCTTGCACTCACCAACGAAACACAACAGTACGAATTCTGTCATTTTATATTGGTTTTCAGTCAGACGGGAGAACCACCCTGGTCGAGCCAGGCTTTTGAAGAGGAACAATTCTTCCATGCATTGCTTTTGAGCAACTTTATCTGTTTCCGCAGAGCACGCAAAGGAAGCTCTCAAAAGGAATAAGTTTCCTCCGTTTTTGCAAAACCCTTTATTGCTCGTCTCTCTTATTCGCCATGAAATTGATAGCACTCTAACACATAACAATATACATGTATGCTTAATTTTTCAGGGTCAAGCATCTAAACCGAGTTGTCTGAATTTGGGGTCCCTCTCTTTTTGAGTTCCTTAACTCGACGAGAGAGATTTTTCTCGGTTTCAATTCCCGTAAAATTACTCCAAAGGAACGAATTGCTTTTCCCTCATTCATTCGTTCACATTGTCCACAGCTAGACAAGATACCATCTTAAAAAGGAGATCAAGTCTAGTTTTCCGCAAGACTGTACTAACACTCCACTCTACTCTTCTACGATTAATCTGATCTTCTTCAGAGAGAAAATTTAACTAAAATCCATGTTTGACTCACCTTTCACCATTGCCTCTGCTTTCAGTAACTCTTGCATCACAATTTCCTTGATTAGCCACTTGTTCCTTCTCCAAAGAGTACTCCTTGCTTTCCACAATAACGGTAATGGTCTGCTCGTTGACCCCGGTGGCTTCAGCAGTTCGTTGGAGGTAGTTAGCTAACGGATTCACTACCCAGTGATTGCCCGTAAAAGCCTTGAATATGTCGTACTCATTTTTAAAGTAGTGGTACACTCTAGCGATTATTATTTTACCCTGCGCGAGAAAAAAGAAAAAGAGAATATTAAAAGACAGAAAGTATTTATTTTTCAACCAACTATGGCTAACTGAACAAAAAGGGGTATTGTTTTTGGCCTAATATGTACGTTTACCGTAGAGACTTAATTACTGAACCCCTTCGACACGGGTGGCTTCACACCGGAGTGATACCACGGCCTCACAGAAAACCGGTGTGAAATAGTGTTAGCGCTGTGTTTCACTGAGTTAGTGAGGATACCGGAGGCCCATACCCTAACCTCTTCCCTCTCCCCATTCCCCAAAGGCCGGCAACGCACTTGTGACGCCTCTAGTGTTGCGAGTGTCCATGGGCGGCGGTTATCGCTTACCATCAGGCGATACGTCTGCTCGTTTGCCCGCTAATCCATAAAAAAACTATATTAATAACTGAGGTGTCAATAGAATCGTAATATTAGCCCGGGTGATATAGGCTTTATAAACTTTATCAAAAGTTTTGTACGTCAACGTGTTAAAGTAATTTTTGACGTGACAACGATAAATCGATGAACGCCGACTGCAAGCACGATAAAGGTGACCCATTGTCCCGTTACGCTCATTGTACGCTTGCGCAAATGATTCAATTTTATTCATAATATATGTAATCATTTCATCGATGTTTTGTTATCGTTCGTAAACCGACTTTACAGACAACCAATTTTTTTTACTTTGAAATTCAAAATTTTTATTCAATTTAGGGCCGGTTTTTCAATCGTCAGATAAAACTTATCGGAGGAATAAACTATAAGACGGCAAAAATAAGGACACTCTATTTGTAAGAGTAAGTGTCTGTAGTAACGTGTCCTTATTTTTGCCGTCTTATAGTTTATTCCTCCGATAAGTTTTATCTAACGATTGACAAACCGGCCCTAAGACACTAGCCCCCTTTCGAAACGCGCGATAAGAAACTCGTTCCAAAAATAATCATCAAAGTCAACCCAGCCGAAAGTTCTGAGCAAACATAAAAAAAATACAATCGAATTGAGAATATTCCTTTTTTTCTGAAGTAAGTTAAAAATAAGAGAATTTTAGAGACATTTAATTTTAATTTAGTGACATAACAACAAAATTAGAAGTTTAGAACCAACAGCTAACTACTTAAACTTTAGATGAAGAATAAAACGTAGTGATAGCTACCTCCGGTATCTCCTCAATTTGATCAGGAATCGTTTCATTCATCTGCATAAACAAACGTATTCAATGAATCGAAAGAAAAAAAACACCGTTTTTTACCGTGAGAGAGTGACGGCTCGACCGGAGTGATACCACGGCCTCACTGAAAACCAGTGCGAAATAGCGCTTGCGCTGTGAACCCTTGCCCCTATCCCCCAAAGGTCGGCAACGCACTTGTGACGCCTCGGGTGTTGTGAGCGTCCTTGGGCGGCGATTATCGCTTACCATCAGATGTTACGTCTGCTCGTTAGCCCCCAATTCATTAAAAAAAACAAGTGTCCAAAAAAAAAGAAATTAAAGCGCTATCGCATATCATATGAGAGACACCTAACATGTACTGATACTGCATCTCGCAATTGATGTTCCTTACTTCTATCTATAAATGTATAAAATGTTTCGTTACCTATAAAATTGGTTTGTGTACGCAACTAAAGTACGAAAAGGACCGCACTGATTGAACTTGACACAATTTGACAAAATGTCAGTGTCAAATTGTGTCAAGTTCAACCGGTTCGGGTCTTTTTCGTTCAACAACTTCAAGAATCGTTTTTATCTATTTTTCGCGGGAGTTTTATTCCCCATATCTTATCAATGTCACTAAATTAAGCATATGAGTATACGCAACATAATAGAATACCAAAAGTTCAGAGAATTAATCGATAGACAGACAGATGGGGACACTCGGGTGATGGATTCAAAACCTTTCTATAGCATGACAATTATATTATATTTTGAACATAGAATTACCTCTGGATCTTCTTCAATTTGTTGGGTATTCGGTACCTTTGTGGATTTGCTAGCAGTCTGAGAGTCCGTGACCTGCATAAACAAACATAGTTATGCATAATTCTGGAACTCGACCTTCAAACCTTCAAGATAAGAGCGTACTCCTTCTTAAAAGGCCGACAACGCACTTGTGACGCCTCTGGTGTTGCAGGTGTTCATGGGTGGTAGTAATCACTTACTATCAGGCGATACGTCTGCTCGTTTGCCCCAATTCAATAAAAAAAAATGATAGTGGTAGCAGGTATTCCAGCAGTTTCATTTTGAACGAGCTTCGCCCCGTGGTTTTACTCAAAGCTTGTCTAAAAAACAAATAGAAGTAGTCCAGCGATTAGATGGAACAAAGAGACAGACAAACACACACACAAAGTTTCTCAAAATTGATATATTTTTGCAAGTACTGTAGGCCGAGTTTGTACTGTGGGTACTAGACAACTGATATAAATACAGTTTTGCTTTATAAGATGCAGGTTCGGCCTCATATGGAATACTGTTCTCATCTTTGGGCAGGGGCAACCCAGCTCCGCCCTCTGGATTGTATCCAACGGAGAGCGACTGGAATCGTCGACTGCCAAGATGTTTCAAATCAGTTAGAATCTCTGGCGCTGTGTAGAGATATGGACTAATTATTTATTTATTTATTTATTTATAACTTTATGCACTCATGTACACAGGCAGACTTAATGCCCAGGGCATTCTCTACCAGTCAACCTTAGGGTGGTGTAGAAATCTTGTGAGGTAGGCGCACATAGGTTATATAACTACGGATCCAATATATACATTAAACATACATAAATTAGCAATATATATACATAGATATAAAACATACTGTACTTATATATACATACATATCAGTCAACATTATATTCATACACCACGGATTTGACGAAATTGGTTGACGTGTTATCCTTTTGATAATTAGAACTTATCGTGTAGAAAGAGCTCATGTACCTTTTTTTTAAATACATAACGGTTAGTGGACTTCCTGACTTCAAGCGGGAGCGCATTCCAGAGTAGTACTGCTTGGACGAAGAACGAAGAGTTCACGAAGTCTGAATTGTGTGAGGGACATGAGAGAAGCAGATTGTTTTCTGAACGAAGGGTTCTGTCATGATTGGAGGACAGATAGCGGAGGTAGGGAGCAAGGTAAGTAGGTGGGGATAAAGAGGTAAGAAATGAGAATAGAGAGGTCAGAGCTCGCTGATTGCGACGCAGGCGAATGGGTAACCAATTCAGTTGGGACCGTAAGGTGGAGACATGGTCGTACTTGCGAAGGTTGAAAATGAACCGAATGCAGTTATTAAGAAGGCGGTCTAGCTTATTGAGGAGGTCTGCATTCAGGTCAAAACAACATACATCACCATAGTCGATTAACGGAATGATTAAGGACTGCATAAGCATAGTTTTAGTTTTAGGAGGAAGGAAGTTCTTGAGGCGGTACAGTGTTCGTAGGTTTCCAGTTACCTTCTGACTCACGTGAGTGATCTGTGCACGCCAATCGAGTGTTGAGTCAATGTGTAGACCTAGATCCTTGACTACGGGGCTAAAAGGAACCACTAAGCCGTTGAATATGATCGGTGCAATTGAGTCAGTGTTCAATCTTCCAATCATGCGTTTGCTTCCTACAATTATCGCCTGGGATTTGGCAGGGTTTACTGACAGTCCAAATTTCAGCGACCAGGCATGTATGGAACTTAGGTCTGTATTGACTTTGTCAACGGCCTGAGCTATATCCTCTACCCTTGCCTGTGAATACAGCTGCAGATCATCAGCATACAGGTGATACGTACACTGAAGATGTTGCGTGATGAGATTAATAAATATAGCGAAGAGAAGAGGAGATAAAATACCGCCTTGAGGGACGCCAGCGCGGAGGTCGCACCAACTCGAAGACGTGTCTTCAACACGAACACACTGCTGTCGCCCCTGAAGATAAGATGAGAACCATTCCAGTGCCTCTAAGGGAATCATTATGTGTTTAAGGATAGCTAGCAGGATTTCGTGATTGACGTTGCCGAATGCATTGGAGAAGTCTACAAGGACCAGTACTGTAACCCTTGTGTCCTCCATGCCTTTCCTAATATCACTAGTGACCTTAAGGAGTGCGGTAATTGTACTGTGACCGGGCCTGAAGCCAGATTGTAGAGGACTTAGAACATTATGTTTGTAAATGAATCTTGAGAGCTGCTTGTATGCGCAGGCCTCAAGCACTTTGGATAGGAATGGAAGAATAGAAATAGGACGAAAGTGTGCAGGAAGTGAGGGATGATTAATTTTTGGGAGAGGAATGACGTGAGCCTTACGCCATTGAGAGGGGAATGTACCAGAGTCGAGGGAGAAGTTGATAATGTGGGTGATCACTGTGAGGATATGGTCCAGGATGGTCACAATCATACGTCGACTAATGCCATCACTGCCCACTGCATTAGAGCGTATAGATAGGATTGTTGTTTTGATTTCCTCAGAGGCAACTGGAGAAAACTCAAATGGGTGGATAGTGGGACTGGTTAGGCCAGATATATAGTTTAATGTTTGACACTTAGTTTGAAAGTCAAAGGTGTATGTAGACGAAAAATGATTGTTAATATCATTCAAACTAATAGTATTTTTGAACTCGGAATTTTGTTGTCTACCAATGCCCAATGATCCAAGAAATTTCCATATACTTGAGGAAGAGGAAGACTCTATATTTTGAAGAATATGTCGGCGTTTGGCGTTCCGTATCACCTGGTTACACCGATTCCTTGCATTCTTATAGAGGGTCCATTTGCTGTCACATCGGTCCTTCCTAAAACGAAGAAAGGCCTGATCTCTACGTCTCATAGCCGCTCGGACCTCCTCCGTCATCCACGGTGCCGGGGCACGCTTCAATTTTACTGTTCTAATAGGAACATGGACGTTATATAAATTTATAATGGTTTCATTAAAAATACTGACCTTGCTGTCCACGTCAGTAGCAGCGGCCACATTCTTCCAGTCTAACGTAGCAGCATCTGCGTGTAAGTTTTCGATGTTCATACGTTTAAAGCTGCGAACCTGACGAACTTTAGGAGATGCTTTAGGAGGTTTCAGGGTGTAGGAAAGGAATATCAGGTCGTGGTGGGAAAAGCCGGGAGCAGGCAGTTGGCCGTGAGAAGATACAAGGTTTGGGGCTGAGGTAATAATTAAATCCAGCCAGGTATCATCGTGTTCAGAATTTTGATGAGTGGCTTGAAGAGGCAAGACGTGAAGACTGGCCGCCTGGATGATTTGGAGCAGGTTGCGGGTTCGGGAGGAATTCGGGGCGAGAAGGTTAGTGTTGAAATCTCCCATGATTATGTGATGTAAGTGTTCCGACCCTAAGGATTCCAGAACTGTTTCCAGACTGGAGAAGTAGTTGATAGCAGGAGGGCAGTAGACTACACCTAGGATAACGTTGACTCCCTTGACACAAACCTCAAGGAAAAGATATTCTGCGCATGCAGAAAGGTTGGAAGGGGAAGAGGCAAGAATTTTATAATTTAAAAAACTACGAAGGTAGATAGCGACGCCACCACCTCTTTTGTCTAGCCGGTCGTTATGAGGTTTGAGCCAAGTTTCCGAAATCAGGACGGCATGAACGTCATTGTCCGAGAAACTCTCGGTAATATCGCTAAAATGGCTGGGGACACTTTGCGCATTTATATGGCAAACATTTAGTACGGGACAGGATTGTGTGAAAAATATTTGCCGTAATTGGTCTCCAAGAGTCTCTGTCAGAGAATTAAAACTATCATGAATTGAAGAGTCGTCAGCGGAGAAGTACACATCCAACTCGTCATCACTCACTAGTGTATCCATATCAAACCAAATGTAAATACATTTATATATATATAAAAAATAGAAACAAATAATAAAAAAATAAAAATAAAGTAAAAAATAAACAAAGAAACAAAAAGACAGTTATACAACTAGATGGTATTCTTACGGTAAAATCGTAACAAATAAACGGAATCAATAGGTAGACTATTTCTACACCACCCGCCAGCGTACAAGATCAGAAAATACATATTGCACACAGTAATACGAAAGAAAATCGAAAAAAAACAAGAAAAAATGTGTTAAAACAGTTTTAAACAGAATAAATGTTTCGAAACGAGCAAAAATTATAAAACATGTACAATTTATTACAAAACAATCAAGTCGTTACTGTGGTTTGCTTTTACTTTATGAACGTACACAGGTGAAGCGACTTCCGAACGAAAGAGACGTTCTATTGATGTGACAGATGTCATGTCACAGAAATTGACATTAGTGAATTTCAATAACAAATAAATTTGATTAAAAGTTTGTCGGTACCTGCAATGTAAACAAACTGAACTTATGTTAATGAATGTAAATGAAGTAAGTACATCATACCAAGTATAGCTTGAACCAGAATGTATGCAACTTGAAAGAAGTTTTTCACAGTTATTGCCTTCGCGAACTCTTCGTCTTCGAAATTGCTTTAGGCGGTGTTGTTGATTTACGATATTTCGTCAACAAAGGTTCCAGTTCATCCAGTGACACTATTTTATGACGGGTATTATCAGGAGCCCTGATGACAATGGTGCCATTATGTGTCCAGCAAGCTGACATGCCGAAATGGCGCCGAGCCGTGCTGAAGGCCGTCTCTCGAGTTTTGGCAAGGAACTCTCTTACTGAAGTTAGTCTTGGCTCTCCAGGCAGCAGCTCGAATATTTGCTGAGGTGAATCTTACTAACACTGGGCGTCGATGATTCTCAGATGGAGTACCCAAGCGGTGGCAGAGCTTGATGCTATGTGCTGTCACATCATTTAAGCCCATCTTCTCACTGAAGATGTCAATCATGGTCTTATTGCAGTCTTCTTTGATGGCTTCTGGCACTCCAAGAAATATAAGAGACTTTTGTTGATAACGTGTCTCCATATTATCAACCATTCTAGCACACTCGCTGATCTGCTTCCTTAGCAGGCCCATCATTTTGAACATTAACTCACGGAAGGCTCTGAACTCCTCAGAAACTTTGGCAACAGTCTCCTTTGAGTTTCCTCCGCTTTGCAGTTGTGCCTCCAGCTGAGCCATCCTTTTTGAGAAGCTTTCTTCGAGACTGTTCTGAGCCGTCTGTATATCCACAAGTTGAGACATCTTGAATTTAAGTTGCAGAGACGTTGTAGTAGTGATTTGGTTTGTTGTGTAGATTGTGCTGGCAGGTGGCTTAAACACACAGCTTATGATAGATGTATCATGCGGTGTATTTAAAAGTACCAGTCTAATAATTATCACTGATTTACTTTTTCAACAGTAAATAATAATAATAATAATAATAAAGCCCTTTTATTCCGAACTTGTTACATGCAATATAAAACTTCTGTCATGAATCCCAATCCCTACAATAGGTCTCGTAGTTCGGTGTGCCTCATGGCATAGGCCTCCTCCAGCTCTCTCCACTGTACTCGATCCTCTGCAACTCTGGTCCAGTGTGGTCCCAGGGTACGGCAAATTTCATCAGTCCATCTTGTTTTCGGACGCCCCCGTCCTCTATTGTCCCCTCTTGGATACCACAAGGTTACTTGCTTGCTCCATTTGTCCATTTTGCAACGAAGCATATGTCCCGTCCAACTCCACTTTAAATGGTCTATATGAGCCGTTATATCCGTTACTTTAGTTTTCCTTCTTATTTCAGAGTTTCGGATTCTGTCACTTAGCCTTTCTTTCAACAGTAAATAAAACAAAAAAAATAAAAATGCGTTTACTATGAGAAGTGCTCCGAAGAATTGTTCGAACTTATTGCTATCGCCTCTTTCTGCCATCGTCCTACGCGATTTCACGTCCACAACTGTGCGCCTCACTAGAAACTTTGCCTCGAACAACAAACAGTTTGGCAGTGAAAGCAGGACAGACAGCATTACTTTCACATCTATATATATAAAAATGTTATGTTGGTTTGTGTACGCTTCAAAAACTCAAAAAGTTCTGCACCGATCGAGCTGAAATTTTAAAATGATATATAATCCGCATCAAGGATTGCTTTTTATCTAATTTTTGCATCAGTCACATATTCGCGACCGCGAAAAAACACGAAAAAACCGACATAAACGCGGGCGGAGCCGCGGGCAACAGCTAGTTTGTAATATAAGTATGGATTCGTTTCGGCAATCGAACCCAAAACCTCTAGTGTAGCAGTATACGCTACCACTGCACATAAAAGTAAATTGAAATAAACCAAACTCATACAAATACTAGCTGATGCGCTCAACTTCTACGTCTCTTCAAAACCAATAAATTTCTCCCATTTTTTTTTTATGTAATAGGTGGCAAACGAGCAGGCGTATCGCCTGATGGTAAGCGATTACCGCCGCCCATGGACTCCCGCAACACCAGAGGCGTCACAAGTGCGTTGCCGACCTTTGGGGGATGGGCAGGGGGAAAGAGGGAGGGGTTGGGGTATGGGCCTCCGGTATCCTCACTCACTCGGTGAAACACAGCGCAAGCGCTATATTACACCGGTATTCTGTGAGGCCGTGGTATCACTCCGGTGGAGCCGGCCCATTCATGCCGAAGCGCGGCTCTCCCACGATAACATTTTCGGTCAATACCCGGCTTCTATTGATCGTAGCATTATACCTTCCGACACTTTGGGCAACTGCCCCAAATGCACCGATAGCAATTCTTAAAGGCGCAAAGTAGTTAATATCTTATGCATTTTCGAAAGAAGGACTAACAAATGATGCATGTCTTAATGAGCGGCTGATCCGTTGTCTTTGTCGTTCTCGCGCCGCTTTTGTTCTCACAAAATTCTGTCGCAGACGTTCGTCACGCTGTTCTTTAGATTCCTGGGCACGGCGCTCTGCTGTCCTGATTCTTTGAGCTGCATTGCTTAATGCGATCTGTTCGGCCGACAGATGAGCTCTTTCAGCACGTTTGCGTTGAGCCTCTCTACTCCGCACATTGTTGAGGTTAGACTTCTTCGGTGGCATTCGACTAAAATAAATAATTAAACGTTTGAATTAATTAGGTTAATTATAAAGATAACCAGATTAATTTAGATCCTGGAGCCTTTATCACAATAAAAAAAATATCATACAGTGTGATTTGATGCATAGCAAATATGTTAATATAACTATGTATATGATAAGATAATACTTACATGTAGGTATTTATTTTAATTAAAGAGTTTTGACTACTGATGCACAAATAATATTGAAATGCAGGAACAAATTCACTGTATTGTGTTTACTATAATATAAATTTAACTTATATGTACTTTGTTTTCAACAACACGTGGCCGGTAATGTTATCAAAATATGGCTTTGTCGCGTACTAGCGTTAGCATAACATCGTCTCACGAATGGCGCCGACCGCCCCACCCGCTCCGTTGCGACCGACATCACATGTAACTCGTCAGCATAGTGCCATCTATTGGATGCTTACTAAATCCAATCAACAAATAACCTTATACCGCCATCTGTTGGCATCGTATGGAACTAATAGATAAATGTGACGTGAAATCCGCAATAAAAAAATATTGCAAATTTAAATTGAGAAATAAACTATCATATCTTTCAAGTTTAATCAAACTACACACGGTGTGCACATTTTGATTAAAATCGGTTCAGTAATTTAGGAACCCATAGCGGACAAACAACGTGACAAAAAAAGTAAGATGATATATCTGAATAGTTTGTTTGTTCGGTTGAATGCGGTAATCTCAGGAAGTATCTACTTGTCCAATTTAAAAAAATAATCCTTTTGATTTTGAGTTTCCATTGCGTGCGTTGCGTTAACGGTTAAAGTTGGACAATAACAATTTTTGAAAGAATTGTTCTCCTTTAAAAGTTCTAAATAAAAATATAAATATAAATATTCCGGACATCTAACACACAACACCATCTAGTCCCAAGCTAAGCATAGCTTGTGTTATGGGTACTAGACAACTGATATAAATACATATATACTTTTTTTTTTGTAAATACATACATATTATACATAGAAAACACACAAACTCCGAAACAAATATTTGTAGATTACACAAACATTTGGTCCGACCCAGGATTTGAACCCGAGACTTCAAGCTTAGCAGTCCGCGACAGCATATGTCTATATTTCAAGGTTGCCTCCTAAAACCTTTAATATATACCTTTAGCCACAGCAACACGTGGCTGAGTCTATAGAGTCTGTACATAAATAGGGCAGGTTACACCTTCGACAAATTAGATCGTTTTTTTTTTCATGTGTCATAACGATAACTTTATATGAAAAACTAGCGACCCGCCCCGGCTTCGCACGGGTGCAATGCTGATACTAAATACACGTTGTATATAAAACATAGCTGACCCACGCAACCTCGTTTGCGTCTTCTATTGCCCGTAGCGTGAAAATTTTCCCCCGTTTTTTAAACATTCTTCATTGGTGCTCCGCTCCTATTAGTATTAACGTGATGACATATAGCCTATAGCCTTTCTCGATAAATGGACTATCCAACGATTATCTACTCCAACACACATACGCACACTGTTTTGATAGATATGATTGAATTTGAACTTTGTGCAGCGGTAATAAAGTGCAAATTGACTCATTGACGTTAGGAACACACCTACATTGCTTAGATAAAAGTGAGTGCTTGTAATATATGAACTTTAAACAATAGCAATAAAGCTCAAATTGACTTTACGTTTTAGTTAGAAAACGTTTGTATGGGAAAAAGAAAAGGGCTGTTTTTAGGGCTTTTCCGGCCATTATTCGAATTTTTCTCACCGTAAAAACCATCCTTGAACTTCAACGAACATTTAAAAAAAAGAATTGGCCAAATTGGCCTAGGCGTTGTTGAGTTATGCGCTTACCAAAACATTGAGCGATTCATTTTTATATTATAGATAGATATAGATAGAAGATAGATAGATAGAAGATGTACAAAATACAAACTTGTGACGTCACTGTTTTAGACTACTCAATTGATCGATATAATTAATAATAATGATAAATATTCCGGATATCTAACACACAACGCCATCTAGTCCCAAGCTAAGCAGAGCTTGTGTTATGGGTACTAGACAACTGATATGAGTACTTATATACCTTTTTATTGTAAATACATACATATTATACATAGAAAACAAACATTTGGTCCGACCCGGGAATCGAACCCGAGACTTCAAGCTTAGCAGTCGCAAACGCTACCACTACGCTACCGAGGCAATGTTTATTTGATTAAAATTTATAAAAGAAATAAAATCTGTAATAATTATAATTGCCGATATGTTTTGTAACATTCGTTTTAATGAACCGACACCGATATTTATTTACGACTAGCTGTACCGGGGCGTCTAAAAAAAGTAGCTTAAGATACTGCTTATATCACCAGCTACTAGCTATGTGGGGCAAGCTACAGTATGTGGCAAACGAGCAGATGTATCTCCTGATGGTAAGCGATTACCGCCGCCAATGGGTCTTTGGGGGATGGGGAGAGGGATGGGGGAAGGGGTTGAAATATGGGCCTCCGGTATCCTAACTCACTCGGTGAAACATAGCGCAAGAGCTATTTCATACCGGTTTTCTGTGAGGCCGTGGTATCACTCCGGTCGAGCCGGCCCATGCATGCCGAAGCGTGGCTCTAATACGGTAAAATCCTATCAGTGAAAGGCCCGTTATATTGGCTAATCTAAGACAAAGTTTTAGCCAATGGCACACAAGAATTTAGGCATTAACGATTGCAGAAAGAAAAGCTCTTGCAACTTGGCTAGGGGGGCAGCTGTATGTTAGCTTAGATATTAAACTAATTAACGGACTTTTTTATAGTTATCTATACATCTATACAAATAAATAAAATTGGAGTGTCTGTTTGTAATATTAAAATAACCGCTTTCTACTACATGCATATGAATGTATATACTGTCTGTTTGTTCCTTCTAATCTCTGGAACGGCTGGACCGATTTGAACTGGAATTTTTTTGATAGGTAGCTGATGGTATAAGGAATAACTTAGGCTACTTTTTCTAGACTAGCTTCGCCCCGCGGCGTTGCCCGCATTACGACAATAACCGTGGTTAACACCGCGGGGTTCAGCTAGTCATCAATAAAAAGAGTGATTTAAGAGGAAGGTTTAAATGTGCCAGCATCCTCAACAACTCATAATGTACCACTGCTGGGCTCGGGTCTCCTCTCAGGAGAGGGTTAAGGCCATACGTCCCCACGCTGGCCAAGTGCGGGTTGCGGACTGACAACCCAACGTAGTGGCTATGTAATCTTGCCGTTGGATGTTTTCAAGCCGCCCAAAGGCCTCCAACTAAGCTTCACGACTGTTATCCTATGATAACAATTGAACCGACTGCTTAACGTGACCTCCGAATCACGGAGACGCTCATGGTAACTGCCACCAGCGGTCACCCATCCAGGTACTGACCGCGACGTGGTGCTTACCCTCGGAAACTGTTTCTAATCACCGAGTGCAACTGGGCTATGAGCACCTCCCGTTCGAAGCCAGGGCGGGTCGCTAGTATGTAATTAAAACTAATATAATACAAAATAAACGAACCATTAACTCCAGGTTTAAAGAAGGTACAGCTTCTTTTTTTAATGTTTTACGAAATTTTTTGGTATTTGTAAAGTCGTCTTCTTTAAAATGCCACGAACAAATCTTTGTATATTTTGACGGAGTCCAGTTTTTCCTGTTTAGCCTCGTAATCCATTGCTGTTTACGACTATCATCAGACGGAAACCTAGAAAATTATGTAAAAGAAATGATTTAACTGTGATTTACATAGAGTACTTGTCAAAGTCCTTTGAATATCAATATAAATAAAAATGAATCGCCGAAATGCACGTACGACAATCTCTTGGTAGGCCACATTTTCTTCTATACAATAGAAGAAAATGTGAAGTTAATGGGAGAAATAAAAAAATTGTCCACGACTGCAGCGTGGGAAGCTGAGGCGGCATAAACACTGAAAAATGTTTTTCAGAAATTTAGTAAATATTTACGAAAAAAAAATGGCAGTTCGAAGTTCGTCGAGTCAGCTAGTATATGTATAAAATTAATGTCCAAATATGTTGCTAAACGCATAACTCCAGAACCGCTCGACTAATTCGGTTAATTGTTTTTTAATATCTTAATAAGTTAATAAGTACCTAAATATCAAAAAAAATTTGGATTGCGACAGACCAATAACTTTTGAAAGAACTTAGTCTGTTGAAGCAACTAGTTATTGATAAACGTGGATTAGATAACTTTTGGGCTGAATATTACAAATTATTAATTAGTTTTATAAACTTCATTTTAATGTTCAGTACGTGCGTTCTAATTACGGCCCTGCGTTTTAGATATGTTCTTCTATTCCACGATAGATGGCAGTTCATAAAATTTTAACAAAAATATTAATATTTCCGATTAAATATACATTAGATATGAATTCAAATCAAATTTTACTCTTTTTCTAAGATTATTTTACAAATACCGAGCTTTGCGTGTCTTTAAATTGTTTTTATTCCTATAATGCCAAAGTTATGCCATCTAGTGACAAATAGATGTAATTACTTTTCAAAGCCCACCAAGAGATTTTTCTAGAACTTTTCTAATAAATTAAGACGAAAATTACTTACACATGAAATGTAACGCCATTCATAGCATCGGAACGTTTATCCGAGTAGCTTTTACACGATGATACACAACACTTCATGTTATTCTTATCAATTTCACAAAAAAAAAATAACACAATACGAGCGCAAAGAACGAACGCTGTCAGTGTACTAGTTATAAGCCACGCCCACTGTGACGTCGGGGCCTATTTAGAACAGTACACATTTGCTTACTCTCTCCTCTTTGTATTAGCTTCGTGAATCATACACAACTAAAATGGCCGCCACAAACTTAAGTTTTGTATAACAATCTTGAACTTAAAGTCGCATACGGTAAAGCTGCTTACTGAATAAAACGATTGCGTCATAAGTTATGTTTTAGAATTGATGCATTTCATTATCTTACGACCTTGGAACTATGGAGGGTAGAGATAAGGAGTATCATCTGTGTACATGAAAAGTGTCCGTTGAAATGCATTAAATTAGGGTGGCGCCATATTAGCATCAGAGTAAACTTCTTAAAATCAATACACACACTTTTTCATAAAATTGAATGATAAAAAATCAATAAACGTACTATTCACAGTTCAGAAAATAAAATATATTTACTACATTATTTTGTAATACGCAAGTAGTGACAATAATGTTAAATTTCTTACCTCGGCGTACTTCAATTCGTTCACAATTGCTACATTCATACCATAACCTGTGTCTACACCAGCGCCATTCTGGAAGGTTTTTGAACTGTTATTTACAGCTTATGCTGGACACTTTTTTCAATTTTCTTCCATATAAGATAACACTCCTTGTCTCTACCCTCCATACTTGGAACAAAGTCGAACAAGGTCACGTGGAGTCGAATTGTTATTATATTTTTGCTTTTAGTTTCAACTAGCAACACAGCCCAGTTTCACACGGAAGTCTTTGTTATTCTATATGTATGTAATACTCATATAAACCTTCCTGTTGAATCTCAATATTTATTGCTGAAAACTGCATTATATAAACCGATGAATAGTTTAAAAGATCTTAGCGAACACACAGCATGTACGACTTAATTTTTTATTTTATGGAATAGGGCTCAAACGAGCACACGTATCACCTGATGGTAAGCGATTACCGACGCCCATGGACACTCGCAACACCAGAGGCGTCACAACTGCGTTGCCGGTTGTTGGGGGTGGGGGCAGGGGTTGGTGTATGAGCCTCCGGTATTTATCCGGTCCGGTCCCATGCATGCTGAAGCGCGGCTCTACCACGGTTTATTCTAATTTTTATTACGTGAAGAAGATTTTTCCAATCGGTATATCATTCTCGTCTTAAATTATCAAATAATTACAGTAGTCATTGTGTCGACTCAACTTGTAGGTAAATAAATAAAGCGATACGTACTTTCCTTTACATACCAAGCGGGGAGTCCGGGAGAGCTATGCTTCGGCATGAATGGGTCGTCTCGACCGGATTGATACCACGGCCTCACAGAAAACCGGTGTGAAATAACGTTTGCGCTGTGTTTCACCGAGTGAGTGAGGATACCGGAGGCCCATACCCCAACCCCTCCCCCCATCCCCTTTCCCATCCCCCAAAGGTCGGCAACGCACTTGTGACGCCTTTGGGGTGTCCATGGGCGGCGGTAATCGCTTACTATCAGGTGATACGTCTGCTCGTTTGCCCACTATTCAACAAAAAAAAATAAAAATAAGATAACTGCTTCGTTGGTCTAGTGGTTAGCGTAAGCGATTGCCGATCAAGCTGGGCTGGACTGCTGTTGGGTTTTTCTTACGAAAAAATCTTAATAGCAGCCTGGAGTATGGAAGATAGTTTTTTTCCGCCCGTGCTTCGGAGAGCACATTAAGCTGTCGGTCCCGGTTGTCATGTACAATGAATATCTATGAAAAACGTTATTGGGAAGTCAGTGCCCTCAAATATACTGACAGCTAGTTCAATCATCGAATTCAGTTCACCCCTAGGCTAGGAAGAAAAAGGTCCGTTAAGGTGTAATCCGTAATTTATAAGACGCTACTTTTTAAAACTGATACAAAAAGCACCTAGACAAGACAACAAGTTGTTAATCACATAAAGTGTAGTCCTATGTGGGGTTTGAATATCCTCAGCGGTCTGGCGACCACTTAAACTATCCTTTAAAATAGCAAGATGTAGTTTAAACTGTTCGGTTCAAGGCCAAGCTTTTGTCTGTATTAAGGTAAATTCATCCTTAATTGCTTGGTTTAAAGTTGTATTTTTAAGATTGCCAAAAAATCAATATAAGGCACGGAGCAATGACCGCCAGATCACAGAGTAAGTAAGAATACAGAGTGTACACCTCTGTATTCTTACTTACTTAACAATATTCTCTATCTGTACAAATAAATATAACTAAAGTGTCAGTTTGTAAATTCAAATTAATAGCCTTTCACTAAATGCATTATGATACCTAAATACTTACATAATTTTTAATTTCGTCTGTTTGTTTTGTCTAATCTCTGGAACGGCATGACCGATTTTGATGGGACTTTCACTGGCAGATAACCTATTATATAAGGAATAAGTTAGGCTACTTTTATTTTTGATTAGCTTTGCTCCACGGTGCTACCCGCAGTATTTGTAGTAAAGGTGACACATATTTCTCTCTATCCAAACTTCACGTAATAAAACCGATCAAAACTATACCAAAAAGACAGTTTGTCAAGCTGCCGCCGATATCTGAAGTATATAGTTCAATTTCTTTTTAATCTATACTAATATAATAAAGCTGAAGAATTTGTTTGTTTGTTTATTTGAACGCACTAATCTTAGGAACCGCTGGTCCGATTTGAAAAATCCTTTCAGTGTTGGATAGTCCATTTATCGAAAAAGGCTATAGGCTATATATCATCACGCTAAGACCAATAGGAGCGGAGCCCCAATGAAGAATGTTTAAGAAACGAAGAAAAATTATTACGCTACTGGCAATAGTAGACGTAAACAAGGTTGCGAGGGTCAGCTAGTAACAAATAAATGAAATTCTTTCCCAATATTAAATCAATAATAATTTGATTAATAATACTAGCGGGCACATATTAGTTTGTAAATCGGCCTAACCATGTTACCTCTTTACGATCATCATCTTCCTAGACTTTATTATTACCAAGATAATTTGGGGTCCGCTCCTTTTTTACGTGTGGAAACCCCCACGGGCCGTTACCCCACCGGGGATTGCAGCGGGGCGATGTGTCGGAATCGGACCGACTAAAACCCCACGGTGTGCCAAACTGCGCCTGAGATGGGAAGGGTCCTGGAACTGCCGTTATTAACACAACCGGACCCCTCCCAGCGCCTGTCCGCACTAAATCGGGCAGCGTCTGCTGGGAAACTCTCAATTTAGGCAACGTACGGCACACGCGTACTTCGCCCCTTCGCGGCTGGCACCAAAAGCAGATGGAGGGGAAAACCCGTCCTGTCCATCCGCGGCCACACTCAGGGCGGCATGATGCGCTGATAAGCGCGCCTTCGTCGGCCATGGAGCGTATGACGGCCGGTAGCGAGAGATCTCTTACGATGACTGCAGTGAGGGCCCGACGCTGCGATGCCCAAGCGGAGCGGATCGCCAGCGTGTGCTGGGCCGAGTCCTCAATGCAGTCGCAGTAGTGGCAGGCGGGACTCAGTTCCTTCCTGGCGACCAAGTACAGGTACTTCCCGAAGCAACCGTGCCCAGAAAGGACCTGCGTCAGTCGGAAGGAGAGGGTCCCGTGCTGCCGACCTGTCCACTCGAGGATGACCGGCTGGAGAGCCTCCACGGCGGCAAAGCCAGCGCGTGGAACCTCCAGCCGGGACGCCCAATGAGCCACCGTGGCTCGACGAGCGGCTTCACGCCACTCGCGTACCTCTTCTTGGGGTCGGTTCTTACTTCAACCACAGAAATAGATCAATATAGAATGGTGACGAAAGGACTTTGCCATACCTGTGTGGCAAACAAACCAGCAAGCCACACCCCTAGATGCACACGATTGGTCATTGCGCAAGCGTTAACTAGTGAAGTCACACTTTTTTGTTTATTTATTGAAGAAAATTTTATTCAAAAATCATTTCTTAAATTATCTTATTTTGAACTGAATGTTCAATGAATATTATATATACATTCAACAACAACTATAGGTGGCAACACTAAATTGACAAAAGCGACACTATGCGGACAGTTAAGAAAATTTATTAGACCTGTCATCGTGCTTTTAAATGTATAAAAAAATATATCTCTTGAATGATAATATTTTTTAATATGATAAAAGTTATAAAAATGGGTTCCAGTCTATCAATAATTATCTTCAGTGTGGCGAAAATATGTAAGAAAAAATAATAAAATTAGTATTTCGCTAATCATCTGCCACCTACCTATCAGCAATAAAAAGAACTTACTTGATTGACCCAAACGTCAATGTGTGGATATGCATTTGGAAATAACTTTCTTATTCGTTTGGTGGTATCATAATCTTCAACAGAAAAATGAGAAGAGCACACTGTGCTATTTCTTGTAGGAAACCAGTGTTTACGTCCCGTGGCATCTATCCATTTTTCTTTGATGTCTGAATCACTTGGAAAACTGAAATGCAACTTAATATTTAAGATAATACTTCACAATTACCTACTACAACCTACTTAAAAAAGGTGTGGGTGCGATTCACACACGATAGAAGTGAAACTTTAGTAAATCGACAAAAGAATGAGACCGACATTTGCTCTCTCGCTCTGACTCACTAATTACAGGCGACTTTTTGTGTTTGTGTCTCTTACCTGTCGTTTTTTCGGTTGCATCCAGTTTGAAATCACAACGATTCTAAAGAAGTTTCACTTCAAAAATATTGAAAAAATATAATAAATTTTTAGAAAATCTCATTTTTTCAAAATTGATTATCGGTTATGAAATAACATACCTACACGTAATTTAGGTATATCATGAATGTTTTTCAAATGTGCTAAACAAAGCCTATTATTTAATAGGAACCTTCAAATTACAATATAAATATTTTTACTAATATACCTACCAAACTCTTTTTTATTTCATATAGAAAATAAGTTAAACATTCTTATTCACAGTTGTTAGTTAAACAATATAGAAATAACACTACCAGAATTAAATAATCTCTTGGTTGCATAATAACAATTTATCGATACATTCACATACGTAATGTATCAAGCTCTAGTTCAATTCGCATCGAGCATACGTACTTCGTACACACAGCTTAATAGAGTGTTAAGAACGGTTGTTTATTTCGATATTTATTGCGCGGTCACTTCACGGGAATAGTAAGAGTACTGTATATTGAACGTAATGAATAGAGTACTTTAATGAAAAAGTCAACGTAATACTGGTTGAAAGAACATTTTGATTCTTTTAAATCTTTGTTTCTACTAGTTAATAGTACTTACTGATGAAACGAAATGCCACCTTTCTTCCGACTAACTACACTGCTTTTATTTCTGCAGTTAGGGATTGCACAATACGGCATTGTAATGAAGTTTTTTTTTGTTTTGTTCGCTACGAACGACGTTCCGTGAATCTCGCTGCGTACTGAGCTGGCGACATTAATACTATGCAGTATAGTGTATGCTTTCGGCAAACATGACACGCCCCTTTCGTCATTCTATCCTGATTTATCCTCTTTCGTGATCTAACTTCTCAAAAAAAATAGCTTTTTGCGACATAGATACACAATGAACTAAGCACTGTCGCACTGAAATAAGCTAAACAATTAAATTAAAGTATTTATTTATTTAAGTCTTCATGCATAATTGGTGCACAGGCGGACTTAATGCCGTAGGCATTTTCTACCAGTCCACCTTCTGGTAGTAGAAGTATCTGATAGACCAAGTTTTGTTCGATAATATTTTTTCGAACATTTTCTTAAAATGAATCCTAGTTAGATCGATTTAGCATACTTCATCTCATGAAAATCTTTGGAGCCGTTTCCAAGATTCAGATTTAATTGTAAATGTACGGTAGTTCTATCAAAAAACTATTTTTGAATTTGTTTGTCTGTTTGATTTAGCTAATGTCTGGAATGGCTGGGCTGATCTTACTGGTAGATAGCTGATGATATAAGGTCTAACTTAGGCTACTTTTATTTTAACTAACGCCCCTTCGCCGCATTGTGGATGGTTACAATACACATTTTTCTGCCATAGATATAATAGGTCTTTACCTATGAAATTGCGTTTCTTCAGTACTGGTCATTTCAAATAAAAAAAAGTTTGTAATGACTCTGTATTCTAAATTCAAATTAATTTTGTTTTAAAACCGTGACATTCTATTTACAAACTCAGTCTTTTGTTTTTTGATTAGCGTTGTATTTTCATTACATTTGAACATTTTTCGTCATAATGGATACTTTAAAAATTCGTGTAATTATGGAATATGAGTTCCGTCGTGGCACCAACGCGACACAAACGGCACGTAACATCAAAAACGTTTACGGAGAGAACTGTACAAACGAACGCACAACCCTTTATTGGTTTTCCCGGTTCCGTTCTGGAAATTTTGACTTGAAAAATGAAGCACGTGGTCGTCCGGAGACTTTGGTTAACAATAATGAATTAAAGGCGATTGTGGAAGCTGACGAAACTCAATCTACAGCTGAGCTAGCAGCAGCTTTTAATGTAAGCATCAAAACAATATTGATCCATTTGCGACAAATTGGCAAGGTAAAAAAGTTTGGTAGATGGGTGCCCCACGACCTTAACGATCGATCGATTAACAACGTACGCGTCGAGACCTGCCTTTCCCTGCTCAACAGGCAAAGAAATGAAGGAATTTTGAAACGAATAGTTACGTGCGACGAAAAATGGATTCTGTTCGACAATCGAAAGCGCTCAGCAAGTTGGTTAGACCCTGGTTCAGCACCAAAGCAATGCCCTAAACCAAAAATGACCCCTAAAAAGGTGATGGTCACTGTTTGGTGGTCTAGTGCGGGTGTGATTCACCACAGCTTTTTACAAAACGGCATGAGCATTAATGCAGATGTGTACTGTGAAGAACTGGAGAGAATGATGGAGAAGCTTGCACATCTGCAACCAGCTTTGGTCAATCGGTCGTCCCCACTGCTCCTTCACGACAACGCGCGACCCCATACTGCGCAACAGACAGTCTCCAAGCTGCAAGAGCTGGGGTTGGAAGCTCTACCTCATCCGCCATACTCACCAGACCTTGCACCTACCGACTATTACTTTTTCCAAAATTTAGACAACTTTTTAGTGGGTAAAAAATTCAATTCCCGAGAGGCAGTACAAAATGCCTTTGAAGAGTTTGTTGCCTCCCGTCCAGCTGATTTTTACAAGAAGGGCATCAATAAACTGCCAATGCGTTGGCAAAGATGCGTGGATTGCACGGGTGATTACTTCGAATAACAGAAATAAAAAAGTTTGAAAAAATAAGTACTTTCACTTATTGCATACAAAACGGCAATTTCATAGGTAAAGACCTAATATTTGCGCTTACTCACTACCAATTTAAAAAACAGGCCATTGCATTACTACGATCTATTTGACTGTAGTTTGTTAAATGACATTCGCTCAGCCTACTTATTCACATTGGCATCCCAATTGTAATTTAACCATATTTATTTTAATTTATCTTTACTTACTACTGGGATATTTTTGTTGTCCAGTTACATATTGATACTGTTAAAATTATTAGTTTACTGAGTAACTTGACCTATTATATTTTTGGTAATCTGTGAGCAATGGTGTTGGTTACATGTTCATAAATTTTGTGTACACATTGTATTTAGCTATAGTTTACCATGTATCTGTTTTTTGTTACAATAAATAAATTTAAAAAAAAACTAGCTTTGCCTCGTGTTCATCGCGGTTTTCGTTGTAAAGGTATATCAACAACTGTAAATAAACCCGCGGGTCTCAGTGACCCACTCGCAACCTCATTTAAGTCTCCTAGTGCCCGTAGTGTAACAATTTTCCCCCGCTTTTATAACATTCTACATTGGTGCCCCGCTCCTATTGATCTTAGCGTAATTATACATAGCCTTCCTCGATAAATCGGCTACCTAAAACTGAAAATAAAATTCACACTCAGAATAAAAATCAGACTCAGTCACACTCAGGGCGGCATGAGGCGCTGAAAGGCGCGCCCCCACCGCCCGGTTCCGGATCGGATCAGGTCCGAGTGGACGTCGTCCTCCCGGGCCTTCTCCGCCGCCTTCTTCTGCGAAATTACGTTTTCGCAGAAAGTCGCGACCGAAGGTCTTCCCCAAGGACCGCCAATCAATCCGGTCTTGGGCAGTGCGCATCCATCCGCCACCAGCCACTTTCTTAAATCATCGGTCCATCGTGCCGCAGGGCGTCCTACACTACGTTTGCCTAATCGCGCTCTCTACTCCAACACATTTCGGCTCCATCGACTATCGGTTCGTCTGGAGATATGACTGGCCCAATGTCAGTAACTCCAGTTCTCAGTCGAATAACCTCATTACGAATTTTATCGTACAGAGAAACACTCTGCATCGCACGTTCCATCGCACGCCTAGCTACTTTGAACTTGTGGACCAGCCCGATGGTGAGTGTCCACGTCTCGGCTCCGTATGTTATTACAGGTAGGACGCACTGGTTATGGTAGCTTGATGCATTTATTTATTCAAAAAATATCACGAGATTCATAACTTTAAGAAACTACGAAAGCCAGCACGAACAGGCGACGAAGAAACATGGCCAGTGACAGACAAGGATGACGTCATCGAAATTGTGCGTCGTTTTGATATTTTTTGTATTGCCAGTCGGCGCCAGTCTATCTAGCTTTCTCCCACGCGTACGGCAGCGGAAGGCAGACTCCTGCTAATCTGTCGGGCGTCCCAAAACCCACACGTTTTTTTGTTGTTAGTGTTAAGTTGAAGTGTATAAATGCGGGCAGAGCCGCGAACAAAATCTAATAGATATATATTAATTATAGGTTAGACAATTTTTTAAGTGATTCATAAAAATCGATTAACGCCGGCTGTACGCACGAAAAGATATGACTCATTGGTACGTTCCGCCTGAGGCGAGTGTGCAAGCGAGAGCACGGAACACCGAAATAAGTGATAGAGAGGCACGATCGGCCTAGGCGTTCGGTTTGTGACGCATATTTTTCATCAAAGTTTTCATATCTAAATTATGGTTAACACATAAAATTATCATCCGTAAACCGACTTTCCAGTTAACCAAATATTTTTTATGGGTTTCTGGTTTTGTTATTGAGAAATCTGGCAACACAGTTCAGCTGTTAGTTGTTGGTGTTTGGTATTTTGCAATTGTAACCTAACCTCTTTTGGCAGTTACAGTCTAAGACATTTTATTGTTTTCATTGCGAAGTGATATTGTTTTAAAATAAATAAATTATTTGAATTGCTCTTTCATTAAAGAACTTAATGGCGGACGTATATTAAACGAATTTGTCTAATACGGTGAATTCATAATGACGTACGAAATATTTGAATAAAGTTTATGTTTATGAATTAATGGATGTGTTTATGAGTTACAAAAACTGATAAAATTATGTGATATTTATTTACTCGCCATTTAAAGAATTCTTCGTACCTCATTTTTTCTTACTGTGAAGATTGGTAGTATCGCATCATACCGCGTTAAAAATGCAGCGTTCAGAGACAAAATCAAGTAAGTTTAATTTCTATACTCTGATATTAGTTACTGTAAATTGATCCACAGACTAATAGTTTTATTGCGAGTAGTAAGTAGAAATCAACGAGAATGCTGCGATTGATAATTGTGGAGTAGCATTGTCTCTGCATACTTATCTAGGAAATAATCTTAGTATGTTGTAATGTAGACCTGAGTATTGAGCTAGACATCCATACATTAATTTTATTCACATTGATTTTTGTGTATGATTATGCTTTAGTTAAAACCTTATCTGTGTTATGACAAATTTAGAATACAGAGTGTAACAACCCTAGGCTGCTGTAGGCTAGTAAAAGAACATACTCTGCAGTACAATGTTACAGCTGATAGGAACGTCAATGAACTGTATCTATCCAGGTGGTCCATTTCTACACAGTATGCCAGTATTTGGGGGGCTGGTCTTAATTCCCTGACACCTCATGTTATCTATACAACACTTCATCTTTCTATGTGTTCGTAATCATGTAGTCAAAAAACTGGCTCTTGACCGTTTATCTGTCAAATGTCCTTTGAAAAGTACATTCTGCAACATAACCTTATTTGCACATCAATAAAGTTTTTTAAAGGTGCTTAATATATTTTTTTCATGGGACATTTGACAGATAGAGGTCATTGACTTTCCTATTTTTATTGGAGTCACATTGTACCATCCTGCTTTCCCGTATGGTGAAGTAGGCCAATTTGACGAATATTGGTAAGCTTGTAATAAGTGTGTGTGTCTAAGTACACTTAATATAATGTAGTTCTAGAGCATACTCCTTCCTAAAAGGCCGTCAATGCAGTTGTAACGCCTCTGGTGTTGCGGGTGTTGATACCCCCCTTGTTAACCCCCTAGATAAAAAAAAAATGTGTGAGTGGTAGAAAAAAGTTTTAAAAAAATATTACCATATCTTCACATTTTGATCTCAGTTACATGATTATCTATTCATCATTGCAGTAATATTCATTCACTCATAATCCTGTAATCTATTCTCAATTTCCTTATCTGTCCCTGTCTGTGTGTATGTTGGTTAGCGCATTAGAGATGTCCTTCCTCAAGAATTAACATATTTCTATGTCAAATTTCATTAAAATTATTGCAGCGGTTAACCATTAAAGCATAACAAACAAATGGATGGAGTTACTTGTAAATCCATCTTAATAGAATGGATAAACGTATCAAAAACCTTCTTTTGTATACAAAGAAATCTTCCAAACGATAAACACTTTTTATTATGAACTAGCTGACCCACGCAACCTCGTTTGCGTCTTATATTGCCCGTGGTGTGATAATTTTCCCCCGTTTTTGAAACATTCTTCATTGGTGCTCCGCTCCTGTTAGTAGTAATGTGATGATATATAGCCTATAGACTTCCTCGATAAATGGACTATCCAACACCGAAAGAATTTTTCAAATCGAACCAGTGGTTCCTGAGATTAGCCGGAACAAACAGACAGACCGACAGACAAAAATTTTTAAAATATATATTTTGGTATGTGTACTGTATATACATTCATATGCATGTAGTAGAAAGTGGTTATTTTAATATTACAAACAGACACTCCAATTTTATTTATTTGTATAGATATTTGTTTTGCTGGCGTGCCTAAGGTAGGATAGTTAACATCATGCTTAGACCAATAGGAGTCAACAATCAACAATCAACAATCAACGTGATTGAAAAGAAATGAAGTTGCGTAAGACATCTAGTTTTCAAATATTTTTAACTTTGTCACCCAGATTGCAGTATCCCTATATTATTAGTTGTTTATGGACTCTATCTCGCGTGTAGAGTCAACGCAGAGATTCCACCAATGTCAAGTATTTCGAGGGACATGTTCAGAAATTGATTGGCTGGTTGTGATTAAAATGCACAGATTAAACACACATACATAGACACAGTAGCAAAGTGCCAATACAAACATTACATTTTTTTTCAGCAGCTGCACACCAACAAATCATTGAAGATGTTGATACAATCATACCTAAAATATTAGCGAAAAAAAGATGTATTACAACCAAAAACTTGGATACTGAAAAATGTAGTAACCAAACCAAAGTGTTTACCAAAGAGCAAGAGATCGCACTCAAAAAACACATTGTTAAGTGTTGCCAGTCACAATATTACAAAAATACTACCATACGGAAGATGATCTATGAATATGCACAAAAATTACCAGACTGTCAATATCCCAAACGATGGGACACTATTAAAATGGCAAGTGTTGATTGGTTTATTAAATTTAGAAGTCGTCATCCGGGTCTCAAGAAAACTTTGACACAGAAGAGAGGACATTGTGTTTGTATTGCAGTAAGTAATTCAATTAAAAATATTGAAACATTTTTGACATCTAACACACAACGCCATCTAGCTCCAAACTAAGCAGAGCTTGTAAGATGACAGCTAGACTGACTGATATAGCTATAGATGTAACTTTTTTGAAATATAAACATATTACACATAGAAAACACCCAAACTCTGAAACATTTTTTTTTAATTGTTTAGTGGGTAAACGAGCAGACGTATCGTCTGATGGTAAGCGATTACCACCGCCCATGGACACCCGCAACACCAGAGACGTTACAAGTGCCTTGCCGGCCTTTTTGGAAGAAGTATTTGTAGATCATGTAAACATTTGGCCCCACCGGAATCCGAGATCCCAAGCACAGCAGTCGTATACGCTACCACTGCACCACTGAAGCAGTCGAATTACCTATGTGCTGACAAATTTAAATTTTAGAGTGTTACCCTAATAATCGTGATTATATGAGACTGCCTCGGTGGCGTATTGGTAGCCTATGGGACTGCTAAGCTTGAGGTCTCGGGTTCAATACCCGGGTCGGACCAAGTGTTTGTATGATCTGCAAATATTTCGCCGGTGGTGTCGCCGCCGACTGCGGGTGTAGGACCTCCGGGTACGGGTACAGGCCGCACGGAGGTCCGCCAACTCCTGGGACCACCAGTAGACTCCTTCCGTAGAGGCCGACGACCCAGTATTCGGGGCACGGCATCGTCTCTACAGAGTGGCTATGTCAGAGATTTCACCACATATTCTAAGATGGGTTGGTACACGTTACATAACCAAGTCAATGAAGACTAGCATTAATTTTCTGCCCATCGAAACCTACCTGTCGAAGTTTTAACCTCAAAAATATATGCTTTTCCAAGTCTCACTTGGTCTAAATAATTTCTTACGGTATAATTACTCTACAGGGTTGCCATATGGGACCAGAAGGCAAACAGGCGCTAAAGGACTTGGAGGTAATAATATTTTAATTTCTTAGTCTGTTTGTGTTTTTTTTTATTATTGAATACGAGGCAAACGAGCAGACGTATCGCCTGATGGTAAGAGATTACCGCCGCCCATGGACACCCGCAACACCAAAAGCGTCATAAGTGCGTTGCTGACCTTTGGGGGATGGGGAGAGGGAATGGGGGGAGGGGTTGGGGTATCCTCACTCACTCGGTGAAACACAGCGCAAGCGCTATTTCACACCGGTTTTCTGTGAGGCCGTGGTATCACTCCGGTCGAGCCGGCCCATTCATGCCGAAGTGTGGCTCTCCCACGGAACATTCTATCTGAATGTTTTTGTTCTTTGTTTATATATATGTAGCTTTAGCCTTCTTATGGAAAGCAGGTGCAGAATCCAAGAGTGGTGGTCACCATACTCATTGCGAATGCAGACAACACAAGCCACACTATGGCGATTACAAATGCTGTCATTTTAGATTGGTCTTCTGTGAGAAGATATTACCGCCCCGTTCAAGACCTTCCCTCCCTCTTTCTTAAATCAAGTGACGGCGAGCGACGTTTGGTTTTAATTCGTTGCATTAAATACAGTTACGTTCTGAACAACTGAAGGTTGTTTTTTTTTTTTTTTTAAAAAAGACAACTCCCGCACTAAGAATAATTCCTGTGACTTTACAAACATACATGAAACGGGCACAAAGAACATCCTGACTTAGAACAACAATTTGTGAATCACACAAAGTGTTGTCCCATGTGGGATTTGAACCCACAGCAACGGTTAACCACTAGGGCAAATGTGCAGTCAAATTGTTACTAAATTAGTTTCTTCGCTGCCACTCCTTCAATACCGCTAAACTTAAATAATCATTTTTATTTCCAGGCTGAAGTCCTAATAGCCCGAGTATACCACTATCTAAAGAAAGAATATGAATATATGACAATGTGCAATGACCTGAGTCTCCTAATGAACATCCTAAGACGTACAGCCGAGGCCACTGGCGTCTGCGAACAGACCATTACCAAGATCCTGGAAGAAAAAGAACAGAACAGATTTGAGTTGAGTGACGTATCTGCTCAATCCAAGAGTAATGCAAGTGATGACATACCTGTCGTACCTAAGAAGAAGAAAACAGCGGTCACAAAAGAAAAAGAACAGAACAGATTGGAGTTGAGTGACGTATCTGCTCAATCCAAGAGTGATGCAAGTGATGACATACCTGTCGTACCTAAGAAGAAGAAAATAGCGGTCACAAAAGAAAAAGAACAGAACAGATTGGAGTTGAGTGACGTATCTGCTCAATCCAAGAGTGATGCAAGTGATGACATACCTGTCGTACCTAAGAAGAAGAAAACAGCGGTCACAAAAGAAAAAGAACAGAACAGATTGGAGTTGAGTGACGTATCTGCTCAATCCAAGAGTGATGCAAGTGATGATGTACCTGTCGTACCTAAGAAGAAGAAAACGGCGGTCACAAAAGAAAAAGAACAGAACAGATTGGAGTTGAGTGACGTATCTGCTCAATCCAAGAGTGATGCAAGTGATGATGTACCTGTCGTACCTAAGAAGAAGATAACAGCGGTCACAAAAGAAAAAGAAATAAGTTATAATTGTAGTGGAGAGAGGTAGGTTTTTTTTATTTTTTTTTATTTAATAGTGGGCAAACGAGCAGACGTATCACCTGATGGTAAGCGATTACCGCTGCCCATGGACGTGGATGGGGGTAGGGGTTGGGGTATGGGCCTCCGGTATCCTCACTCACTCGTTGAAACACAGCGCATACGCTATTTCACACCGGTTTTCTGTGAGGCCGTGGTATCACTCCGGTCGAGCCGACCCATTCATGCCGAAGCATAGCTCTCCCACGGTTAAAGATGGTTATGTAAACAGTGTCCACCCCTGTTCATCCCATGGGTTTTGTAAGAGTCGGGTAAGGTAACAAAATTCGCAGGACAACATGGATCGACTAAAAGCAGCATTTAACAAAGCGTTTAGGGAATGCAAGAAGGCTTATATCAAAGAGAATGCCCAGCTCATTGAGCGGTTTAACCAAGAAATCGTCGCATACCCTACTTGTAGCCGTAAGTTCTGGCGATTGGCCGTGCAGTTCCTTTTCTGCCAGCCCTCGCTACCACCGCTGAAATATCCTGACGGATCGCTTGCTCATCAGCCGCAGGTGAAAGCGAAACTGCTTGTTTGAGCGATAAGACCGAATTCAGAAATTCCGTAACGAAAATATAACCTAACACTCCCCACTCCACCTACCACGTAGCTCGGCCGAGCGTTCGCTTAACGTGTATGTATATGGTACGACTGTATGAAGCTCGCACGGATCGATACGAGCTGCTATAGTTTCAGTGATAAAAATTCCTGAATAACCTACATGTATTGTAAAATAATAAAAATACTTTAAACGATGTTAACTTCTCATTTATTGAATAAAAGAAAAAAAAAATTTCTTATCGGTCATTACGCTCAAAAAGTGTAACTTGAATTAATAACAAAGAAAAAACTTGAGACAAACTTCTTAGGGAGCGTTCAAGTATTACGTAACGCAACTTTTGAAGTTTTTGAAACCCCCCTCCCCCCCTGTAACGCATCGTAATGATTTTCTGTTCGACCCCCTCTATCTAAACGCTACGTAACACTCAAGTGTCATGTTTATGTTTTATAAATTTTTGGCTTACAATACACACAATTGTTTTTCTCCTTAGTTTTTGCTAATAAAGTCTTAAACTAACCGCCCCTGTAACGCATCGTAACGTTTTACGAGACCCCCCTTCCCCCCCAAATTGCGTTACGTAATACTTGAACGCTCCCTTAGCACTCCATGGATTCACCGTGCGGGTGCCGGGTCCATCGTGTGGTAGAGGGAGAAACTCAAAGCAGTTCCCAGGACTTACGACCTAGATGTAGGTTTAAGGAGGCCCCCTTTAAGATGCGCATCAACGCTCACCTTCACTGCTCGAGTTTCCCGTCCTACGTAGCCAAATTTGGTAGGAACCTGATAGTGCAGCCTTGGATACTCGTTCTAAAATACTCGTAGAACTTACTGCAGATCTCGACAGGCCAAGGTCTTTCAGAAGGTTATAGAGAGTTTTAGCTGGTATACCTCTCGCTCCTACTTCTACCTAAAAATTCTTCTTCTATATAAAAAAAAATACTGCATAAATAAAAATACATAAATAAAAAACTTGAGAGGTGTCAAGGGACACCCGGATGGAACGAAGTTCGAAATAGAAAGGCGAAACGAAAATATCTGCCTTGCTTTCTATAAGAGAGATAGAGAGACAGACAGAGAAACATGCGCACGCCGCACGGCTTACAATAGCTTACTGTAGCAAAAAGTGTCGTTACCAGCCTATCGAAGTTCACTGCTAAACTTATTTATTGATATATTTTGTATTTATATTTGATATACATAATTTTAAAAATCATTAATTTACAGCGACATCTATATTATTAATATTAAACTACTGGCAACGACAACTATAAGACGTAAATGTAAGTTCAGTTTCTATTCAAAAGATGGCGCTATATTTAAAATTGAAAAAAGTTTTACACCAATTCTTTAAAAAATAATAACAAAACAATATTTTCTTAATAAAAAATTTTTAAGACTTCGTTCCCATAACAAAAATAGTGAATCAAGCAATGAAAAATAAACTAATAACAAATATAATTTAAAAAAACTTGAGAGGTGTCAAGGGACACCCGGATGGAACGAAGTTCGAAATAGAAAGACGAAACGAAAATATCTGCGTGTGTCGTCGTCGTGTCGTGACAACAAATTGTGTCGTGACAACAAATTGTGTCGTGTCAACAAATTGTGTCGTGACAATTTTTCCCCCTTACACAACGCGCCATAAGGAACTTCGTTCCAATAGCAAAAAGTGTCGTGACAACAAAAAGTGTCGTGAAAACTTTTTCGCATGAATTTTTTCCGTCTAGCCCCCTTTCACAACGCGCGATAAGGAACTTCGTTCCAATTATACCTAATTGCGTAAGTTGATAAAAAATGCTATGCAATAGCTTTACTGCAGCAGTCCACGAGTACCACACGTTTTTTTTTTCATATTTCTGCTTCGTTATTAATATGTATTATTCTTTTGTCCACAGTTCGAATATAGAAACGGTTGATGAAGATTCCAGCAGTTCAAACAACGTACTATATTCTGACTTTGAGTAAGTGTTACTTATTGTAGTATTTCTTTTTTAAAAGACAAATCCCGCACTAGGAATAAATCCTGTGTCACGCGGGGGACTTTACAAACATACATGAAACAGACACAAAGAACACCCTGACTTGGAACAACAATTTGTAGATCACACAAAGTGTTATTCCATGTGGGATTTGAACCCACGAATTGGCTAAGTAGGGAAGGGCGTGGCAACCACTTAACCACTAAGTCTTTTAAATTAATTTATTTAGTTAAAAAGGTACACAAACTTACAATTAAATTCTTAAATTTATGAATAAAGTACGTTAATTGTTATTTGCCCGGACTAGATTGAATCTGTGTCTCGGGCTGAGAAAATGCTTACAAAACAATTTTATTTAAATTTACATAATTAGTGCTTAAAGTAACAATATAAATTATTAACGTATATAGTAATTAACTACTAGAAATAAGTGGGTCAAAAATAATGCGCTAAGGCAGCTCACCGTAATAATTTTTATTTACATTTTTTTCGCTCGCAACACCGGATGCGTCACAAGTGCGTTGCCGGCCTTTTGGGGGATGGGGTGGGGGAGGGGTATGGGTATGAGCCTCCGATATCCTCATTCACTCGGTGAAACACAGCGCATGTGCTATTTCACACCGGTTTTCTGCGAGGCCGTGGTATCACTCCGGTGGAGCCGGCCCGGCATTGTTGCATTGTCTGCATTCGCAATGAGTATGGTGACCACCACTCTTGGATTCTGCTTATGCTTTCCATCAGGCAGAGTAGAGTCATTTTGGCGGGGCTATACATAAATAAGTTTTTTCTAATAAATGTTTCGGACATCTAACACACAACGCCATCTAGTCCCAAAGCTAAGCAGAGCTTGTGTTATGGGTACTAGACAACTGACATGAATACATATATACTTTTTTTTTTTTGTAAATACATACATATTAATAGCAGCCCGGAGTATGGAAGATGGCGGTGTTTCCCGCCCGTGCTTCGGAGGGCACGTTAAGCCGTCGGTCCCGGTTGTCATGAACATCTATGGCAATCGTTATTGGGAAGTCAGTGCCCTCAAATATACTGACAACTAGTTCAACCTTCGAATTCAGTTCGCCCTCAGGGTTGCGGAGGTCAGATGCCAGTCGCTCAGTGTAAAAACTGATATTCAGATAAAATCGGTTGAACTGGTAGCCGACCCCAAATAATATTGGGAATAATAAAGGCTAGGAAGATGATGACATACATACATATTATACATAGAAAACATCCAAACTCCGAAACAAATATTTGTATATTACACAAACATTTGGTTTGGTCCGACCCAGGATTTGAACCCGAGACTCAAGCACAGCAGTCGCATTCACTACCACTGCGCCACCGAGGCAGTTATATATACATAAATGAAACTAACGCTTAATTCTTATCATTACAGGCGCCTTCAACAAAATGCTACCTCAATCAGATCTGTTGTGGTTGAAATTTTAGACGAAGATTTCAACGAGTAAGTACTGTTTAATTAAATAAATATTTTCGGACATCTAACACACAACGCCATCTAGTCCCAAGCTAAGCAGAGCTTGTGTTATGGGTACTAGACAACTGATATGAATACATATATACATTTTTTTTTGTAAATACATACATATTATACATAGAAAACACCCAAACTCCGAAACAAATATTTGTAGATCACACAAACACTTGGTACGACCCAGGATTTGAACCCGAGACCTTAAGCACAGCAGTCGCATTTACTACCACTGCGCCACCGAGGCAATCATTTAGTCACAGTTTTATCATCAACTAACTTAATAATCCACTGTTGAACATAGGGCTCTTCAAAAAACGAGGTTTTTTTTTATGTAGTGGGGACAAACGGGTAGATGTATCGCCTTATTGTAAGCGATTTCCGCCGCCCATGGACAGAGGTGTCACAAGTGCGTTGCCGGCCTATGGGTGTTGGGATATGGGCCTCCGATATCCTCACTTACTAGGTGAAACACAGCGCAGGCGCTGTTTCACACTCGTTTTTTGTGAGGCTGTGGTATCACTCCGGTCGAGCCGAAGCGTGGCTCTCCCACGGTTTTGGCCTTTTATACCAGTCGTCAGATGGGTATTTTTTTTTTTTTTTTTATTCTTGCACCTCCAATATTAATTTGGAGCCTATTTTATACAATTCTTTCACTCCAGTTCTATCTTTTACTGCTTCTCGTTACTTCGTCAGATGGATTGGTATAGAGTCAGTTTTAATTGAGTCCGGTTTGTGTTAATAAATGCAGTTCCCGGACCCCTCCCTTCTCAGGCGCAGAGTGGCACACCGTGTGGTTTTAGTCGGTTCGATTCCGACACACCGCCCCGCCGCAATCCCCGGCGGGGTGACGGCCTGAGGGGTTTCCAAACGAAAAAAAAAAAAAAAACAAAAAAAAAAAAAAGGTTAGTTTTAATTTCTCCTTCTCTTTGCAATGATGTGGTCTTGCGTAGTTTGCTTCTGTAGTTTAGATGAATAAGGAATTCTTATCCGTGCCCACAATCGTTACAAAGTATATAATGAAGTCGGTTCCGCTGTCTGTTCGCTTAGATCTTTTAAACTTCTCAATGGATTTTAATGCAGTTTTCATTGATTGATAGTGTGATTCAGAAGGAAGGTTTATATGTGTGTAATACATGCATAGCATAGTATTAGAAATCTGAGTAATTCAAAGATTTCTTATAGTTGTTGCTAGTCTACAAGTAAATAATATTAATATAACCGCTTTTTACTAAATGCATTTGTATGTATACACAGTATATACACCAAAATATTTTTTTAATTGTCTTTCTGACTGTATGTTTGTTCCCACTTATTGGGTTTTAGGGATTGTAATTAATTAATACATTTAGTAAGAATTTTGTACGAAAAGTATAAAGTCTTTATTGCAACCAGAGGCACAGATAAGACAGAATAATGTATAGACAAAGATAGACCCAAACAATAAGTGTTGCCACTCCTTTACAACAAAATTATTACTACATACCTATGTTTACACCTTTAATATTTATATTTTATTCAATACCACTAATCTCTGGAACGGCTGGACTGATTTTGACGGGACTGGACGGGATGTAATAAGAAGTAACTTAGGCTACTTTGTTTTAGATTAGCTTTGCCCCGCGGTGTTATCCGCGATTGTAAACGTACCTGTACAATATCCGCGGGACTTAAATAGTATTTAATAAAAAGAAAAGTTTAAAAACCTTTAACTCAACTATATAAAAACTTTTAATAAAATGTATATAGTACATGTAAACCGGGCTCTTAATGCGAATCTACTAACACCTCATAAAAATCGGGTCAGTGCAACCCGTCGGAAATATCTGCGAACCTGGCTTAATGACGTCATGCAAATTAGAGTTTTAATATTTCACTGAATGAATGAGATTACGAAAGCAAGAATAATACACGTGCGCCGGTGCTTGCGTTGGCAACGGAACTAGATAGGCGAAGGCGAGGTGCATTCCAGCCGGGTGCGCAGATATTTCCAACGGGTAATACATGAAACACTACGATACAAACATACATTTACTGTCAAAGCTATTTTGCTATTTGCCGTAGTCGGGTTAACATTTACATTGATAACTATTTGCCACAAGTTCGGCGAGATGTGAGATGTTCAAGTTTGAGATGTGTTTTAGTGATTTATAGAAAATTTCTTAAAAACAATAATACGAAGAACAAACATGTAAGTTAAACGTTTATTTTTTTTGTTTTAATATTATTTAAAATTCATTCACATTTTTTGATGTGATAACGTCTTATAAATCGATGAACACCTGCAGGCACGAAAAAGCATGACTCATTGTCACGTACCGCCTGAGCTAAGCGAGCGAGCGAGAGAGCGGAACAAGCGATAGAGAGGCACGATCGGCCTAAGCGTTCCGCTTATGACGTATATTTTTAAAATTATCGTTCGTGAACCGACTTTTCAGGCAACTTACATACTTGTGATGCCTCTGGCGTTCATGGACGCCGGTAGTGTTGTTGATTTGTTTTGAATTGATTGAAAACTTATTGTGATTAAATGAATTGCAATTGAATTAGTCGCAACTAAATATTTAATCGCGAATTACGATTAAAACTAACAATTAACTTTTTTGGGCATTTTGTCGAGAACGATAGTCTGAATAAGTCCTAGAAGTTTAACGTTAAATTAGTCCTTTACACCCTTTATAAGTAGATAGACCTATACTTGCTTGGCCAAAAAAATATATATACTATCTACCGTCTTAAATATATTTGACTTGGCGAAATCCACACACGCAAGTGAACAATACTAAAACTGATACATGGTAAGGAACTTATTTTTTAATTTTTAATTTTTTTTGTAAAATATCTAACAATTGATCAATTGTTAGATATTGTACTTAACTGTATTAAACTGTATTAACTGTATTAAACCACGATTAACAACTAATTAATTGTTAATTGTATTTTTCACAATTACAATTGATCAATTGTTAATTCAACTAAAATTTTCCCACATTAAACACTGGACGGCGGTAATCGCTTACCATCAGGCAATGCGACTGCTCGTTTGCCCCTATACCATATAGAAAATACTTTTTTACTACCTACGATTGTACGGAGTGGGTATATGCGTTTGGTGTGAGAGGATGTTTGTGCTTACCAATGTTGCCATTTATCTCCAAAACTACCAATCTGATTTCGATGCTATTGTCAGTAATGGGTTCTGGTTTCGTTGGTGTATATTCTTATATAGATTAATACCTATACAAGAATATATTGTATGTATACAAATGTATTAAGTATCTAATACTAGACAAAAATAAAAATACCATAACACAGTATAAAAATTTATAAAATTTTAAAAATGTCTTAATTTCGCATACATAGTAATAATAATAATAAATATTTCGGACATCAAACACACAACGCCATCTAGTCCCAATCTAAGCAGAGCTTGTGATATGAGTACTAGACAACTGACATGAATACATATATACTTTTTTTTTGTAAATACATACATATTATACATAGGAAACACCCAAACTCCGATACAAATATTTGTAGATCACACAAACACTTGGTCCGACCCAGGATTTGAACCCGAGACCTCAAGCACAGCAGTCGCATTCACTACCACTGCGCTACCGAGGCCGTCAAATAATGCTGAAACAGATACGAAACAATCATACTTTTAGATGATAAGTAACTTCATTATTATTTAAATTGTCATCTATATTATAAACAAGCTGACCCCCGTTTATGTCTCCTATTGCCCGTAGCGTGGTAATTATCCCACCGTTTTTGAAACATTCTTCATTGGTGCTCCGCTCCTATTGCTCTTAGCGTGATGATATACAGGGTGTAAAAAGACGACTACCGAAAACGAAAGGGGCTGATCCAGCACCCCAAAACTTATAATAAAAACCAAACAGTTGTACTTAAAAAAATTGTAGTCGGAAAAAACAATGTGTCAAGATTTTTAATAATTTCACAAGCCAGTAATGTATTATTGCGTGCACCGCGTAGCTACTTGAATACCTATGCGCCCGGCCAAGGTCATTGCACTCACCCGACCAGCTGTTTTGTTTATCAAAATACATTGCTGTTTTATTGATTTTATTTGTTTTTTGGTTTTCTAAATGAGATAATTAGATAGTTTGGGTCCTATTATGTTGTACTATGTGTATGTAAGCAGAAAAAAACATGAAAGGACTTAGATAAATTATATTTTTTTTTTGCGTTTTTTTTTTGCTGTACCTATTCAGTATCATGGTCTGATTGCAACCCCCAAGTTTTCGGTAGTAGTCTTTTTACACCCTGTATAGCCTATAGCCTTCCACGATAAATGGACTATCCAACACTGAAAGAATTTTTGAAATTGGACCAGCGGTTCTTGAAATTAGCGCGTTCAAACAAACAAACTCTTCAGCTTTATAATATTAGTATAGATATGAATTATATAAGTAATAATGTTTGTTCAGTTCAGTTTCATTATACGAAAAGCATAAAATTAAAAGTAAAAAAATTAGTGAATAAATAACAACTAAGTACGTAATTATAACGAAAATGATCACTGGTTAGCAAGTCCATAATATCCGATTTGTAAATCAAAACGATTAATTTTTACCTCCGCAATGATTTAAATATAACATTACTGAATTTAAAAAATCATACAACGTAACTGTGTTACGACATCTTGCAGGAATAAACAAATCCGCGATTAAAAGATTCGTATTAAAATTTTGTATAAAAAAAATTCTCACTTGAATAGTGTTAGGTTGCGTTCTCCAATGACAGAATGTCAGTTTCGCCTGTCAAGCAGGTTTTGGCAGGATTTTCTAAAGCATCAGTTTCATCAATTTTATTTATCTTTTCAATTTCATACTTTTAAATTAACATTAATTTGATTAAAGTTTTTTCTAAACAAATGATTATTTTTTAACAAATAATTCACATTAAACTTGCAAAAATTGTATAAAAATATAAATCACAAATTAATTCAATTTAAGTGCATTGATTCGTATTTAATTAGTGTATTTTCATCTAGCCTAACGTCCATTTAAAACAACACAAGTCATCAAATTTGAATTAACAATGTATCCATACGTACTTTTTGTTTGTTAAAATAGTTTTTAAATAAATTATTAACCATTTCTATTGCAGAACCGCTTACAATCACACCATGGCAACCCAACCTTACGAACCTATATATCTCATGGCTCTGCCACTGCCTTCAAGGAGTAATGTACTCACGGAGGCGCAAGACGCTGCCGCATCCACGTCTGCATCGTCATTTGCTGAGCTATCAACAATTCGTCCTCGCAAATCGAAGGCACAGAAACAACGTGAATACAGACAGCGTATAGCAGCAACCAGAACTTCTGCACAGGCGATAGCTATGAGGAAATCGGATGCTGAAAGAAAGCGCATCTCCAGACTACGCAAAGCTGCTAATCCGGCTCTTGTCAGTGGTTCATTAGAATTGATTACTGCATCCTCTAAACCAGCACAAATCACTGTTCAACCAGGTACTTCATCTGACCACATTGAAGTACAAAAGGCACAATGTACCTGGAACACCAAATGGGTATCTTCGACCATGAGATTCAAATCAACTTTTCTGGACAACGATTTTGGATACGCTTGTTCGGTTTGCGACAGATTGTGGTTCAAGAACGAGCTCAAACGAATCAGTTCCGCAGATCTGAAGGTAATCTCGGAATGGTTTATCAAAGAAAATCGACGAATGTGCAGAGAAGAATATGAAATGGTTTGCAACACTTGCAAACGTTCACTGAACAAAAAATCAATTCCGCCCCTAGCAAAAGTTAATGGATTCTCATATCCAGACCAACCACCAGACCTACCACCGTTGGATCTAATCAGTGAACGAATGATATCGCCACGTTTGCCATTTATGCAAGTGCGTCGTTTGCGCCATGATATCTCTTATGGAATCATAGGGCAAGTGATCAACGTACCCATAGACGAAGAGATGGTAAAATATTTGCCGCGCCAATTAAATGAGGACGACGTCATTAATGTTAACATCGAGCGAAACCTTGCCCAAAAATCGGTCTACATTAGCGGATACGTGTCCAATAGTACAATCAATGAGTGGCTATCAATACTGCAGAAGTCTTCATTATATCGTTTGTACGAAATCAACGTGGATTTGTCGAGACTGCATCCTACTGCGCCGTCCCTGGATGACGTACAAAATGATCCGTCCAACCGTATAGAAAATATCTCCGCTGAAAACGCTCCTGAATCTGAGATTCTCGCTTCAAGGCAACATACCATGATGTGGAACGAAGAAGATTGTCTCAATATCGCAACTGGACATCAAGCAACACCTTTGCATGACCGTCATGCAGAAGAGTTGTCGTTCCCATCGATATACTTCGGAGAGCCACGTCGATTCAACATGGGAGTTTCAGTAACACCTTACATGATAGCGACCAGTGAGATACGACGTCGTGACAGACGCGGAGCCACGCCTCAAAAAATCTTGTACGTTGCAATGAAAATATTGCGGTTGCGCATGGTGAATGGCATTTACAGTACCCTTCGCAATGTTTCGGTCAAAGAGAATTTTACGCGACGTATGTTAGAGGTCACAGAATATCTGAAAAAAAATGACATACAAAATCTCGCATTCATGAAGACAGTGCCAAACTCCGTCCAATACTGGGCGTCTCGCAAACGAGACCTCTTTGCAATGATTCGTCAGCTTGGTAAACCAACTGTCTTCCTCAGTATAGCTGCCAACGAAATACACTGGATGAAACTGCTGACTATACTTCTCAAACTGAGCAAAAAATATCCAAGAAAAACAGCAAAAGATCTCAATACTTCCGAGCGCTGTACTTTAGTGAGCGACGATCCTGTTACATGCTGCATATACTTCTATAGGCTCGTTGGTTCCTTGATGAAAATGCTGAAATCCAAACAGTCTTACAATCCATTCGGCAATTATTTCGTTAAAGATTACTTCCTTCGTATTGAGTTCCAGCATCCAGGAAGTCCACACGCTCATATGTTATTGTGGTTAAACGACGACCCACATGAGACTGTGTCGGAAAATATGCCAAGAACCATCAATCTCGTGGAAAAACTAAGTTCGGTTGCTCGAGATGATGTGCCAAACGAGTCTATCTACGCCACTCAGATACACAAACATACTTTCGCTTGCACAAAGCAAGGCGAGACAACTTGCAGATTTGGGATCCCGTACTGGCCTATGCCCACAACCCATGTACTGGTTCCGATACCTCAATCTGATGGACGCCGCCAAATGCTACAACAGAAGGCCAAGGAGCTGCGTACTTTTCTCGATAAACGTCGATACGCGTGCATGGATGAGTTTCTTAATGTTAATGGTTTGACTTACGATTCATACCTCGACATCGTGCGTTCAACGTTGAGCAGACCGACTTTGGTGTTCAGACGAAACTTCGACGAACTTATGACAAACACGTTCAATCCGTATCTTGCCGGCGAAGTCAACTCTAACATCGACATTCAGTTCATCTTGGATGATTACAGCTGCGCAGAGTATGTCGTAGAGTATGTAAATAAATCAACTCGCGGAATGAGTAACCTACGTCGTGAGCTTACCACGATGATGCAAGAGCATTCCTACCAGGATTACACAGGCCAATTGAAAGCGTTAAGTATCAAACTGCTTAACACAGTTGAGATGTCAGCGCAAGAGGCAGCATGGTATCTACTACGGCAACCAATGAGTGAGACAAGTTGTCAAGTTGTATACATCCCGACGGTGTGGCCGACAGAAAGACAACTCTGCCGCAAGCGTCGTCAACAAATGGACCGCGAAGGCATCGATGGAGACAGCACTGATGTTTGGACCAAAAACATAATACAGCGTTATGAAGAACGACCTGTATCTTTAGAACAAGTGTATTTGGCTGAGTTTGCTTCTTGGTATGCTAATGCTAATGATTTCGTTGGCGAAGAAGACGACGAGCATGTGGATGACGATGAAGATTCTGAAGCTGTACCTGAAGCGAGGACATTGAGTGCACCAAAAGAATATCGCAGACGACTGGTCGGACGAGTCATACGATACAGATGCTACGATATTGATGACTCTCTCAATTATAAACGAGAGATGGTTCTACTTTACGTACCATTTCGCATAGAATCGTCAGAGGTTGTTGATCAAAATAAATTTTTGCAATTATTTGACGACCACAAAGACACGATACTGGAACGCCGCAGCCTATTCGAGACGAATTCAAACATGGGAAAGATCATGAAAGAACTTGAAGCGTTGATGGTTTTGAAAAATGATGATAACAGCAATCTGCAAGATAAAGAATTAAAAGTGGAGATCGATACCAACGCCACCTATTTCCCCAGCTGAAGGGAGAGAGATATTTTCTTAGCTCCCTATCCAACGCAGAAGCCATTTCAACTCTAGTTTCAGAGTTCATACCAGCTTGGAAAGAATATTGTGATATATGAAAACCTTACTCAGTGGATGGGCTCGCAGTATTTTTAACGCGTCAGTTGGCATCTAAACATTCGAGGTCAGCGAATCCCAGACTGGATATTTGTGGGATGAGAGGACGTTTCGGAGGTTAAGGTGACACCTGTCCCTGACGTCGATACCCTTCCTTCGTCCTTGTGTTGGAGCTTTTAGACAAGCTCGAGAATAATGGACATATGGTCTGGATGGACAATAACTATGATAGTTCTCTAGCCGTTTACAATTTAAAGGATTTGACTGTGGTTGTAAATTGAGGACCAACTGTTATATCACAATTAACGAAAGATTAGATGAGTGTAGGTCAAACTACCATAAAGTAGGAAAAGTAGGGAAGTTTATATAATTATATGAAAGGACGCTGTGATAGTGATGCTGTCCATAATCAAAGACTACAACTTGTGCAAGGGCGGTTTTGGCACAAAAGATCAAATGCTCAATATGTATTCATTTGAAAGGAAACGTGGGCAGGTCTGGTACAAAAGAATATTTAGACGTCTTTTGAACGTAGGCATATCAACCTTTTTTTAATGGGACTGATCCCGCCCTGCACTGTACTCTTCTACACCGAACATACCGAGTTATGACTCTCGAGAAGTTCCAGGAAAAATTAAACTGTCTTGTAACCTGCAACGAAATTAATCAGAAGAAAGCTGGAGGAGTTGGTAATATAAAAAGTCCATTGTCATGTCACCTATGTCACCTTGAAATTAACAGAACCACTTAATATTTTACTTAGAAAAATTTATTAATTTAATCTTGTTGATTGTGGAATTTTCTTGTGGGATTAATAATAATTATTGTTCTTACGTTACAAAAATCCACGGTAAACATTAAGTTACCTGTAAATCTTAAAGTTTTGAATATAATTCTTTGTAAAGGACGTATAAAAACCAGCTTACCATTGTATGGTCAATTCATCCATATTCTCATTTGGCTATAATTCACCTGCCTGAGCTGTTGGCTTAGTTGTTCAAGCGGTCGCCACGCCACTTTCTACCAAGTGTTGTGGGTTCAAATCCCTTATTTGACAACACTATGTGTGATTCACAAATTGATATTCTGAGTCCGAGTGTTCTTTGTGTCCGTTATATATATGTTTGTAAAGTCACAGGATGTATATTCTTAAGGCGGAAATTGTCTTTTAAAAAATAGTAAATAGAACAACTAACTGCCTCGGTGGAGCAGTGGTTGCGTATGCGACTGCTGTGCTTGAGGTCTCGGGTTCGATTTCCGGGTCGCACCAAATGTTTGTATGATCTGCAAATATTTGTTTCGGAGTTTGGGTGTTTTCTATGTATAATATAGTATGTATTTACAAAAAAAAGTATGTATGTATTTATATCAGTTGTCTAGTACCCATAACACAAGCTTTGCTTAGCTTGGGACTAGATGGCGTTGTGTGTTAAATGTCCGAAAATATTTATTTATTTTTATTTAAACATTAAGAACCTGTCGGACAGATGGTTTGAAACAATTTATATGGAAGATACGTCAAATTGTTCTAACAGGGCCTTATTGTCGAAACCAAAAGTTAATTTCATGTTGTTTCTATGGTATTTTTGTATTTTAGATCAATACAAGCGTATTTTTAAACTATATTTGTTATTATGATATTAATAACTGTTGCAGCCATAGAGCAACACGATATGGAGTAGCTATAGATGTTCCCCTCTGTGTCTTGCCACGTGCCCAAATGAACCTTCGCGTTGCACTGTATTAGGGAATATGCTTGTCTTTTAATTTGATCATTTACGTCTTTATAACAGAAAAAAAATATTAATAGGCTTGAAAATAGTCAAATTAATTTTCATAGTGAATTTCAAAGCACTTATTGAATTTGAGCTATTTAAACGCCTCCATTTTGCGCGCGCTTTTTACACGGTCAATGACGTCATTGTCATTTCGTGTTTGTTTACTATTCAGTGTTTCAATTACTTTATACTTATTTACAGTTTTAATTGCTATAAAAATCATGGAAGAAGTTAATTTTACTCACAAACACTAATAACAGAGTATGAATTTTGACGCCGATTATCTCGATGAAATGACCATAGACGTCACATTTCGTTTCGGCCAATAGTGACGCGTTTTGTACAATGAATTTCCCTCCCTTAATTTTCACTTTTATTTAATATTTTCTGGGTGTAAATAATCAATAAATAAACAAATACCTTTTAAGTATATTTTAAAGACAATAAAGAATGTAGATAAAATATTTTAGACAATTTTTTTTTGCAAGTTCCCTATTGTGAATGTTTTATTTTGTAGTGTGAGTTCGTAATGACAAGCCGTGGTTTTTGTAAGCGAGTCTAAAATGTATATGTGTGAAGATTTCCCGCGCAAAAAATGACAGACTGTTTTGTATCGGGAGAATTGACAGACTATTTCCCTACGGTCATTTAATATTTACAGCACATACACAATATGTATGATTTATATGATTGATCTCTAAGAAAACTTACAATGTACAACCCATCGGAAATATCTGCGAACCTGGCTTAATGACGTCATGCACACTAAGAGAGTTAATATTTCACTGAACAGAGAAACAATAAATGATAATGAGATTACGAAAGCAAGAATACCAAGCTTGCGCTTGCGTTGGCAACGGTACTAGATAGACGAAGCCGGGGCGATGCGTGGGGAAGCGAGAAGTGAAGCCGGGTGCGCAGATATTTCCGTCGGGTAATAGCCGGTTTTTTGCCAAATACGTTTCAAAGAAGTTTTGAATTAAACTCGTAACAGTTTTTTTCGTTTTTTTTTTATACTTTGGTTCACGAGTTTTACGTAAACCCTTAGGTTTACCTAGTACGATTTTCTGGAGTCAGTTAAAAAGTTAATCGACTTCAGAAAGGGAGGAGGTTCTCGATTTGACTGTATTTTTTTATGTTTGTTACCTCGGAGCTTTCGACTAGGTGAACCGATTTTGATATTTTTTTTAATTGAAAGCTAGCGCTCCCCGCGTGATCCCCATTTCAATTTTTTGTTAAATTTTGAGGATTTGTATAACGATTTAAATTATTATGTAAGTATGTAATATATTGTGTGAATGATAGACATCATAAATAAACAACTTTACAACCAAAATCTTCTTTTACTGATGAAATGATTATAGAAACACTTAATCTGAATGGAGGGGTCTGGGAACTGCTGTTTTTAACACATCAGGAGCACTTCCTAACATTCCTAGCGCCTGCCCGCACTGACGTGGGCACCAACTAGGAATAAATTCTATTTTTAAGCGACGTACGTCAAACGTTACACGTAATTGTAATAATCAAAATCGATGATCGTCTATTTAATGATGCTGGACAAAGACCACTCAATAGATAAGAGAGAGAACGAGATTGACTGCCTCGGTGGCGCGAGTGGTAGCGTAAGCGACTGCTGTGCTTGAGGTCTCGGGTTCGATTCCCGGGTCGGTCCAAATGTTTGTATGATCTGCAAATATTTGTTTCGAAGTTTGGGTGTTTTCTATGTATAATATGTATGTATTTACAAAGGAGGGGTGTATGTGTATTTATATCAGTTGTCTAGTACCCATAACACAAGCTCTGCTTAGCTTGGGACTAGATGGCGTTGTGTGTTAAATTGTCCAAAATATTAAAAAATATTAAAAAAAAAACGTCCTCATATACCGTGGTTCGGTAACTTAGAAATAAGTAGACCGTGTGTTACAATAGCACATAGATTACGATCTTTTTTTGGGCCGGCTCGACCGGAGTGATACCACGGCCTCACAGAAAACCGGTGTGAAATAACGTTTGCGCTGTATTTCACCGAGTGAGTGAGGATACCGGAGGCCCATATCCCAACCCCTCCCTCATTCCCCCTCCCCATCCCCCAAAGGTCGGCAACGCACTTGTGACGCCTTTGGTGTTGCGGGTGTACATGGGCGGCGGTAATCGCTTACCATCAGGTGATACGTCTGCTCGTTTGCCCACTATTCAATAAAAAAAAAAACTCAGGATTAATTTGTTTATATTTATCATTAACGATCTTGTCCGCCTTCGCACGACTCCAATTACAGAGATAGATTATTATAGTAGTTTTTTTTAAAAAAAGACAACTCCCACAGTAGGAATAAATATCCTGTGTCGTGGGGGACTTTACAAACATACATGAAACGGACACAAAGAACATCCAGACTCGGGACAACAATTCGTGGATCACACAAAGTGTTGTAGGTACCGCGTGGGATATGAACCCACGACACTTGGCGCAGTAGCAAGCGGCATGGCGACCGCTGACACCACTCGGCCAACTGTGCAGTCAGGCAGGATGTATTACACATATAAGCCTTCCTCTTGATATTGTTGAAGATCCAACCGAACAGACAGCGGAGTGACTAAAAAATTAAACTAGTTTATACCATACTAGCTGACCCACGCAACCTCGTTTGCGTCTTCAATTGCCCGTAGCGTGAAAATTTTCCCCGTTTTTGAAACATTCTTCATTGGTGCTCCGCTCCTATTAGTATTAGCGTGATGATATATATCCTATAGCCTTCCTCGATGAATGGACTATCCAACACTGAAAGAATTTTTCAAACAAACTCTTCAGCTTTATAATATTAGTATAGATAAAGATAAGTGGTAGTAATATATTTTATGTTAAATAATTTTCAGAAAAGACTTATCTCAGAACAAAGAAGATACAGCAATGAAAAGAAATTCTAAGGGTTTAAAACATAGCAAGTGAGTTCTGTTTGTTATTTTACCTCAAAATGACCTTTCATTATTATTTACATGAGGTTTCGGGTTCGATACCTGGGTTGGACCAAATGTTTGTATGATCTACAAATATTTGTTTCGGAGTTTGGGTGTTTTCTATGTATAATATGTATGTATTTACTAAAATGTGTTTAAATGTACCTGCCCAGTTCCTATATTTGAAAAACGATCCGTTCTAGGTACGAATAGTAGTATATTATACGGGGCGGAGGAACGATATTTACGACTCGTAGTCGGTTGTTGAAAATTTTTACACGATGACGATTCGTTAAATATAGGAACTGGGCATCCTATTTATATTAGTTGTCTAAGCACCTATAGTACAAGATTTGGTTAGTTTGGGACTAGATAGTCGAAATATTATTATGACTTATAGTACAGGATCCCACTGCCCTTTTTCTTTTATATTTTTATTATTTTTATTTTATTTCATTCGGGGAGCTTACAGCTAAATTTACAATATAAATATGACATTGTTTCTCTATATGCCAATTACAAGCTTCCGCATGTAGAAATAACATAGTGCTGTAAAATTTTATCAAAAAATTATAACAGAATGTAGATTTCTAGAACATTTTCTCTGGTTCTTGAAACAACACTTTTGACATCATCTGGGGCACCGCAGAATAAATCAATGCGTTCCAGATGGTTAAGTTCATTAAATGACCTGGATACTCGTGGTAGGAAGCTATTATACCGATAATTACTGTGGCAAAGTGGTACGTGGATTAGGTTTTTGGAACGTAAATTTCTAGTGGGCACATTTAATTTAATTTTGCAAAGTAAATCAGGACAATCTAGTTTGCTCTGAACTATTTTCAAAAGAAAGCAGATATCAGATACTTTTCTACGACAGAAAAGAGGTAAAAGATGAAGTTGATTACATTGTTGTTCGTAAGCAAGATGAGGCAATTTAAATTTAAAGCCTAAATATCGAATAAATCGTTTCTGGATTCTTTCTATGTTATTATCTTTTGTTTATTTTTATTTCTTTTGTTTATTTCTTCGTATTTCTGGTTTCGGGTCGCCAATGAACCACGTTGGTTTTTAAATTTCCATAGATTACTAACCAACCGCACTCTTCTGGATAAAGTTTGACACAACATGGCTCAGTAGCTTGTAATTTACAAAAACATTTTCTGTTTTAATGATTTCCAACAAGGTGAAATCAATTTTGAGTCAAAATAAGTCACTTTGTTGACACAAAAAAAAACAAATACACACACACACTCACACTTACCTGATAAGAGAATCGTTAATTAAAAGCATGGCAACCTCTGCTTGCGGCCACTTTTTAACTGGCAACCATGGATTATTGTAAACAGGAAATATTAAACTTTAATTTTGTGTCAAAAATTACAAAAAAAAAATAGAAGATGACTGTAAATAAGTAAATAACAATAATATACCTGTTTACACTTGACAACCCTAGCGTTGCGGCCGACTGAGAGCTTACAACCATTTTTTTTTCTATTCTTTACATCATTTTCTTTAAAATAACGTAAAATTGATTAAAACAACATAGTTGCAATTCATTTTGCAGTTATTTGGAATATTAATTTGATAGCAATCAAATTAATATTCCAAATATTATTTAAAGGCCAATTTTTTATAGACAACCTATCGCTAATCCATTGAATACTATCTCACTGAGACCTCAAATGTTTCACTGAGTGAGTGAGGATACCGGAGACCCTTCCTCATCCCCCAAAGGCCGGCAACGCACTTCTAACGCCTTGCGGGTGTCCATGGGCGGCGGTAATCGCTTACTATCTAGGCGATACGTCTGCTCGTATTATATTAGGCTATTTTTTTATAGCTAATCCATTGAATGCAGTATTCAATGGATTAGCTCTACTTTTATTTGAAATTAGTTTCATCAAAAAAACAGATACCCGCAGAATCGAGCAGTGGTACGAGTATCTTAGACTACGACTTAAGATTTTATTAACGACTAGCTGACCGACGCAACCTCGTTTGCGTCTTTCATTGCCCGTTGCGAAAAAAATTTCCCCCGTATAGGGTTGATTTTTTACACCTTGTGTCCGAAAAACCCCAATATCTTACGGAACCCTATTTTTTTTCCAAAATAAAATATAGCCTATGTTACTTGTGGATAATGTAGCCTCGTCGAATGTGAATGTCGAATGGTGAAAGAATTTTTAAAATCGGTCCAATCCAGTCCAGTCTTTATAATATTAGTATAGATGAAGATGTAAAACATAATATTCTTCAATATCCAGCCCTGATACCTGTGCCACGAAAGATCAACCTGCGTTAATGAATTTTGACAATCTTACAACGTTTATCGACCCAAGGTCTGATGACCAGGAAGATGAGGGGAAACTCGTTATTGACGAATCTCAAATGTAAGTTCTTCTTTTTTTATGTGTGCCTGCCAAAGGGACACTCCGGCCGATGGACAGCATGAGCAGAATCCAAGAGTAGTGATCACCATACTCTTTGCAAATACAGACAATACAACATGGTGACCGACACTACGAGCGGCCTATTAAGATTCTTCTGCAACATTGGAGCTCCGGTCTGACACTCGACAACGAAATTTAAACTTTAGGTTGATCTTCTATGTGAGGGAGGGAGGGCAGAAGCAGGCCCGGGTGGCGGCGCGGACGCTGCAGAGCGTGCGCGCCCTAAGCGACAGTAACATCGTAACAGTATACTACAAACCGTTGGTATCCCGAGGATGGAATCCGAGGGGATTTCCGCACAGAAAAAAAAGTTGTAGTACCGCCCCGGTTGCGCGGGCTCTGTGTGTGTCTAGAATATAATATGTAAAGTATCATGTCAATGTTCAATTAAAAATTCCTGCCTGGATTCATTAATTACTGCCATCACTACCATTGAATGAAGATATTTATTGCTATATAAATTATATACAAATTGCATTATTAATGTATTACAGTAATGTCTTATGTTTACCTTAGATGGTCCTTCGAACCCGGCTCGTTGCACCAAATTGTTCACTATGTGAAATAGTCCTTAATGCGAATGATTTATTTTACAGGATAGTTGTCGGGAATGACACTAACATAACAAGATTTCTTCCTGACAATGAAGTAACAACGTGAGTTATACATGTGCACTTTACTCAATATCAAAACTGTTAGATAAATTAATGAATAGGGATAGTGACACTCATTTTTAAGCCGTCACCATATAACAATCATCATCATAGGCCTCACCAATTGCACGACACTTGGTTCGATCCTCGGCTTCTCACATCCAGCTCCTGCCAGCCATCTGGAGTAAATCATTACTACACCTGGCCAGCCTGTGAATGGCCTTCACTACGGTTGCCCGGGCGCAAATTCAAGCAAATCAATTTATTATCTGTGGTCTCATAAAGAAGATACTTCTCAAGTCTTTCTCTAACTTATGAGAGGTAATTAATTATTCTCTCTGGAAAGTAGGTTTTGGTCTCATATACCTGGCCAGGCAGGCCGCAGCGTTTGCTTCAAGTTTTCTTTCTCAAGAGCAAACTACGCAGGACAACATCAAATAAGGAGCCGTCTCTTACGAAACCCATGGGATGGATGGGCGTTGTAAAGAGCGAGGCGCTGATGACTTTATGAGAAAATCAAAGTGACAATCATAATATGGTCTTTCGAATTCGGCTCGACGTACCATGTAGAACTTTCAAACTGTTTATATGAATATTAACATTTTGTAAATTAATTTTCAGAAAAGACTTGCCTCGGAATGCTGAAGATACATCAATGAGAATAAATTCTACGGGTTTAAAATATAACAAGTGAGTTATATTGATCTGATTGTTTTCAAAATATATACTAATATTATAAATTCTAAAGTAACTCTATCTGCCTCTTTTTAAACTCTAAAAACTCTGCACCATTTCTTATGAAATTTGACATAGAGATATTTTGATTCTTGAGCAAGGACATCGGTGAACCTCGTGCAAAAGCTAGTAAATTTAAAAAATATAACGACATAACTCACACAGGGCTATCTCATTGCAAGCGTGGCAGACCCCGTGATATAGTAAGCAGATTGCCGATAAACATCTACACTAATAATTTAAAGAGATTTTGTATTTTTGTATGTAACTAATAAACTCAAAAAATTCTTGGCCGATTTGAAAAATTATTTCACCATTAGAATGACAATTCATCCCCGAGTAACATAGGCTATATTTTATTCCCGTATCCCCACGGGAATGAGATCTACGCAGGTAAAACTGCAGCGATTTGCTAGTACATACTTATATATTTATAAAAACATACGTATTGTATACTAGCTGAACCCCGTGGTGCTACCCGCGGTACGATGATAACTGCGGGCAACGCCGCGAGGCGAAGCTATATCTTTATAAATAGTAGCCTATGTGTTATTCTGATGTATAAGCTATATTGTGGTAAAGTTTCATTCAAATCCATTCAGTAGTTTTTACGTGAAAGAGTAACAAACATCCATACATACATACATCCATACTTACAAACTTTCGCCTTTATAATAGTAGTAGGATAAAAACAAAAAACCCAACTGCTTAAAAGTAATGACTCCCGCCTTTTTCCCCATTTGTGGGCGCCATTTTGAAAAATATAGAGAGACGCCATGACACCACCGAGCGTTTTGGCGTGAATTTTAAACTTAAAATTTAAATCGTATTTTTTTCCTAATAAAACTTTATTTTTTGTTAAAATATGATTGTTTTTGACAATAAGAGATACTTCCGAACATTATAAACCAGTTTTCTTAATAAGTCATCATGCCTATTATCGTTGACGGGAATCCCACGTCTTCATTCATACACAGCAGTCATGATACCATCAGCCGAGGATACTAACCATACTTTGTTTCTTCCAGACCTATCACACTGAAGCATGGAAACCCAGCAGATGCCCACACAATACCATCTAAGAAACGCCTGTATCCTTGGAGACCTACCATGGCTATATAAAACTAACATCTAATAACTCTACTACAGTCCTAAAAACATAGCTTGATCTCTGTATCAGCTGTCAATAGTGTCATTTTAGAACTTCGAGCTACATTAAAATGTAGCTCTGTATACTCTGTACACCAGTTTTTTTTTTAATTCAATTTGGGCTTAGTCACGAAGTGATTATGTCGCCCTCATAAAAATACAACTTATGAACTATTTAACATACACATTTTAGCTATATTATACAGTGTTTTCGCTTTCTCCGTGCAGGGAAGAGCGAGAATGCTATTACATTCACCCACATTAAAATTAGGTTTACAAAAGAATTGCTTTCTTTTAGTTTCGTTTCGGATGCATCCATCAAAATATGATATACGTCTAGTGGTTGGTTACTTCGTCGATTTCGAAGCCATGTGTCACAGAGATCAAGCTATCTTTTAAGGACTGTGGGTTAGTTTCGAATTCCTACCATTGATTTGTAAATTAGACTGATTCTGTATAATGTACTCAATATAATAAAATATAGTTATGAGTTACCATTGAACAGAAGAAAGAAAGAGAAGTTAGTTAAGATGAAGAAGACCCACACCGCAGCTGTTGTTACATTATAAAAGTGTAAATGTCATTAAAAAGTAATTAAGCATAGAGAAATAAGTGTCAGTGGTAAAAAAAAACGAAATGTGTCTATTATTTTTGTTGAAAAAGGTTTTCAGTTAAGTTTTATTTAAGTTCCACTAATTCAAACGAATGTACTAAATAAATTAAATATATGATCGTACCAACTGTGTCTTTTTCCCGACTACTAATTATAAGTAGAAATATGTTTGGCAATCTAAATATTTTTGTACGTTCTACCAGAGCGCCTTAATTGCTGAACCATTTTTTACGAATGAGGTGACAATATATTGGCATGGGATTTTCTTTTCTTTTTATTATTATTATATAGGGGCAAACGAGCAGACGTATCGCCTGATGGTAAGCGATTACCGCCGCCCATGGACACCCGCAACACCAGAGGCGTCACAAGTGCGTTGCCAGTCCTTTAGGAAGGAGTACGCTCTTTTCTTGAAGGTTTGAAGGTCGTATTGGTCCGGGAACACCGCAGGCGACAGCTCATTCCACAGTTTTGCTGTGCGTGGCAGAAAATTATAAATTTTCAGTTATGCAGGAAAGTCATCTTGCTTCCTTTAAACACAAGCTAAGCCGCAAGTAAATGGAAGTAGGTAATGTAATATTAAAATAAAAAGGCGTTTCACAAGCATACGTTTATTTATTCAATCACAAAGTGCACATTTGAACGATAAATTTACATAAAATGCAATGTTATTGAATACAACTAGGGTTGCCACCTTATTTTACTTAGAAAAATAGTAGTTTTACAAAAAAAAAAACATTGTTTTTGAAATTGCAAATACTGTGTGCGTAGATAACGCAGAAAATTTGCATTTATCCTAAAACTATATTACCAATTTATATTTCAATAGGTACATAGTATTTTTATTTGGTGAGTATATATTTCAAAACATTATAGAAAGAATGGCAACCCAGAAACAGACAGCTTCATACATTCAATTATTGAACATGAAGAAATATTACATATACCAAAAATACACTATTTGTCACAATATAGTCACAATTAGGTTTACTAACACACACTTCCGCTAGAATTATTCTTTTTCGCGGGACATACATATCGATGGTCCTATTAATAACTAGCTGTTGCTTGCGGTTATTGTTGTACCTTTACAACCGCAAGTAACACCGCGGAGCAAAGGTAGTCTTAACAAAAGTACCTTAAGTTACTCCTTATTACATCAGTTATCTGCCAGTGAGTCTCGTCAGAATCGGTCCAGCATTTCCAGAGATTAGCCGGAACAAAAACACAGACAAATTGAAAACCATGTTTTGGTATATATACTGTGTATACATACAAATGTATTTAGTAAAAGTAGTTATATTAATAATATATTACAAACAGACACTCCAATTGTATTTATTTGTATACAGGATTCAATTCAAAACAGTCGGTGAAAATTTTAACATCCATCTTTCTTTGATTCTTTTTAATCGTTAAAACAATATTTCAACTATTCTGCTGAATAGTAGTCTTTTTGCAAATCTGAAATTATTAATAAAGATCATCGATATTCTTAATTAGTTATACAATAAATACCCAATAAATACGTTACGTAAGCCGGGCCGCTAATATAAATATGGATGCAATAAATGCGGAGCTCGTATAATGTTACCAGTTAAAATAAGAATAAATACTTAGGACATGTAACACACAACGCCATCTAGTCCCAAGCTAAGCAGAGCTTGTGTTATGGGTACTAGACAACTGATATATAACAGATATTTGCAGATCATACAAACATTTGGTCCGACCCGCGAATCGAACCCGAGACTAGGAGAGCAAACTATGCAGGACAAAAGCATTGCAAAGTAAAGGAAAACTTACAATAAATCTTCTATCTACCCCCAATAGGCCATGACTTTCTTTTTGACGAGAGCCCCACGTCGAGTAGTGAGCTGTTGATGATTATTAAAACAGCTGTTTTAATTAAGTATTAGTGAGAAAAAGAACATCTACGTGAGTTCTATTATGAATAAATATCACGAACATCAAATTTTGAACTCAAATTGAAGGTAAGCTTAGCTTTTTCAATTCTACTCAATCAATAATTAGTGTTAAATCACAAAAACCATTAATCATTTTACAATCACAGATTAAGTAATATAAACAATCACATTCAAGTTTTTAACTATCGAAAGCGCTTTCCACCCTTAAATATAGGTACGATAAACTTATCGTATTTCAATAAATACATTATAAATACAAAAGAACATTAAGTTTGTGACCATCAATAAATAAATCGACCAATTAAAAACCAATTCTTAGCAGGTTACCCTTTGTAGTAGAAAACGACTCTAGACAAACGAATTCATTGGTAGTTTTCCTACCTACCGGTAAGAGTGTTTGAACTACCCACAAAATTCACAAATTTATCCTATGACTAGTTAAATATACATATAACATATAGTCAGCTACTGTACTTATATGGAAACATTTCAAATCCCAGTTTCACGGGCACTAAAATACATATTTAAAAAAACACACAGAATGATTACTACTATAAGAATATTCATTACATAATTGCATTAAAAGATATGCAAGTGTATTTTAAATAACCCACCTTCGCCAATATACTTCGACCCAGTTTCAGCGGTTTTAGAAAAGTTTGCGATAATTTATCTGACAATTTGACGAAGTGGTGAGCTAACCGGAACTTCATCTGTAATCGGTGAAACATTGCCTTGAGTTCCTACTCCCAACTTATATGTAGCAATCACGACAGAAACCTACGTCCCTTTAATAACTTGTTACTTCTTTAGCCGTCTCACACATCGAGTTAGCAGGTTCATCATCGCTCAAAATCAGGTCGTCTTTGATTAGGGCGGTGACTTTGAAAGAGTGCTTCTTGAAAAAGTCAACTTTAACATTTAATTATTTTCAAATACTAACTTACTACATGATACCTATTAGAATTAAAATGATGTATCATTACTATAAAAATGGGTCGTCCCTTCTTTTTTTGTTTAAAGAAGATTAACAGATTTTTTTATTAAGACACTGTTTTTATCTGGTCTCCCCATAAATCTTAACGTGAACAGCCAGGAAACAATTTAACATTAAGTATTTACATCAAGGGTACCGAACGTACGTATATAAATTATAATAACCTCACACAAATGTAACTCACGGCCGTCTGAAGTCAAACTAGACAAAACCTATACTATGATTACCAAACTGCTTATAAACGCACTTATATATTTCTAAAAGTATAAATATTAAGTACAAATAAATTACACACAGACACATAATAAATAATCGTGTTCGATTTGTCCTGGGTGGTAATCCAACCCGAGATCTGGTTTAGCAGTTAGAATTACAAACCACCGTCCACCAACACACCCGTCAAGACACACACTTAACAATCTAAAGCATGTTTAAATAAAAAATACATATTCGCCAAATAAATAATTATCATTCAAGCCTTTACATTCTTTCTCTCTCTCGTTTACATAAATGAAGTTACACTGAGCAGGTTTCGGCAATTAGTGAAAGGGCGTTAACTTCCATATTTAAATATTCGATTACAGCAAAATATACATTTCCCGAATGACAAACGACCTAGAATAAATCAGTCAAATTTACGTCCCATAGATTAAACAAACATAATAGACAAGACGTTTAACAGTCTACAATTTTCCTTGCCCAGTTTTTTTTATTTATTTTTTTATCGATACTTCTAAAATTTTTATATGATGAAAAAAAGAATTTGCTTATAAATTATTATCATTGTCTTACTTGTAAGGACGATTCATACTAGTTCACGGAACTGCTCAACGGAAATTAAACAATTATAGTACAGATATAGATTTTAGTATTGAAAAGCACATCAACTACTTTTTATTGACAAATCGGCATTAACGAAACACATTTTGATTTTCAACTCGTTACTTTGTATTTTCGAAAAAAAATCAAAAGACAATTCATTTTATATTGAAAACCTTAATAATTTTTTTTTAAATTTATTACTTACTTCATTCTGAGTCATTCAATATCTTCCGAAAAATAGAAAGTCATCTAAATAGTAAAGTGCAACAGACTTACAATGTTTTAGGATCCAGTCCTGGATGAAGTGCCTTTACATGTTTTACCAAAGAAATCTTTTGCACAAACGCACGCGGACACTGAGGACAGACATGCTGCCTTTCATTCAAGTGTGTCTTCACGTGAATGTCCAAAGTATATTTCTTTGCATATTTCTTACCACAATAGTCGCATTCAAATGTTTTCCGTCCAGTGTGCGTCATCAAATGCCTTTCAGCGAGCCACTTGCTACTGAAAATTTTGTCGCATATTTCACATAAAAACTTATCGATTTCATCCTGGAAATGACTCTGTTTGATATGTTTAGACAATGCCGAATGATGAGCGAAAACTTTTGAACAATGCTCACAACGGAATTCCGGTTTTTTGAACTTGTGACGTTCGACCATATGCTTCAACCTATGAAGGTACTGCGAAAATTCTTGTGGGCATTCGGGACATTTGAATTTGAGTGGCTTGTGATCTTTGCGAGTGTGCGAATCTTTAGCTGAGGCTGACTTGAATTTTTTGTTGCAAAACTCGCATTTGACTTCCGATCTCCGATGCATGGCAACATGAGTTGCCAGTCTGGGTTTCACCACAAATCTTTTGCCGCAAATGTGGCAAACATAGTCTGCATCATGATCGTTCATGTGTATGGATAGTTTTTTGAAAAATTTAAATTCTTTGGCACAGACAGCGCACCTTAATTTCCCTTCGCTTAGATCGAAACCTAAAATGCCATGAGAGTGCTTTAAATCTGGAATCATGTAGAATTTTTTACTGTGCAGTCCCTTCAGATGTTCGACTAATTTCTCGATGGTACTGTAGTTGCTGCCGCAGAGTCTGCATGAGATGTCACTAATATCGGCTTTAACCAAATCCTTTGGACATCGAATCGTCCGTTTGATTTCCGCTTCCGTAATTTTCCAGTGGCGAACTTTAATATGGTTTTTCAAATCTTTAAACAGCAGATATGGCTTGTCGCAGTAGTAACAGAAAAATTGGTTGCTATTAGTATGCTTAAATGGCAATACTGTGGCGTATTTGAGTACTAAAGTGATGTTGGAGCGAAGGTTATGGCTAATCATGTGCGCCTCGGTGATAAATGTAGTTTTTTTTTCTGAAATCGTTGAAATATATATATTTTACATCAAATGTAGCCTATTCTAGAATATTAAAAGTTAAATCGTTATGGAACTGCAAATCTTAAAAGAAAATATATTAAAACTTTTTTAAGACAACTCTTCCTATGTCTTGTGTAGCCGAGATACTTCACAAACATAAATAAAACGGACACAAATAACATCCAGACTCAGAACAACAACTTGCTACATACAACAAAACAAATTTGTTACCTACTGAAGAGTATAAAGGTTTAACACATTACTAGAATTTTTAAGTCAAATAATAGATAAATATACACAACGATGATACGCTTTATTTAAATAAACGTTGCTACCCTTACAGCTCACACACATAAATGCGATGCGATGCAATACGAAGCTGCATTGCAGGAACTTGCGATGCGAATTGCTGCGATAGGAATTCGTGCGGCAAAGCGTTGGTTCAGGTATTTTTTTAGGTTCCCCCGTATTGGAAGTGTTTTAGGAATAGTAAATAGATCACAAAAATATTGTTTCTCTGCTGTTATTGTTAAAAATATTATAGAAAAGTATTTTAAATTCATCCATTCATTATGATTATGAAGGCTGATGAGAAGTATTTTACTCGATAATACTATACTTTTTGACTAGAAGTTTTTTTTTTTGTTTATTTTCGAATGAGCATATCTTCATTTGAAGAGCTTTTGAGTTTATTATCATTATCGCTACAAAAACGATAGTACAAGGGCAGAATTCCTGTTATGTCTTTTGAATATGCTGGGACTGACAATTAGGTAAACTAAAATAAAATTTTATATTTGTTTACATTTAAATTGATAAAATCAAACTTTTCTTCCGTTGACATTGCGCTATAGGTGGAATTATAATCATTGGTAGAAATTGAATTAATTAGATCTTGCGTCTTCACTTCACGCTGTCTGAGGACGAATTTAAATGGCAACAAGTGTGATGAAATATCGCAAGAATGCGCGATGCAAATCAAATCGGAAATTCTTGCGATACATTCGTGTGAGCTCGCAGACATTTGCGTTGCATTGCGAATTCGGAGTTATGTGTGGGAACCTTTAAAATTGTGACTGTCGAGAACTAAATTTCGGCACAAACAATGGTAGTATACCAATATAGTGGTATATAGTAAACTCATATAATAAAGGATAAGTTTCTCAGGAGACGTCTATGACTAGCAATGGACTATTTAGAACTGTTGATGATAATAGTATTTTCCTTCCTGTCATAGGGCAACAATTTGTAGATCACACAAAGTGTGTTCCATGTGAGGTTCTGAAGGTAGAAAGCGTCGAAGCGACCACTTAAACCTCTGTGCCATCCATGCAGGTTTGACAAACTACTCGGGTACTAAAAACATATCGTTGTCATGCGTCCTCATATGCTCCCGTAAGCTATAACTCCTCGCATACGACTTACTACACACATTGCACGCATAAGGCTTTACACCTGTGTGTTTTAGCATGTGTTTCTTCAACCCATGGTTCGTTATAAATGCCATACCGCATTCCAAACATTTTTTATTCTTATTACCGTGAGTTTGACGTATGTGGGTAGCCAGATAATGCTTTATGTTATACTCCCGACTGCAAATATGACATTTGAATTTGTGCGTAATATTATGTACCACGGACATATGTTTTATCCTATCATTGTAATGCTTCATAGGTTCAAAACATATTTGGCATTTGACAATTCGTTTAGAATGTACACTTTCGATGTGATTAGCTTTAGAAGTTCTAGTTTTAAATACTTTCCCGCATTCCTTGCAAGGAAATTGACCGTTTTCGTGAGTTCGTTTGTGGACTTTTAAACGTTTCGAATTTAAAAACGATTTACCACAAACATCGCATATACAGTTCGCGTAATGTTCATTTAAGTGTGTGGTTAAACTTCTAAATACATGGAACTGTTGGCCACATATGTGACAGGAATATGGAGTTCCATCTACTTTATAATCGGCAATGCATTCGTTATATATAATCTTTTTGTGCACATCGACAAAATGGCCGCGCATCGTACTGACATCTGTCAATTTCAAATGACATTGGACACATTCGAGATTTGAAATTTCAATTTGTAATGAGCGTGGGTAACGTTTTATTTTTTTTAATTCAGTGTCTATGTTTGAGTGAGTTGTCAGCGTGTGGCTTCTAAGTAGGTTTATTTCCATGAAGTCTTGTTGGCAGAAGAAACATTGAAACCAGCTTTTGTGGTGTCTGAAGGGGCAAGCGTTGGTATCCCTAAGGACGACGTCACACGTGATAATGATACGTTTCCGCTCCGATACCTGCTTCTCAACATTCTGTGGCCTCGTGTAGATAAAGCCTAAAAATAAAAATGTATTTGAGATTTGGGTACTACAAATGGCATGGTTTCGCTTGCTTGTAGTTGCCTTTTACCCAGTATTGAGAGTAAAACAAAAAAAACAAATAATTACTTTTGTCGCCAGCTAGATACAAGGCTAAGGGGGTGAGGAGCAGAGGAATTTAATTTTAATATTATGGAGTACCATAAAATTTAGAATAACTAACATTTTTAAATGAAAAATCGTTAATTCTATAAGTACCTAGTTAAGAGATGCTTTATCAAGCACAACTTAAAGGACCCGGAATCATAAAGGGAAAAAAGAGAATAAACATCTTGTTATAACTCAATTGGGACATCTGTCAGGGCACTTATAGAACGTCATCTAGAATGTTACAACTTTTATCGGAACATTCGATCAGTTTCACTACTCAAAACTTGGGGGTCACTTAATAATAAGCTATACAAGGTGGATAAGACAATAGAACATTAAATGAAACCGTGGGCTATTTAAATGTGTTAGTTTAATTTAGGATTGTATAATGTATCCCAGAATTCAAATAAAAAAGAAACCTAACAAACTAGATATCTTAAATAATTCAAACTAATAAGGACTTTTTTTTTGTATAGTGGGCAAACGAACAGATGTATCACCTGATGGTAAACGATTACCGCCGCCCATGGACACCCGCAACACCAGAGGCGTCACAAGTGCGTTGCCGAACTTTGGGGGATAGGGGGAGGGATGGGGAAGCGGTTGGGGTATGGGCCTCCGGTATTCTCACTCACTCGGTGAAACACAGCGCATGCACTATTTCACACCGGTTTTCTGTGAAGCCGTGGTATCACTCCAGTCGAGCCGGCCCATTTATGCTAAAGCGTGGCTCTCCGACGGTAAAATTCGTAATTAAAGTATTAAAAACACTATTTGTAATTAAAGTACACTAAAATGGGTGATTAAACGAAGCGGCAACAGCTTAAGTTCACGATTACGCATCAAGGGGTTAACGACCGTAGGCCATACGGTCGTTAACCTTTGATGATAGTGTTTTATTAGATACATCGTGTAGTCAATTTTTAAAACGAAGAATAGTGTCTCGTGGCGAAACTACTGAACCGATTTTATTTAAATTCTATAAGTGAACTCGTAACATGTGTAGGTATGTCTAGTTTAAATAAATGTCGTATTTATCCACCCTGTATAATATGTGAAGAAAAAACTAAAGTTTTATACTCCTTTTAACGAAAATCATGCGGACGTAGGAGTATCAAAGGTACAGTTCAAGTTTGTAAGGAGGGGGAGAGTAGTCAAATTTCAACGACTGGACGGCTACTAGTAACGGGTGTTTTTTTAAGCTAGATAGAACTTTAAATTGTAAAAAGTAACACAAAAAATTAAATTTTGATGAAACTTTTTTTTTTATTTGTTTCAGTATACTCTGACAAATCATCATGAATAGACTCACGCTTGAACAACGCTACGAAATTATCCAAATTTACTTTGAAAATCAGTCGTCGATTCGCGCAACTTATAGACGACTGTTTTATCGCAAAATTGTGTTCAGCGATGAGGCGCATTTTTGGCTTAACGGGTTTGTTAATAAGCAAAATTGCCGCATATGGAGTGAGACCAATCCACAACAGACCCTACAGACTCCATTACATCCAGAAAAATGCACCGTATGGTGCGGTTTTCACGCTGGTGGCATCATCGGACCTTATTTCTTCAAAAATGAGCTGATTTTCAAAGTAAATTTGGATAATTTCGTAGCGTTGTTCAAGCGTGAGTCTATTCATGATGATTTGTCAGAGTATACTGAAACAAATAAAAAAAAAAGTTTCATCAAAATTTAATTTTTTGTGTTACTTTTTACAATTTAAAGTTCTATCTAGCTTAAAAAAACACCCTATATAAGGAAAAACATCTAAATTGGGTCAGTAAATTAACGAAAGAAATCCAATGCCGCAATGAAAGTGTAAATTCTATAACTATTAATGCAGATGCTGTTAGTTTGTTTAGAACGCTGTGAAGCATTTGCAGATATTAGAAGCAGAAATGTTAGTTTTTTTTTTCTAATGTCAATTGTGTATGAGAAGGTTTTGGCGTGTTTTTTTTTGTACACATAACAAATAGTATTTTTTTTATATAAATCCTGTATCGCGGACAATCTAGATTCAGACTCATTTAGAGGTACATATGTATAAGCGTACAACAGATTGTGGATCACTTAAAGTATTGTCTTATTGGGGTTTGAACCCACAACACTAGGCGTAGTAGAAAGCGGCGTGGCGACCGTTTAAATCACTAGGCCAACTTAGTGCAGTGTACATTCAAAGTTAACTAATAATAATAAAAACTAATAGTCATTAGATGGATATGTGTTAGTAAGCAAATTAGTAACAATAACCGCGGTACAACAGCGGGTAATGCCGTGGAGCTAAACTAGTCTAAAAAAGTAGCTTAAGTTACGCCTTATGTAGCAGTGAAAGACCCGTTAATGTCGATCCAGCCGTTCCTGAGATTAGCCAGAACAAGCAGGAAGACAGACAAAAAATTAAATTCGGGTAACAATAGCTTGCATACTGTGATATATGTAATACTAACTATTGTACCTGAACATCAGACTTTTAAAAAGATTGGGCATGAATTTATTTCTCTCTTTGCCAGTATTCTTCGCATAAGGCCCTACGCACTTTGGAAACTGGTTATAGATCGACACAAGCGGGCAGTAGATTTTGGTGTTTTCACTATATTTATCTTGACAATCCAGTACATGCTGTGGCGTCTGTTTGTGTCGATCTATGATTTTTAACTGTAGCTTCAATTTAACGTTCATAAATGTCACTTAGTTAATTGAATAAATGATTTTGAATTTGAATTGAATAACATAATATCGGATACAAATATGAAATTAATATTTATAAATATTTCTATTGATGGTAATTATTTCGGATATCCATTAGATTCGGATACGATAACCGAACTTTAACATCCCTTTTTTTTTAATACAGATATTTTAACATCCCATATATTTTCTTTTATTGAATAAGGGGCAAACGAGCAGCCGCATCACCTGATGGTAAGCGATTACCGCCGCCCATGGACACCCGCAGCACCAAAAGCGTCACAAGTGCGTTGCCGACCTTTGGGGGATGGGGGGAGGGCTTGGGTATGGGCCTCCGGTATCCTCACTCACTCGGTGCAACACAGCGCAAGCGCTATTTCACACCGGTTTTCTGTGAGGCCGTGGTATCACTCCGGTCGAGCCGGCCCATTCATGCCGAAGCGTGGCTCTCCCACGGAAATATTTAATGCAAGGTTTTTTTAAAATTACGCAACTTAGAATTTTTGACAAAAGCGTAAAAAAAAAGTTACGTAGATTGATTTCTTCGATTAATTAGTTTGTTATTAGTCAACTATTAGTAGATAGATATATTAAAAATACTAGTAATGTGCAAACCATGCCTAGAAAAAATCATAGAGCAACACGGAGTGTACGTGTATACGGAGTAGCCAAACGCAGGCGTTTTCCTCTATGTATAAGTCCAAATGGGCCTACGCGTTACAGTGTTATGACACACAATGTATTTGTGTGAGTGAAATTCTGAATAAACAATTTTTTTTTATATTTTGTACATCTGACACACAACGCCATCTAGCCCCAAGCTAAGCAGAGCTTGTGTTATGGGTACTAGACAACTGATATAAATACATATATACTTTACTAACGACCTCAAGCACAGCAGTCGCATTAGCTACCACTGCACCACCGAGGCAGTTAGCAATATTAAACAATATAACTATTTTCTTCAATATTTTTTTTTTACACAACGCCTTCTAGTCCCAAGTTCTCCCAAGCTAAGCAGAGCTTGTGTTATGGGTACTAGATGACTGATATAAATACTTATATACTTTTTTTTTGTAAATATGGTACATACTCGTACATATTATACATAGAAAACACCCAAACTCCGAAACAAATATTTGCAGATCATACAAACATTTGGTCCGACCCGGGGATCGAACCCAAGACCTCAAGCTTAGCAGTCGCATACCACTACGCCACCGAGGCAGTCATAATGCTTTATTTTAATTGTTATGTGTGAGTTCGTATTGACTCACGATTGTTTTTGTATATGAGTCTAAAATGTGTATTTGTGAAGATTTCCTTTCGCAAAATTGCATATTTTTTTTTTTTATTGAATTATGGGCAAACGAGCAGACGTATCACCTGATGGTAAGCGATTACCGCCGCCCATGGACACCCGCAACACCAAAGGCGTCACAAGTGCGTTGCCGACCTTTGGGGGATGGGAAAGGGGATGGGGGAGGGGTTGGGGTATGGGCCTCCGGTATCCTCACTCACTCGGTGAAACACAGCGCATGCACTATTTCACACCGGTTTTCTCTGAAGCCGTGGTATCACTCCGGTCGAGCCGACCCATTCATGCCGAAGCATAGCTCTCCCACGGATGTTTTGTATAGAAAAGAGACGCTGTGTTTACTGTCATCCTTTCAGTGGCCCGTGTTGCTCTATGAGCATACATAACGTTAATTGTTAGTAGTGTTGTACCATGCATTACTTACAGTAAATAAATAAATAAATATTTTCAAACATCTAACACACAACGCCATCTAGTCCCAAGCTAAGCAAAGCTTGTGTTATGGGTACTAGACAACTGATATGAATACATGTATACTTTTTTTTGTAAATACATACATAATATACATAGAAAACACCCAAACTCCGAAACAAATATTTGCAGATAATACAAACATTTGGTCCGACCTGGGAATCGAACCCGAGACCTCAAGCTTAGCAGTCGCATACGCTACCACTACGCCACCGAGGCAGTCTCATACAACTATATCCCTGAAAGGGTAGGTTAAGACAACGGAATTATTACATTACATTCTGATAAATTTTGAAGCATGCTGAAATTAATAATTTCTACATTATTATAGTGTTTTCTTTTTTTTTTAAAGGCAACTCCCACATTAGGAATAAACATCCTGTGTCGTGGGGGACTTTACAAACATACATGAAACGGACACAAAGAACATCCAGACTCGGGACAACAATTCGTGGATCACACAAAGTGTTGTGGGTACCGCGTGGGATTTGAACCCACGACACTTGGCGCAGTAGCAAGCGGCATGGCGACCGCTGACACCACTCGGCCAACCGTGCAGTCAAATGTGATAAATATATTTTCATAGTAGAAACCTATGTTCAGTATTGGACTTGCAGTTGATGCCGTTGCCGTGCCGTTTATGGCAAGCGTGGGAGAACCATGCTTCCACGGTTTTCTGTGAGGCACTCCGGTCGAGCCGGCCCATTCATGCCAAAACGTAGCTCTCCCACGATAAAAAATCTTGGACCTTAATTGATCAGGGTGTAGAGTTTTATCAATTTATCACTATTTAATATAACTGTAAGTCCAAAATCTCTAACCATAGATAAAACCATAAAGTTCAAAAACAATACGTACTTTTTTTAGGTGCAAGTCTAACGTCCAATAAACTTTCCCGGTCAAGTGGGTCATCAGAGATCACCGTCCTCTCATCGATGCTCTCCGGCACATTGTTCTTCCTCGACACTTCAGACATGGGGGTATCTGACTCCAGGTCATCGTCAATATCAGTTCTTGGGAACTGTATCTTTGCTTTTTGAGCTCTTTTCTTTTTTGCAGTGATCCGATCTACGATGGGTGCTTCGGTTGAATCTGTTAGTGCTAAAACATCTATGGCTCCAACTGGAAAACAATAAATATTATCCATGATTTCATCCGTGTGGTGTTTCATACGTATGTGTCGTAAGAGCCGACTGAGGAAGCTGTGGCGACTTCCACATACAGCGCAACAGTTGTTGATATTACAGCGCCATCTACCGCAGATACACTGAACTACGGAGCAACGTACAACACGAAGAAACTATCAATCCTGAATCGCGCAGTTAAAAGTTCCCGCGCCGATTATCATAAGTACAACATCCGAACAACAACTGTTGGGCAGTATTCCGCCAGGCGTGATCACCTCGCCTGGTCGGAGGATCCTCCGGAGATCCTCGTTTGTGTTGGGTGGATCATGACACCCGTTCCCCCACAAAGCAAACTATACTGGACTACAGCACTGCAAAGAGAAGGAAAACTTGACACAAACCCTGTACCAATCCGTCTGGCCAAAGTGGACTGCCAAAATTGATTTGTAAGGACAGGCCTATGTTATCATGTCCATAGGACCTGTTAGGTCTCCTCTCAGGAGAGGGTAAAGGCCAAACGTCTACACGCTGGCCGAGTGCGGGTTGGGGACTGGCAACACAACGTTATGGTTACGTAATCTTGCCGTTGGATATTTTTAAGCCGCTCAAGGGCCTCCAACTAAGCTTCACGAATGTTATCAAATGATAACAAACGGGACCGACTGCTTAACGTGACCTTCGAATCACGGAGACGCTTAAGGTATCATATGTTTTTGTGTCGCGAGGGAGTTTACAAACATACATGAAACGGACACAAAGAACACCCTGACTTAGAACAACAATTTGTGGATCACACAGTTTTATTCCATGTGGGATTTGAACCCATAACACTTGGCGAAGTAGGGAACGGCGTGGCGCTTAACCACTGGGCCAAACGTGCAGTCGATCGAAGCGATCATGCCACCAGCGGTCACCCATCCAGGTACTGACCGCGCCGTCGTTGCTTACCCTCGGTGATTATTTCTAATCACTGAGTGCAACTGGACTATGAGCGCCTCACAGTGGACTAAAATGAGATCTATCTATGAAACTGACGAAGTTACGAGTACATTGATCAAGCTATTTTATTTTGTATCTACATATGGCTGTTGATGCGATAATAATGATATACTCGTAGTTAGAGCTACAATAGAACAATATTTAGTATTCATTATCTATATATATAAAAATGTTATGTTGGTTTGTGTACGCTTTAAAAACTCAAAAAGTTCTGCACCGATCGAGCTGAAATTTTAGAATGATATATAATCCGCATCAAGGATTGTTTTTATCTAATTTTTGCATCAGTCACATATCCGCGACCGCGAAAATACACGAAAACAACGACATAAACGCGGGCGGAGCCGCGGGCAACAGCTAGTAATAAATAAAACATATTTTTTTATTTGACAGCCTACCAAAGTGATTCCAGTCGGCCCGATTGAAAGCTTGAGTACTCAATCTATCTCACTGCGAATGCAGACAATACAAGATGGCGTCTCTCAAAATGGCGGCCTAGTGAGAGCCGGGATCACTGTAGGGGAAGGGGAGGGGAAGATAATTACCATCGCTGTTAACATCGCTGTCAGAGTCGTCCCCTGGCTTGGGCGGCGAGTCGGCCTTCAGGATCACCGGTTTGAATACTCCTGTGAACATATTTGGCAAATAAGTAAAAAAAAAATGCGTCCTTTGATCGGTGGCGCGAAGCCGTAATCTGGCGGCCGGTTTAAGGGGAGTCCCCTGCCCCCGCTAGACAGCTATTAATTACTATTATTTTGATTTGCCATAAAATTTCCTACCGATTAGTATATACATACTCTAAAGAATTCCAAACCCAGTTTTTTTTTTGAAATATTAGAAGTGAAAAGAGCAAAATTACAATTATTTAAAAATAAAATTACATATTGTGTTAATTTATTTTTTATTATTTAGCTAAACCTTACATTTATCGAATTTAAATATCACAAAACATATTTACGTACAAATATTTTACATAAAAAAAAATATTTAAAACCCTTGCGTAAACAAGAGATAGCCGTGACAAGAAGTGCTGTAGGTACTCAAATGGCTTGCTTTATGTATTTGGATTTAGTTCGTGTCATGAACAAGTTATAAAAACAAAAATAATACACTTACGTGGTCTAGTTTTACTGCAGTGTGCTTCGAATTGCTGGTCAGCTAGGAGTACCTGCTTACGAAAGTTCGTGGCGTCCCGCAGTCGACCGACACACAGAGCACAGACCATCCTGCTCGGACCCCATTGCAGTAAGTTGGAAAGCTGTAGGAGTAAGCATTATAACATAGCTACTGTAGTTTAAAAGAGGTTCAAACATAATATCGTAGATAACACAGTAATCAAATACTTTTTACGCCTGCGTTTCATTGAGACATTGGAATTTGAAGGTTTTGAATGCACCAGGCTTTAGTAAAAGTTCTCAAACAATTGTAAATTAAGTAATGTAGGGCGATAGGGTTACCAGTGCAGAAATTATAGACGTCTTTGGTACTTTTGATCGTTTATTCTGGTTTCTGTGTAGTTCATACATATATTCACAAACTTGTACTTATACATATAACCCTATGTTGGGAGTGATGAGGACTGCGGGGCTATCGCTCAACACTACCCTTCCTACGCTACGTGAGTGTCTTAAGAGGACTGCGGGGCTATCGCTCTAGAAGACCTCAATACTTAGCAGAACCTGATGACTGCGGGGCTATCGATCAGGTCAGCTATGCCTACTGGACATCAGAGTGGACTGCGGGGCTATCGCACTCTGAGTCGTCTAGCTGGCGACTGTTTGAATGGAGGCTGCGCGGCTCTTTATATAGGCCTTGTGCGACCCCCTCCACGATGTGATGCGCGTCGATTGAGACAGATAGTCGTTGTGCGAGGGAGAAAGTATTCGGGTTCATTACGCACGTTGTTGTCTGCTACATTCTCCCCCTCTGGTGCTCTTTTTAACGTCCCGTGAGAGCACCAGCATCCTTGCGAGGTCTTCCTCTTCGACGAATTGGATTAACAGCGTTTGGCAGAACATCATCTCTTCTCTCGAACTTGGTCAAAGCAGACGTATGGTATCTGCCAATTGCTCTTTCAGGTGAATCTGGATGTGCCACCTCATATGTGGAAACTCCATGTTTCTTGAGTATAATGTAAGGACCATCTCGACGTGGAGCAAATTTTGCGGAAAATTGTTTTTCAATATTACTGATTGGATGTGTCTCAACTAAGACTAAGTCTCCAATTTGATATCCTGGATCAGGTCTTCTCCTAGTGTTTGCCTTAAGTCGGTTTGATTCCAGATTATCTTCAATGTTTTCTTTCGCAAGTGCCAAATCTTGAGCTAATTGTTTTAAAGTTGGAGTTATTCCTTTTATAAAGTTCTCAGATTCTATGGTACAACTTAAGTAATGTGTTAAGTCATACGTGGTTCTTAATTCGCGACCAAATGTTAAGTATGATGGTGAATAGCCTGTTGTTTGACAAAATGACGTGTTCATAGCAAACCTAATTGCAGGTAATATAGCCGGCCAATTGTGATGCTTGTCTTTAACCATCATTGCTATTTGTGATTTCATATCTCTATTCTTCCTTTCCACGGTGTTCGGTTCACTCAGCAATCTACTCGCGTATTCTACAGGATGTTCATGCTCGCCCTCCCCCTGCACTAAAACTGTGCCGATGGCATATTGACTTGCATCTGTTTTGATTGTAAATGTCATATTTTCATTAGCTTGTTTTAGTACGGGTGCTGTGGTCAATGCAATTTTTAACTTGTTAAAGGCTTGTTGTTCTTCCCAATTCCATTGCTTTGAATTGTAGTTTACTCAATATATCGCTTAACTGATGTATTGCGTCTGATGGCAAATCTTTAGATTCAGACATTATAATGCTTTTCAAATGCGGGTAGTTTTTCTCAAAAATTGTGGGTAGTTTACAATAAGTCAATTTATTTTCTTGACATTGGTAGCTAACTTCATAAACGTTGGGCGCCAAATGTAGGGCGATAGGGTTACCAGTGCCGAAATTATAGACGTCTTTGGTACTTTTAATCGTTTATTCTGGTTTCTGTGTAGTTCATACAAATATTCACAAACTTGTACTTATACATATAACCCTATGTTGGGAGTGATGAGGACTGCGGGGCTATCGCTCAACACTACCCTTCCTACGCTACGTGAGTGTCTTAAGAGGACTGCGGGGCTATCGATCAGGTCAGCTATGCCTACTGGACATCAGAGTGGACTGCGGGGCTATCGCACTCTGAGTCGTCTAGCTGGCGACTGTTTGAATGGAGGCTGCGCGGCTCTTTATATAGGCCTTGTGCGACCCCCTCCACGATGTGATGCGCGTCGATTGAGACAGATAGTCGTTGTGCGAGGGAGAAAGTATTCGGGTTCATTACGCACGTTGTTGTCTGCTACAGTAATTAATTTGTAAAAGCAGTAACTTAAAACGTTCGTTGTACCGTTCGACCACCTTCAATGGATTAAAACTTATTGAAAGCCTGCTTTTACAAAGCAGAGGTTGAATTTACAATCGTTCTGATACTTTTACTAACACTAGACGCACACAGAATGCCAAATTTCGTTGTAGTTTCCAATCAAACTTAACCTAGGGTGATCAATTGAGGGACCACCTTCCGCATGCTATATCTTTTTATACAGTGAACAAGAAAGATAGATATTTAGTCAATTGGTTTTTACAAATCTTTCACTAATTTATAAGATATGAATGTCTATTGGTTCACGATTGAGGGACGACCTTTGACCGTTTGTAACTTTTGAGTTACTGCTTTTACAAATTAATTACTTAATTTACAATTGTTTGAGAACTTTTACTAAAGCCTGGTGCATTCGAAACTTTCAAATTCCAATGTGGTCCCTCAATGGGAACGCAGGCACTTTTTATCATCTGTCAAATCGATAAATTTGTATGAAAAATGTGTTAAATATAGACTTGTGACGTCACTGTCTTTAGGGGAAGGGGAGGGGATAAGGTAGGGGTTGGGGTATGGGCCTCCGGTATCCTCACTCACTCGGTGAAACACAGCGCAAGCGCTATTTCACACCGGTTTTCTGTGTGGCCGTGGTATTACTCCGGTCGAGCCGGCCCATTCATGCCGAAGCATGGCTCTCCCACGGTGTCTTAAGGCTACTCAATTGAGCAACATATTTCAATGTTTATTTAATTGAAATTTTTAATAGAAATGAAAAGCTGTAATAATTATCTTTTCTAACATGTATTTATTTATTTACGACTAGCTGACCCACGCAACCTCGTTTGCGTTTTATATTGCCCGTGGCGTAAAAACTTTCCCCCGTTTTTTAAACATTCTTCATTGGTGCTCCGCTACTATTAGTAGTAGCGTGATGATATATAGCCCATAGCCTTCCTAGATAAATGGACTATCCAACACCGAAAGAATTTTTCAAATCGGACCAGTGGTTCCTGAGATTAGCCGGAACAAACAGACAGAAAGACAGACAACCAAAATTTTAAAAATATATATTTTGGTATGTGTACCGTATATACATTCATATGCATGTAGTAGAAAGCGGTTATTTTAATATTACAAACAGACACTCCAATTTTATTTATTTGTATAGATAGATTTTATTGAAGTGAAACTTCTTTAGAATCATTGTAATTTCAAATCGGATGCAACTGAAAAAACTACAGGTAAGAGACACAAATACAAAAAGTCGCCTGTCATTAGCGAGCCAGAGCGAGAGAGCAAATGTCAGTCTCATTCTTTTGACGATTCACTGAAGTTTCACTTCTATCGTATCTGAATCGCACACTCATCTTTTTTTTGGTCCCACAAGTACTGTTCAGCTACTGAGACAGATTGACTAATACCTAGTAATATTTAATATCCACATATATCTCACACACGGTCGTCTGGAACCAAATTAGGCACAACCAGACTGCTATTAAACATACTTTATATCTATACAAATAAATAAAATTGTAGTGTCTGTTTGTAATTTTAAAATATTTTATATAATATTTTTTTTTTTGAACATCTAACACACAACGCCATCTAGTCCCAAGCTAAGCAGAGCTTGTGTTATGGGTACTAGACAACTGGGTCCGGTCGTGTTAATAACTGCAGTTCCCGGACCCCTCCCTTCTCAGGCGCAGAGTTGGCACACCGTGTGGTTTTAGTCGGTTCGATTCCGACACACCACCCCGCCGTAAACCCCGGTGGGTGACGACCCGAGGGGGTTTCCACACGTAAAAAAAAAAAAAAAAAATGGGTACTAGACAACTGATATGAATACATATATACTTTTTTTTGTAAATACATACATTTGATACATAGAAAACACCCAAACTCCGAAGCAAATATTTGTAGATCACACAAACACTTGGTCCGACCCCGGATTTGAACCCGAGACCTCAAGCACAGCAGTCGCATTCACTACCACTGCGCCACCGAGGCAGTTAAATAACCGCTTTTTAGTAACTGGATAATTATTTATGTATGTATACACGGTACATATACCGAAATAAGGCGCTCATAGCCCAGTTCCACTCGGTGATTGGAAACAACTAGCTGACACACGCAACCTCGTTTGCGTCTTCTATTGCCTGTAGCGTGAAAATTTTCCCCCGCTTTAGATACATTCTTCATTGGTGCTACGCTCCTATTAGTATTAGTGTGATGATAAATGGACTATCCTACACTGAAAGATTTTTTCAAATCGGAACAGCGCTTCCTGAGATTAATGCGTTCAAACAAACAAACAAACTCTTCAGCTTTATAATATTAGTATAGATTACCAAGGGTAAGCAACGACGGTCAGAACCTGGATGGGTGACCGCTGGTGGCATGTTACCATGAGCGTCTCCGTGATTAGGAGGCCACGTTAAGCAGTCAGTCCCGGTTGTTATCGTAGAGTAACAGTTGTGAAGCTTTCAAAACATTATGTACGATTGATGTTCATGACAACTGAGACTGACGGTTTAATGTGCTCTCCGAGGCAAGGGCGGGACACACCACAATCTTCCATACTCTGGGCTGCTATTAAAAATTTCTTGTAAGAAAATCCCATCAGTAGTCCAACCCGGGAATCGAAACTAAGACCTTAATCGTTTACGCTTACCGCTAGAATATGGAGCTCTACCCTCCATACGCTAGAATAACGAGGCAGTAATTAGACCTCTTGATAGAAATAATATTTTTATAAATCAATGAAACATTAAAAAGGACTGTTACACACTTATAATCAACAGGTTGCAATTTTAAACCATTCCCTGTAGACATTTACAGTTTTTTTTTTATTGAATAGTGGGCAAACGAGCAGACGTATCACCTGATGGTAAGCGATTACCGCCGCCCATGGACACCCGCAACACCAAAGGCGTCACAAGTGCATTGCCGACCTTTGTGGGATGGGAAAGGGGATGGGTGACGGGTTGGGGTATGGGTCTCCGGTATCCTCACTCACTCGGTGAAACACACGCTGAGGCAGTTATATATATATAAAATACATACAAACCGCACTGGGCCAGCATGGGGACCTATGGCTTTAACCCTCTCCTGAGAGGGACCCGAGCCCAGCAGTGGGACTATATGGGTTATTGATACCGATAAATAAATGTATTACATATGCATGTATCTGTGAAATTTAGTTTAAGCTAGCTGATGCCCGCTCTCTTGCGGACCGGTCCAGCCATTCCAGAGATTAGGCGGAACAAACAGACAGGCAGACAAAATAAAAAAAAATACTATTTTGGTATATGTACTGTGTATACACACATATGCATATAGTAAAAATCTGTTATTTTAATATTACAAATAGACACGCCAATTTTATTTATTTGTATATTTTTTTTTAGTTGCAATATTTAAACAGTACATAATTAATTATAATTTATGAAATAAATAAAAAAGCTTTTTGAGTTTATTATTTTAAATTTCATATGCAGGATTTTTTATCTATAATTAGTTACAATTAATTAAAATTATATTTTTTTAAGTAAAAGGAATTAACTTATTACAAATGATTAAAAATAAATCACAATTTTTTATTACGCTAGCAAGCTCGTTTCTTTTTATTTTAAAATAAGAACTAGAATCTTACTGTAATTCCATAGCATTCCAGTAGCATTGTAGAATAAACTTCATTTTCACCAGCCTCCGTAATATAAGAAGCAGTTACATCCCAAGTTCCGTTCGCTGATAAACAGCACCGGCAGACATCAGGCTGCGATAACCAGCTCTCAGCATAACTGGGATCCACCATTATTATAGTTTTAAATTAAAACTTTTAATTATTTCATTCTAAAAATTTGCATTTCCATAGTTCGCATAACAGCTTTTAAGTTTGACAGGTAAAAGTGCAGTTGCAATCCAATAAAATAAAGCTGGCGCCACACTGCACTTTTTTGATTTACGAAATGCAACCGTCTTGAGCGATCCTAAGGATCACCGTAACATCTCACTAATAAAATACACCATATCGGGCCATTCATTTATTACAGGATTATTTTCACTAGTTTTTGACCCTATTATAAGAAATAGTAAGAATAGGCAGGTTTATTTAGGCATTTAAAACAGGTGGGAGGCAGTCCCTCCCACCTGTTTTAAATATATTATGTAAGAATTTAGGTTAGGTATTAGGTAGTTAGCATTAGGTAGTAGAGCTATGCTGATTTCAGCATGAATGGGCGGGCTCGACCGGGGCGGTACTACCCTCGCACAGAAGACCAGCCTAAAATGACAGTTTTAGAGCTGTCGTATTTCGCTGGTGAGTGCGAGACCGGAGCCCAATGATGCAGGGGTGACAGTTATCGTAGTAGTGTGCGAGCAGTGAATGTTCGTAGAGTTATGTTGAGGGTGATGTGGATCGAACCGTCGGCCAGGGAGACCCGTAGAAACGGTGGTGCCGCTGGCCGCCCGCGGCATAGAGAGGGGCCCAACCAAGGCTAACCACCCTGGGAGGCTGCCCCGTCAGGTCGCGCATAATCCACGGAGTGGCTCGTCGTGCCGGTTGGTGACCGGACGGTGGGACCAGGCGACCACTTCCGGGAGGGTACGGGGGCCCTTCCGTCCGACGGTTCGGTCACCGTCAGGCCTCACTATTGTATGGCGATACAGCATTCCGAGCCTCGGTATTACACTGCCGCGATGACTGTCGCGCCTTTTACGCTCCCACTTCCCCCCCTCTATTTTAATCATGGCAGCAAAGAAAAGATATAAACGTTCAACAGCGGCACCCCATTCACCCACCAACCCGCTTTTTGAGGTGGAGTTTACTAACATCCGTGGACTCCATGCAAACCTCAATGCCGTCCACCAACATCTTGAGACGGCTCGGCCGGCCATGCTTTTCTTAACGGAGACACAAATACGCCGCCCTGCCGACACGACATATCTTCTCTACCCCGGCTACGTGCTTGAGGAGCGCTTCCTCGCTAAGGCTGGAGTGTGTCTTTTCGTCAGGGCGGATGTTTGTTGTCGCCGATTACGTTGCCTTGAAGACCCATCCTTCTCCACTATTTGGCTACACGTGGATACCGGCTCCATGAGCCGAATCTACGTGTGCCTATACCGATCCCATTCTGGAGACTACGAGACAACTAAACTTTTCGAACATCTCAGTCAGGCAGTGGATAAAGCGCAGGAACAGTTCCCGACCGCTGAACTGGTGTTTCTGGGAGACTTTAACGCCCACCATGAGTCCTGGTTGGGATCTTCCAGAACTGACCACGCGGGTCGGACTGTCCACGCATTCGCTCTCACGCATGACCTCACCCAGTTGGTACTCCAGCCCACCAGGATACCAGACATACTGAGTCAAGCGCCTTCCTTGCTGGACCTTCTGCTGACGAGTCACCCAGAGCAGTACAGTGTATCGGTGCTCGCCCCTCTGGGATCCTCCGATCACTGCCTGGTGTCCACCACTGTGCCTCTTGTTGCCCTCCCACGAGCAGTGGCAGCAAAAAGACGGTTATGGCACTACTCGTCTGCAGACTGGGATGGAATGCGGGACTACTTCGCATCTATCCCGTGGGCACAACGCTGCTTTAAATACAGTGATCTGTCGCAATGTGCGGTTGCTGTGGCCGGCGAGGTCACTGTCGGAATGGAATACTACATTCCCTACAGTGAGGTCGCCGGCGCAACAACCCGTCGCTGGTTCAATCGCGAATGCGCCCATGCTGTTGCCCAAAAGCAGTCAGCCTACCGCGCATGGACCAGGGCCCGCGCTCACGGCCACCCCGACGTGGATCGACTAAAAGCAGCGTTCAACAAAGCCACTAGGGAATGCAAGAAGGCTTACATCACAGCGGATGCCCAGCGCATTGCGCGGCTTGGCCACGAACTCGTCGCATACCCTACGGGTAGCCGAAAGTTCTGGCGATTGGCTAAAGCCGTGCAGTCCAACTTCTGCCAGCCCACGCTACCACCGCTTAAATATCCCGACGGATCACTTGCCCATCAGCCGCAGGAGAAAGCGAAACTGCTTGTCGATCTCTTTGCGGCTAACTCCCGAGTCGATGACCGCGGCATGCACCCGCCTACCATTCCCGCCTGCGATGCAACAATGCGGGATATTCGCATCCGGCTGAGTGATGTCCGTGCGGAACTTCGGTCACTCGACGTTCGGAAAGCCAGTGGACCCGACGGTATCCCGGCGGTGGTTCTTAAGAACTGTGCACCAGAGTTGTCTCCGGTTTTGACGCGCCTGTATCGCCTGTCATATTCCTCGGGAACTGTTCCGGAGGCCTGGAGAGAGGCGAATATTCAACCCATTCCCAAAAAAGGCGACCGCTCCAACCCGGCCAACTACCGCCCAATAGCTGTCACCTCCATTATCTGCAAAGTATTCGAACGGATCATAAACAAGCAACTGGTCCACTACCTGGAGGATCACACCCTACTTAATGATCGTCAATATGGTTTCAGGCCGAACCGATCCACGGGTGATCTTCTAGCGTATGTCACACACCTTTGGGGTGAGGCTATTGACAGGCACGGGGAATCTTTGGCTATTAGCCTGGACATGGCCAAGGCCTTTGATAGGGTTTGGCACCGTTCGCTTCTCTCCAAGCTACCGGCATTCGGCTTGCCCCCCAAACTCTGCAACTGGGTTGCCGGATTCCTGCACCAACGTCGCATCAGAGTACTTTGTGACGGCGCGGCCTCCGACGTTCAGTCGATTAACGCAGGTGTACCACAGGGTTCCGTCCTGTCGCCCACGCTGTTTCTTCTGCATATCAATGACATGTTAGACCTTGGCAACATTCATTGCTATGCAGACGACAGCACAGTTCATGGACGATATATTGGGCGCCCTGCGGCAAAACCGGTAGATGTAGAGAAAAATCGACAGGAGCTTGTCGCTCAGCTCGACCATGTTCTAGGCCGCATTTCACAATGGGGCTGCGAGAATCTGGTCGAGTTTAGCGCCAAGAAAACACAGGTGTGCGCGTTCTCTGCCAAAAAGTCTCCATTCCTTCCCCTTCCGACTTTTCAGAACACTCAACTACCATTACGAGGCAGGCTCGGTGTCCTGGGCATGGACATCTGCTGCGACCTCAACCCGCGCGAGTACGTTGAGAGTGTCACTAAGGCGGCCTCGCGGAAGTTAGGAATCCTTAATAAGGTGAGACGGTTCTTCTCGCCCGGGCATCTGTGTCTGCTTTACAAGACCCAGGTTCGCTCCTGCGTGGAGTACTGTTCTCATCTTTGCGATGGAGCCGCGCAGTATCTGTTCGACGCTCTCGACCGGTTGCAGCGGCGAGCCATTCGCATTGTCGGCAGTCCCCAGGCCACCGAGTCCCTTGAGCCTCTGCAGTTGCGTAGAGATATCGCCTCTATGGCAGTCCTCTATCGCCTTTACCATGGAGAGTGTTCTGAAGAGCTGTTCCAACTGGTCCCCCCTTCTCCCTTCCTCTACAGGACAACTCGTGCTGGCCTCAGAAGTCACCGCTTCAGAGTGGAAGACATACACTCTCGCACTCATCGATTCGGCTCTTCCTTCCTCTGCCGAGCGGTCAAAGCCTGGAACTCACTGCCAGCGCACGTGTTTCCGTCCCACTATGATCCCGGGTCCTTTAAGCGGGGCGTAAAAAAGCATCTCACTAGGCCGCCATAGTGCTGGTCGCCATGCTGCACTGTCCTTGTTTGCATTGAGGATGGTGACCACCACTCTTGGATTCTGCTGGTGCTTTCCATCAGGCAGGGCAGAGTCATTTTGGTAGCTCATGTATAAAAAAAAAAAAAAAAAAAAAAAAAAAGAAGGAAAAAATTAATACGCGTTTGGTTAGTTTCAATGTTTATTTTTCAAAGTAACAGTTTTTAGATATGTTTATTTGTACTAATACTAATAATATATATGTGCTAAGAATTTAAATTTTTTGGTAGTAATAAGCTTTGGGTTATTCATTTATCTTTATCTACATAGATGTCACTCCAGGGGCTCAAAACCGGTTCCAGGGTTTTCTTTTCTAGGATGCACCTGTTCCTGTGCAGGATTCCCTGGCATCTAGTACCCGAGACGGCGTGCGGTTCGAGTCGGTTTGAGTCCGACATGCCACCAGGAGATGGTATCAGAGAGGACATCCTCACAAAAAAAAAAAAATAAAGGGCTCCAAACCGTCTCCTAAAGTGGATCTGCCTCTAGAATTTCTAAGAAAAAATGAAATATGGTCGACCCTAGCCCTCCCCCTAAATCGTCTTATGTAATAAACGAAAGGCCCCTATCCAAAAATAAATATCGTAATTATAATGAAGTACTTCACATACTAACATCACTTTCATTATTAACGAAAACTTTTTATAAAGTTTGACACCAAATTACGTATTTAAAAAACTTTGAAACTTTTAAAGTTTAGATGTGGTGTTTGAGATGATATTTGGAGTATTTATGACTGAATTAAACCATAAACCATTAGACTGAGCTTTCCTGTGGAAAATTGAGTTATGGGTGGGGGTTCTCCGACAGCAAATCAAGCGATAACTTTCGCCCGCTCGATATTAATCCGTTAACGAAACTATCGGTAGGCATTTATGGCATAAAGTTGGTAAATAAGTTTGAATTGGAGTTTTTGAAGTTCAATAATGGTTCATTTTAGCTCTTTTAAGAAACTAATTTTTCTTTCTGCAATCGTTAACTTCTAAAACTCCAATTCAAACTTCTTTAGAAACTTTATTCAACTTGCAACTTGGCTAGGGCCCTTGGAGTGATGATACCTGTTAGACACTTCCACCCCTATTCTGCATGAAAAGGGATAGAAGTGCCTAACAGGCAACCGGAAAAACAATGAGTAGATTGGCAGCTGAGTAAATTATATAAAACTCCTACGATACTAGCTATTTTTTTTTACTGTAACCAGTTAATTTGTAGAAAAGATTGAAACATGATTGGACCATGGCTTCATGGCAGTTGCTTAAATGTGGACCCAGCTTTATTTTTGATAGCTTACTCCTTTCTCGCCATACTACTATGCACTAGAGTGAAAGAGATAAAAGCAGGATGTATCTACATTTTAGGTTCTGAAACTATCAGAAGACTTATTTTATGTGAAATATCAATATGTAACTAAATTGACCATATCTTGTTTCACAAATTCAATGATCTTGTTTGAAATAGAAATTACATGTCAAACGTTTATTTGTTTTGAAGAAGAAACTCGAGTGTGGCCAATTCGTCTTTTTGATTCCTAAACGAATTTTTTGCACACTATATTCCGTATTGATAAAGTCATAGGCGCATTCCCGCCAAAAGTAGAAAATCACGAACGAAAGTAGCTCGATAATTCGAGTTTTTGACGGTTCTTTAAAATTTAATGTTTTGGAAATTTGGAATCGTAGATATTCGTTTCTTAGATTCACAGGACAGGTCAGAGTTCATAAAGTTCGATTCATAACCGCAATGTCTCTTCGAAATGTGGAAATAAAAGCCAAAATAACAGATTATGATAATATTTGCAAGGTGGCTGAAGATTTAAGCGGAAAACCGGCAACGTTAATAAAACAAGATGATACATTTTATAATGTCAACGAAGGTCGGCTAAAGCTGAGGACATATCAGGACGCCACGGCGACTCTGGTACGATACGATCGCCCTGATGAAGAGGGACCGAAGCTTTGTAATTATGAGTTACTTGACTTTGATAGTGAGAAAGCAAAAGTAATAGACGCCATGTTAAAGAAATGCTTTGGGATTCGGGGCCGAGTCGTGAAAGAACGGTAACTGTAAGACTTCATGCTTTTTTTTGGAATAGGCGGCAAACGAGCAGACATGTCAGCTAATGGTAAGCGATTACCGCCGTCCATGGATACCTGCAACACCAGAGGCATTACTACTTCGTTGCCAGTCTTTGGGGGATGAGGAGGGGTTAGGGCATGGGCCCTGGCATCCTAATGCACTCGGTGAAACACAGCGCAAGCACTATTTCACACCATTTTTCTGTAAGGCTGTGGTATCACTCCAGTCGAGCCAGGACCATACATACCGAAGCGTGGCTCTCCCCTCTCCCACATACTTTTTTGCTAAATAAATTCTCACCAATCATTATTGCACAGAATTGTAAAAAATATTTTGAATCAATCTCCTCCTCAGAAATCTGCGTTTTTAATAGTTTCATATTTCTTATAGGTTAAAATTGCTTAAAGAGGACTTATATTCTGTATTTAACTACGAAAAAATATAATTTAGTACCCAAAAAATGTACAGCCTCTATATTAATATTAAATATTATAAATAAAACAAAAATTATTTATTTAATAACCAAAGAGTATTGTTTTTTTTTTAGTAAATTATACATGGTTGACCAAACGAGAGTACACATTGACACTGTGCATGACCTTGGTCATTATATGGAATTAGAAGTAGTACTGCGACCGGAACAGACCGTAGAAGAAGGCCAGAAGATTGCTCAGGACCTGCAGACAAAGCTTGGAGTTAAAGATGAAGATTTAATTGAGTGTGCCTATGTAGATATGTTAGATAAAAAGAATAATTAGAATGAAATAGTAATGAGACATGCAAATTCTATTCCAGTTTTATCAATACGTTAAGAATACTTTGTTTAGAGCAAATACCTAATTTTTTGTATTTGGACTGTGTAAAAACACACATTGGAGACATGTAGAATTAATTTTGAAAATGGCTATGCCTATATGAGTAAAAATCATGTTACTTTTGGCATTCTTTCTTATTTTATTAATATTTATTATGTGTCGTCAAGTAAAATAATCTTACACACTGCGATCTGATCTGAAACTAGGCTGGACCTGTACTATGGGAACCAAAGTGCTGATAAATATGTTTCTAAATACAAAATGAAATGTAGACAAAGAACACCCAGACACAGAACATATCACACATAATCATACTCATCATACAAACATTAGTTCTGGATGGGTATTGAACCCACTACCTCTGGCATAGCAGTCAGGATCACCAACCACTAGGCCAACAAGCCAGTAAATAAAATGCTGTGATTTCATGTTATTATTCTTTTTTTTTAAATAATTGTATATTTATTAATATGAGTCTTTTACTGTACAAGGATGATGACTTTACCAATAAATATTATCTCTTTGAATAAAATTACTTGTTCAGGCCTAACTGATTTATGACTAAACCGCTGGGGTTACAAATTTGTGTTATCTGGTGTTTTTAGGGTTCCATACTAAAAGGGTAAAAAAGAGCTTTACTATTATGACTTCACTGTCTGTCTGTGTATCTGTCACCACATTGTGTCTTGCTCTTGGTGGGGTAGTGGGAGCGTATGCGACTGCTGTGCGTACTAAATATTTGTATGATCTGCAAATATTTTTAATATGTATGTATGAGGCCATCCGTCACCCTGGCAGAAGCAGACTTGGGGAGAGGCGCGGACGCCGCGGAGCGTGCTCGCCCCGGGGGACATAATTGGGAACATTGGGGTTCCCACACAGCAGGGGGCCATCTACAAACCGTAAGTGGCCCGAGGTACTTCGGGGTTCCAGGGTTTTCCTTTCTAGGGTGCACCTGGTCCCCCGGCATCTAGTACCCGAGACGGCGCGCGGTTTTAGTCGTTCGAACCAGACATGCCACCAGGAGGTGGTATACGAGAGCATATATGCACGAGGAAGAAAAAAAAAAGAGGAAATATCGAATCAGTTCTCAATTTACAAGTTTCGAAAACATTGTATGTTTATTGTTATACTTACATTCTTGCACTTGGTTACGAAACCTAGAAGTATGAATATATGGCACTCGTAAATTTTATATAGAATAGTACAATATGATAAAAAAAGCTCAAAAAAAAAAATTTTGGTTTTTACTCCTAGTTTTAATAAAATAAAATTGTTTAAATTGCATTTTTGTACAAAATGTATGTGTATCTCTTTGTACAGGTCACATTTTTGAGAAGTTGGCAACATCTTTTTCTCTCGTCAAGTTTTTTCATATTTGTATTTTGTTGTCATTTTAGCATTATTGTTTTGTGTATTTTATATGATAGAAAACACTATGGAAATAGATAATACTATAAACTTGACATACGGGCAGTGTCGCTGCTGTTTAGCTCACGGTCACCACCGATATCTGACCAAGGAATATTTCTTCAATGGAATTCGAGAAGTATACAGTGAAATTTTTGCCGAAACTTTTTATTTTTTTGTAAGTTTTTCATTTAGTTACACTTTAAATAATTTTAAAGTATTATTGGTGGAGGGACGGCCGATGGGGCAAAAAGGTTCTGGAGTGGCGACCACGAACTGGAAGACGGAGCGTGGGTAGCCCCCTGCAAGATGGTCCGACGACCTGGTTAACGTCGCAGGAGACTGTTGGATGCGAGCAGCACAGGACCGGTTGTTATGGGCAGCCTTAGGGGAGGCCTATGTCCAGCAGTGGACGTCTTTCGGCTGACATGATGATGATGATGATTATTGGTGCATGCACGAAAAGAAAACTTTCATGAAAAGAGTATACTCCTGCTTAAAAGACCAGCAACATACTTGTGACGGCTCTGGTGTTGCGGGTGTCCGTGGGCGGCGGTAATTGCTTACTATCAGGCGATACTTCTACTCGTTTGCCCCTTATACAAAAAAATCCCCCGTGACGCTGGATATTTTCTTAGTTGTTTTTAGGGTGCCGTACCTGAAGGCTAAAACGGGATACTAATACTAAGACTTTGCTCTCCGTCCGTCTGTCACCAGGCTGTGTTTCATAAACTATGATATTTAGACAGTTGAAATTTTCAGATATGATGTTGTTCTGTTGCCGCTATAACAACAAATACTAAAAACAGTATAAAATAAATATTTAAGGGGGCTCCCATTGTAGGTAGGTAGGTAACAAAATTTAGGCACTAAACGTGCAACTCCAGGGTCTATTCATAGTTTTTCATTATTTACTAGCTGACCCATGCAACCTCATTTACATCTTCTATTGCCTGTAGCGTGAAATCATTATCTTTTTAGCACCAACAATTATGTAGTTTGTCTTAGAGATATTGACGGTAAGAAGATTACGTTTGAAATATTTTTCCAAAAGTGCAGTTCTTGAGGTCTTGGGTTCGATTCCCGGGTCGGACCGCATGTTTGTATGATCTACAAATACTTGCTTTGGAGTTTGGGTGTTTCCTACGTATAATATGTATGTATTTACAAAAAAAATTATATATATGTATTTATATCAGTTGTCTAGTACCCATAACACAAGCTCTGCTTAGCTTGGGACTAGATGGCATTGTGTTTAAGATGACCAAAATATATATCCAAATTTATTTACGCTGGCCAGACCTGTTGGTTTTGTGCCATAGTCGACTCTTCGACATTCAGAAGTGGGCACAATATGTTCTTAATCCGGTACCACATGGATTTTTTTTTTTAACATTGTCATCTTCCTACCCGGTTTCTAAACTTATTTGGGGTTGATGCATTGAGTTTTCTGCCTCCATTCTCCTCTATCACTCGCCAGTTCACTGCTTACTCCCTTTCTGGCCATATCCTCTTTTACGCAGTCCATCCATTTTTTCTTTAGTCGTCCTATACTCTTATGTTCGTCGACTTTCATACTTAAAACTTTCTTAACTACATTTGCCCATCATTTTTAACAGAAATAATAAAACATAATTAATGCCTTCATGTTTCAGTTATCAAAGAGCTCAAAATTGACAAAACTGATATGTTCAACATGTATCCACCGTTTACGAGATGCAACCAGCTTTCGCATGATGACAGTCAGCACGGAGAGGCAGCTTCTAGAAGCTGTAAAGATAGCAAACGATAAGAACACAGAATTTGTTGATGGTATGAGCTCTAAACCTGGTCTTTGCAAATTATTAGTTTTATTGTAGGCCATAATCTATAGAAATAAATAAAATAAAGTGACCATTTGGCATTTCCAAATATCAAAATTACACTAAATGTACCTATGTATATGCATGGGCGTACCCAGGTTCTGGGCCAGGGGGGGGGCAAATCGGGATTTTTTAAAGCACCTCGTCAAATAAATGGATATGAAAAAGGTGTTTTTTTAAATAAATTATTTCATTATAGAATAGCTATTTTAAAAACCCTTTCGCAGTCCACTACTAGACATAGGCTTCTCCAATTAATTGCACGGCACTTGTTTCGATCACATTTTAAAATAAATTTTCAAGTCTTCGGCAAAACAGTTTGAGATGAAACATAAACGTTATCGTTAACAAATTGTTCTATGTACACTGAGCAAAAAAGTTCATTTATTCTATATTTGCCTGGTCTGGTGTCAGTATAGCAACATTCACAGCGGTACTTGTGAGCTACAAAAATCCAAAGCGAATCTCAGACTTGCTTTTTGAAGTCCACAATTGCCTACAGGACTGGAGGCTAAAAGCAAGAGCCGCTAAATCAGCCCAAATAACATTCACTCTTCGTCAGGGTAACTGTCCGCAATCAGGCCGAGGTGGCAGCATAAGCGCTTATTTTTGGGCAGAAAAGGAACACTGGGATTTCTGCACAGGAGGGAGCCATCTACAAACCGTAAGTTGGAGGGTTTTCCTTTTTAGGGTGCATCTGGTTCTCCGACTTCTAGTAGCCGAGACGGCGCGCGGTCCAGGACCAGTCAGTGGTATCCGGGGGGATTTCCGTACAGAAAAAAGGTTAATTCGCAATTAAATGTCGAGAAAATATCTTACCGCAACGGTTGAGTGTGTGAACCTTTTTGTTTTTTTTGTGCGGAAATTCCCTCGAATATCACCTTCTTTCGGTTCGGTTATGTCGGACTCGAACCGACTGAAAACCGCACACCGTTTTGGATATTAGAAGCTGGGAATCTGGTGCACCCTCGGAAGGAAAACCCTGGAACCCCGACGTTCCTCGGGCCACCTATGGTTTGTAGATGGCCCCCTCCTGTGTAGGAATCCTGTTGCTCCTTTTCTATTTTAAAAAGGGGCTCGAGCACTTTGTGGAGCTCGCGCCACCCAAGCTACCCCGGCTTGCTTCTGCTAGGGAGATCCTCACCTGTCGGGTGACAGGGTTATCGTATCGTTTGGCGATCTCCGGCGCCCGAGTCGTCTGCGGTACCTGGCCCAATCCCGGGCCAGGCGGCCAGGAAGTGTTCTAAACCTCGCACGGTCCCGATCCGCCATCTCCTTCGTAAGCATAACTGGCTCGCAGAAAAAAACGGCAGAGTTCTACGCGCTCTCACTACGCAACATGGCTGCAATAATGTTACCAAGCGAGAGAACCCCCCACTTCGATGGTCGCCTCGGCTCGGCCTACTCCGGACATTCTGCCAGCGTGTGGAATGCCGTGTCTACGGTCTGGACATCACAGTGGTGGCACTCAGGCGTTGGCTCCTTGCGGATCAGACACAGGTGCTCTTCGAAGCATCCTTTCCCAGTGATCACCTGTGTCAGCCGGTATGAGAGTGTCCCGTGATGCCTCTCGAGCCAATCCTCCATAACGGGTCTTACCGCCGCAATAACGGCGCGCCCAGCATTCGGTTGTCCAAGTCGTTCCTTCCATTCCTCCACAAGGAATTTCCGGTCTTCGATTTCTCGAGTCTTAGGAATCCTACCTGAAGGTCAACACTTGTTGAGGACGTCGCAATAGCCCGATATTGCTGGCCTTCAGGACCTCCGTCCATACTGGGGACCGCACAACTCCCGCGTATAGTCTCCTGCAGGAGTCATCGGAGCCCCTCATATTTGGCAGCAACCGGGCCAAGCAAAATGAGAGACTAAGACCGGTGGAAAAACCATAATAAAGCAAAATGAGATAAAATATCATCATATATGTATATATGATGAAATATCTATGCGGCACAAAAACCTGTACTGGATGCTAGGACGAAACTACAAATTATTACTGAACAACAAACTTCTGATATATCAGACGACAATTAAACCTGGATGTACGGCATACACTTATGGGACTCCGCAAAAGACTAACGTCATACAGAGAGCTCAGAACAATATCCTAAGGTCGATAGTAAATGTATCGTGGTTTGTTACCAATGCGGAACTGCATCAACAGCTCTCAGTGAAAAAAGTGAGTTAGAAAGTACGACATACCTCCGAGAATTATTTATTGTGACTAAAGTATATTCCAAATGAATGGGCATGTCAGCTGATCATAAAAAACTACATAAAACGACTCAGAAGATTTACTATCTTAGGACTATGATGAGTAGTTCTCCTCGCTAGAGAGCACGCTCTGATCGTCACTGCGCTCGAACATCGCATAGCCCTAGGACTGATGACGATTGCCGATCTTACAACAACACAAAAAATAAATCTGTTTTTGTCCTTAGTCGATCTTAGTCACGTTTTTACGTGTCTGAGTGTGCTTTATATATAATCGAGAGAATAAGATAGAAGGACCGTCAACATCTAGGGGGGGCAGCTGCCCTACCCTGGGTACGCCCATGTGTTTATGCAATACTTGTGTCAAACAGTAATTAAAAAAAACGACGGGTTGCACTCCGGGAATGCCGTCAGAAGTGAAAACTTGAATATTTACGTTGTGCATTTTTGATATTTTGGAATGGTTAGAAAATAATTTTGTACGAATTGCTTTCATTATCAGTATAAAAGTACTATTATTTATGTGGTGGAATACAATATTCATTTATTGCGCTATCGTACACAAACATGACAATTTATATTATATACACACACGAACATTCGCGCAAGCGCCCTGCGCCGCCTGTCCTGTCACGTGACCTGACGCGAGTTTATACGTCCTCTCTCCATCCGTCTTACGAATTTTCGATTAGGTCACGTGACCTGACGCGAGTTTATACATTTTTACCCATTCCAAAAAAGTACACAGCGCCGCTAAAGAAGTTTTCACTTAAAAAATTAATTGGTACTTATATCAATTTTTTTTTGTTTTAAATTTTTCTGTCTGTAATCTAATCTAAATTTTTCCGATATTGTTTACTATTTTATTGAATTTAAATCTCCCAAAGCCAACTTAATCTTGCCTCGGTGGCACAGTGGTAGCGTAAGCGACTGCTGACCTTGAGGTCTCGGTTTCGATTCCCGGGTCGGACCAATGTTTGTATAATCTGCAAATATTTGTTTCGGAGTATAATATGTATGTATTTACAAAAAAAAGTATACAAGTATTTATATTAGTTGTCTAGTACCCATAACACAGGCTGTGCTTAGATTGGGACTAGATGACGCTGTGTTAGATGTCCGAAATGTCCAAATATAATAAGGAAATTAGTTTAAGTATAGTAATTAAAGACTTTTTTTATTCTAGTTCAACATGAGGATAGTTCGGAAACCCTAGATAATCTGAAGACGGACTCGCAGTTGGCTCTGAAACAGGATACTACTAACTTTCATAATCCATTTGAAGTTGCAGACTGTGAACCGTATTCTACTGGTAAGGTTTAGATAATCCCCAAAAATCCTACTCCTACTCCTTTGGACTTGATTTTGACCCACTTATAGCAGTCAGATTTAAACTTAGTACACTTATTGAAGAAAGATGACAATGTAATTATTTGGACTTGACTTTGACCCACTTCTAACGGTCAGATTTCATTTAATCTTAGTACACTTAATGAGGAAAGATGACAATGTAATTATTTAGACTTGATTTTGACCCACATCTAACGGTCAGATTTCATTTAAACTCAGTATACATATTGAGGAAAGATGACAATGTAATTATTTAGACTTGATTTTGACCCACTTCTAACGGACAGATTTCATTTAAACTTAGTATACTTATTGAGGAAAGATAACAATGTAATTATTTAGACTTGATTTTGACCCACTTCTAACGGACAGATTTCATTTAAACTTAGTATACTTATTGAGGAAAGATAACAATGTAATTATTTAGACTTGATTTTGACCCACTTCTAACGGTCAGATTTCATTTAATCTTAGTACACTTATGGAGGAAAGATGACAATGTAATTATTTGGACTTGATTTTGACCCACTTCTAACAGTCAGATTTCATTAAAACTTAGTTCACCTATTGAGCAAAGATGACAATGTAATTATTTGGACTTGATTTTGACCCACTTCTAACAGTCAGATTTCATTTTAACTTAATTCACCTATTGAGGAAAGATGACAATGTAATTATTTGGACTTGATTTTGACCCACTTCTAACAGTCAGATTTCATTTAAACTTAGTTCACCTATTGAGGAAAGATGACAATATAATTATTTGGACTTGATTTTGATCCACTTTTAACGGCCAGATTTTAGTTAAACTTAGTACACTTATTGAGGAAAGATGACAATGTAATTATTTGGACTTGATTTTGACCCACTTCTAACGGCCAGATGGGGGACGACATTATAGAAATAGTAGCTGAACCCCGCGGTGCTGTGATGGTAGGAGGCGTTGGGGTATGGGCCTCCGGTATCCTCACTCACTCGGTGAAACAAGCGCTATTTCACAGCAGTTTTCTGTGAGGCCGCGGTATTACTCCGGTCGAGCCGGCCCATTCATGCCGAAGCGTAGCTCTCCCACTATAAGGTTGGTGATGATGAGCTGGGCTCCTGGATTAGAGACTACTGAATAAGTTAACATTTTGTGTTTGCGATTGAGGCTTACTATTACACAGCCCCAGATGGGTTAGCAGTTTTAGTTTAGGCTTTCTCTTTGTAGTACTATTCAGTTAGTTTAGTTAGTTCCGTTAGTCGATTATTATGTGGGGGAACGGGTATCATGTCCGTCCGATCAGGCGAGTTGATCATGCCCGGCGGGCTACTGCCCAACTGTTGACGTTGAGATGTTGTATATATGATAATCGGCGCGAGAACCATTTATTTCGCGATTCAGGATTTGAGGCCACTCCGTATAGTGCGTTACTTCGTAGTTCAGTGTATCTTCGGTAGATGGCGCTGTAGTAAGTTATTGTTGTGTTATATGTGGAAGTCGCCACAATTACAATACCCACGGAACGTGGTTGGTGAGACTCTGCCTTTTTATCAATTACCACACCGCTTGTCTTTTCAAATGTAGTGTTGTGTAGTCACCACACTTATAACATATGTTCTCTTGTGATGTTGGCAGATTACTTGTCGGATAATGAGTACGAGGACAGCAATGAAGGTGAGACAGCATTTCTGGAGAGATTCAAGGACCCGCAGCCGCTTCCCACCAGAGCTTCCTTGCCGAATTTGTGCCCTGAGTTCTGCAAGCAACTTTTGTCACTGAAAGGTAACAAAATATGGAGGGAACTGGTATCATATCCTTGCTATAAAAAGGGAGGATCCTCCTACCAGGCGGGTGATCATGAAAGTTATATATATATATATATGCTAACCAGCATAAGAATTTCTATATCGCGATACAGTCACTTCGTAGATCAGTTTGTCTTCGATAGATGGCGCTGTAATATGCTTTTGTTTTGCTCTGTATGTGCAAGTCACCACAAATATTATCAATCAATTATTTATTTGAGGAAACATAGGTTAGTTACAGATCGTAGACTTGTTTTAGAAGTACACTATGTCCTGGGGACCACACAGAAATGTCATAAATATAGGTAGATAAAAATAACGAGTAATAAAATAATTATCTTTAGGTACCAGAAGTATAATTTATTAAAAAAAGAAACAATTAGATAACTGTGGAGGAACGGGTATCATGTCCCACCAACACAAAGGGAGGATCCTCCATCCAGGCGAGTGATCATGCCTGGCGGGCCACTGCCCAACAGTTGATGTTGGGATGTTGTACATATGATTATCGGCGCGAAAACTTCTACTGCGCGATTCAGGATTATTAGTTTTTTTTTTTTTTTTTTTTTTTCTCTTTATTTTTAAGGAATTTTTGTACATGGTGTACATGCCAATTCCATCGTAACTTACTAATCTATAATACAATATATATATATATATACACTTATCAACTTAACATTACTCACTTACAAGACTTACAACATAGCAACCTATTAATGAGAACTGAAGGCCCTAAACATTTGACTTGACGTTTCTGACAGAGGTGTAGAAAGCAGTTCATGAAACATACCCATGCTTATGCTGTGCAGACTTAGAGTCCTCATTAAGGTTTCCCTTGCCGCTTGAAATCGAACACATTCCATTAACAAGTGGTGTACATCATCTACTTTTCCACATACTGTACAGTTTGGAGAATCTGACGCACGCATCAAAAACAAAAACTTGTTTAATGGGATGTGTCCTGATCTCAAACGATGTGCAACAACAATTAATTTCCTATTCAACCCCCCATCTAAAAGCCAAGGAGTACGAAGAGGCTCACTCTGTATGGTCTTGTACCAAATACCCTTCTCTACGGATCTCTTATCAAAATATTCCTTCCATTCTTGAAAGATATAATTTTTATACTTCGGCAATAAGTCCGTATAGTATGGTAAAACTTCTACTACCTTTCCATCTAAAGCTGCTTGGCACGCGAGTTTGTCAGCCTCTTCATTACCTTTTAGGCCTATATGTGATGGAACCCATTGCAATTTCAGTTCAATGCCTTTTTTATTCATGTAATGTATTTCTGAAAGGATATCATAGGCTATCGGTACACCTCTACCACCAGAGGCGCATCGAGCTATATGATGTAAAGCGCTTTTGCTATCCGTACAGATAAGAATTGAACTGCAATTAATGGATCGGGTATACGTAAGGGCTTCCAAAATTGCAATGAGTTCCATCGACATTATTGAAAGATCATATGTGCTTTTAAATCGGTTAATAACAGAATTGTCTGTTACAATATTGGGGTCATAAAAGGCAGCACCGCGACCACTAGAGCTTTTAGAACCATCGGTGAATATGGCATAACAACCATTATACAGGGTCTGTCGTAAATAATGGATAAGTCGTAAACTGGAGTTGGTCCGGCTATGAGACTATTAGAAAATCGTATCTTTTTGCCAGGGTTTCTAACCGTATGGAAATGGCGTAGACTTTTATGTTTTTTTATAAATTTCGCTACTCTTTGCATTCATTCCGTTGCCATTTCGTTAAATTTAGGTATTTCTGTGTCATTTTTTTTGTATTATAGTCTTGAAGATGTGTATTATTTAGTTTTAGTACTGTTTTAGGCGTTTTTAACGTTGGTCATTTTCAAAATTGTCATTTTAAGATTTTTTATGTTTTTGTTTTACTTAGGGTCAACTTTTGATCATTTACTGTGTAAAAAAAAAGTACGGCGCTATAGCTGCCCATGATCTTAATAAATTATCTAGTATGTGTAGATTCTAAAAAGGTATAACAATGCATACTTCACAAGTAATATTAAGCTACATGAGCGAGATCAATATCTAGGTGAGAAAATATTTTTTTCATGTAATGTTGTAAATGGTTATAAAACTTCGTCATAATGATTTATTTCGCCCTATCCATCTATCTGGATAAGTATTATTTAAATGTTCCCTGACACGAACAGCGTAATGTGCTGGACACCCATCATTTTGTAGCCACATCTCATTTCTTATCTCTTGTGGGACGTCTTGCAGTAAACTAGGTAAAGTATTTGCTAAAAAATTCAAATACATATCCGCATTTAATATTGCCGGCAATTCGAATGGACCAATGATTTTGCCATTAATAATGCCAGTCCATAAATTAATTTTAAATTGATATTGCGATCGGTCTTCTCGGATAAGTCTTGGGTTTTCGAGTTGCCAGCTGTGTATGTTGTGAAGATTCAAAAAACCATCTTTTCGACACGTTGACTCGTCACTCCATAAAATTTTATTAAAAAAACTTTGGTCTTCCCTCATCTTTCGCAGCATTATGCGACAAAATGTTATTCTCGCAGCAGCGTCCCTTGGCATTAATGTTTGGACCCTTTGATAATGATAGGGATATAATTCATGCCTTTTTAAAATCCTGTGTACAGATTTTTGAGGTATACCGGTGCGCCTTGAAATTACACTTATGGACGTACCAGGGTCTTCTGCAACTATTTCCAGTACTTCGGCTGCACTGTGGCGTTGTGACCCAAGACTTATCCGAGAAGACCGATCGCAATATCAATTTAAAATTAATTTATGGACTGGCATTATTAATGGCAAAATCATTGGTCCATTCGAATTGCCGGCAATATTAAATGCGGATATGTATTTGAATTTTTTAGCAAATACTTTACCTAGTTTACTGCAAGACGTCCCACAAGAGATAAGAAATGAGATGTGGCTACAAAATTATGGGTGTCCAGCACATTACGCTGTTCGTGTCAGGGAACATTTAAATAATACTTATCCAGATAGATGGATAGGGCGATTGGGGCCAATTTTATGGCCTCCACGTTCGCCAGACCTGAACCCCTTGGACTTCTTTTACTGGGGCTGTATAAAAGAAAAAGTATACAGTGAAACAATAAGTTCTGTAGAAGAGTTGCGTGCGCGCATTCAAGTAGCAGCGAGAAAAATTGAAGAAGCCGGTTATGTGCGCCGGATTAAGCGATCGTTTATTAGGCGATGTAGAGCGTGCATAGCTGCCGGCGGAGGACACTTCGAACATTTAGTTTAAGTTGTTGAATAAATATTTTTACGTACTAAAACAACCTAGTTTTCTTTGAATATCCTTAATAGTGGCCCCATAGTGTTTGTGTAAAGAATCTTGGCAGAAATAAATCATTATGACGAAGTTTTATAACCATTTACAACATTACATGAAAAAAAAATTTTCTCACCTTGATATTGATCTCGCTCATGTAGCTTAATATTACTTGTGAAGTATGCATTGTTATACCTTTTTAGAATCTACACATACTAGATAATTTATTAAGATCATGGGCAGCTATAGCGCCGTACTTTTTTTTTACACAGTAAATGATCAAAAGTTGACCCTAAGTAAAACAAAAACATAAAAAATCTTAAAATGACAATTTTGAAAATGACCAACGTTAAAAACGCCTAAAACAGTACTAAAACTAAATAATACACATCTTCAAGACTATAATACAAAAAAAATGACACAGAAATACCTAAATTTAACGAAATGGCAACGGAATGAATGCAAAGAGTAGCGAAATTTATAAAAAAACATAAAAGTCTACGCCATTTCCATACGGTTAGAAACCCTGGCAAAAAGATACGATTTTCTAATAGTCTCATAGCCGGACCAACTCCAGTTTACGACTTATCCATTATTTACGACAGACCCTGTATTTTGAATTTAGTTCTGAAATAACATTATACTTTAAAATATTTTTATCATACGTCTTTTTAGGGAACTTTAAACTATCTAAGTGCAATTCTATTACATTATTTATATCTACGTTTGTAACCCAAATTTTAAGCCGAAACATGTTTAATGGTGCTGATGACGATATAATTTCGTTTTTCATAGTATTATAAGTATGAACAAGCAATGGTGTTTTCTTCCTTTGCCAATATGAATGGTTACAAAGTGTGCTAAGATCTATAAGTAGGGTAACTATTACATTATTTGCTTGCGACAAAACTTTCAAATAAAATTAGTTCATTCGTGTTGTACGTTGCTGCGTAGTTCAGTGTGTCGCTGTTGAGCTGTATGTGGAAGTTCCATTAAGGGTATAAAAATCGCTTTATCGATCTTAATTTTACACTTGGAAAATTGGAATGATAATGGGAAATGATAAAAGTAGACTAAATAAAGCGCCTTTCACTTTATCCCTACTCCGCGGCCGACCGTCACGCGACATGCAACACACAGACCAAAAATTTTGAGACGATCTAATAAAAGTTTAACTTTAAAAAAACTCATAACACAAGCTGTGCTTAGCTTGGGACTAGATAGCGTTGTGTGTTAGATGTCCGAAATATTTATTTATTTGTTGACATATTTAGAAATATACAGATAAATGAGTTTTAAGTGAAATTATTTGTATATTAGTTTTTTTATATTTATGATTATCAAGAAAACACGTATTTTTTTATTTATGTAATTACAAAATAAAACATTTCCTTCCACAGATACAAAAATACATCCACAGACAATATCCAGATTAGTGGAAGACTACGAACTTATTCGAGAGTCCAGAATCGTCCGCCGCAAAGGTATCACTGAAAAACAAGCTCATATTGTCAATGCGACCACTGTCCTAACATGTTCCAACGTCACTCCCTTCAAAAGCAAAAGCCGGCTAGGGTTTCCATGCTTCTATTGCAGACACGTCTTCGAAACCCTCAACGGACTAAGAGAACACTCCACTCGACACAAGACAAACGAAATACTCAAAGTCCTCAGAAGATATGGAGCTGAAGCTTTAATTGTCTACGTAGACATAACAGAACTCAAATGTACAATATGTAACCGGGATATGCTGAATCTGAACGAATTGAAACACCATTTAATAAATGTACATAAAAAGAAAATGCATTTAGAATTTACTGACAGAATTATTCCGTTCAAGTTGGGTGAAAGTCCTATTTTTGAATGTTTAATGTGTGGATTTAATTATGAAACTTTTGGTGCGATCGAACGTCATATGAACGTACATTTTAGGAACTATGTGTGCAAAGAGTGTGGTACAGGTTTTGTCACGAGGTACAGACTTAAAGTACACGGGAAAAATATGCACATTAGAGGGACACATCCTTGTGAAGATTGCGGAAAAATATTCCCCACACTGCAGAAGCATAAAAGCCATGTCGACACGGTACATAAGATGCTGAAACGGTTTAAGTGTGCTAAATGTCCGGAACGATTTGGTGAATACTTTAGTAGGCAGAAACATATGGTACAAGTACACGGGATGCCACCGCTGAGGTACATTTGTAATGTTTGCGATAAGACTTTTGACAGACGGTATACTTTATCCAGACATTTGAAACGGGATCATTTGGAGGAGAGAGATTATCAATGTGAATTGTGTACCTACAAATGTTTTACAAAAAATGAGTTGAGCGTTCATATGGTGAAGCATAATGGGGAGCGTAAATACGAATGTTCTATGTGTAAGAAGGCGTATGCTAGGAAGAAAACTTTGAAAGAACACATGCGAATACATAACAATGATAGGAGGTTTGCTTGTGCAGTTTGTGGACAATCATTTGTGCAAAAGTGTAGTCTAAAAGGACATTTGAAGACACACCATATTGAATACAGTATGTAATCATTCCTCATCTGTGTTTCATAAAGAGATATTTTTTTGAAGTGAAACTTCTTTAGAATCGTTGTAATTTCAAATCGGATGCAACGGACAAAACGACAGGTAAGAGACACAAATACAAAAAGTTGCCTGTCATTAGTGAGCCAGAGCGGGAGAGCAAATGTCGGTCTCATTCTTTTGTCGATTTACTGAAGTTTCACTTCTATCGTGTGTGAATCGCACACACACCTTTTTTTTATAACACAAACTCACTTAAATGTATAGATAACTAGCGACCCGCCCCGGCTTCGCACGGGTGCAATGCTGATACTAAATTAAATACACTACAGAAAAACTATGAACGTTGTATATAAAAACATAGCGGCCCGCTCCGACTTTGCACGGGCATAAAATAGAAACCTCTAAAATTAGCAATGTTGCCTTAGTATATGATGCATGTATTATACATATAAACCTTCCTCTTGAATCACTCTATCTATTGGAAAAAACCGCATCCAAATCCGTTGCGTAGTTTTAAAGATTTAAGCGCACATAGGGATATAGGGACAGAAAAGGCGACTTTGTTTTATACTATGTAGTGATGATAGCCGGCATTCCTTCTTATGTATCTACTAGATGTGAACCTGACAAGTATTTAAAAGACATATTATATGCAAGATCTAATCCCATTGGTGTCGTAAAAGTAGACTAATGGAGCAAATTACACGGAACACTATATGTTATACCAAGCCGTATTCCCAGTGTGGTACAGTACGGGGTGGTGTGTCGGAATCGAACCGACTAAAACCACACGATGTGCCACTCTGCGCCTGAGAAGGGTGGGGTCCGGGAACTGCTGTTATTAACACGACCGGACCTCTCCCCAGGGATATTGGACGCCCATACCCCATATACTCAACCCCTCCCTCCATCCCCCTACCCATCCCCCAAAGGTCGGCAACCCAGTTGTAACGCCTCTGGTGTTGCGGATGTCCATGGGCAGCGGTAATCGCTTACCATAAACCCATAAAAACAGACGATGGGATTTATGTAAATATTAGTGTGTGTAAATTTATTTGTATATGTTAGTAGTATGTGAACTGTAAATATATGTAAGTAACTTAATCTATTATTAATAACTTATAAATTACCCAAAATCTGATTTTAAAGTACCCATGCAAGGGTTGTCTGGAATAAATCGTCGTGAGCGATAAGACTGTCTATTGGCATAGAGCGACATGGGTCACCGAACGTATGGTTGTAACTATAGCGTCTTTTTCCCATACAAAACAGTCATTATTTATTTTGCGGGGGGGGGGGGGGCGGTAGTCTTCCCACACACACATTTAGACTCACGACTGCCGGCAACGCACTTGTAACGCCTCTGGTGTTGCGAGTGTCCATGGGCGGCGGTAATCGCTTACCATCAGGCGATACGTCTGCTGGTTTGCAAACTAAAAAAGAAAAACCTACAAAAGCAATCGCCTATCACACATTTTGAACACGAAACATCAAACATTTAGGTACTCTTTAAAATGACTTCGTACGAAGATAACTCAATGGTTTAGAAGTAAGTTCGCATACAACAAGAAAAATAAACATATTTCGCATTCGACCCGACTCACAATTACAAGTGGAAAATCGATTTGGACTGAAATCTTTTTTCATTGCCTGGACGTTCGCAAGCAACTATGACATTGCCCCCCTCCCCCATCCTTCCGCAGGCGAACGCGGGGATGTTTTCCGTTCGCTTCGGATAACATGTTTGCTTGTTTAAGCTAACAAAACAGTTAAGCCACGCCTATATTTTGTTAGATGTTAGAAAAAACAAAACAGTGTCGCAGGAAACCCGGCTTAACAATTAAACATTTTAAAATTCACACACTCAAACTCATTCTGTGTTATAACAGTGTCACGCGTAGGCCCATTTGGGCTTATTCTTTGACAGAGGGGAACGCCTGCTTATGGCTATTCCCTAACTTGTTGCTCTATGCCTATTTTAATACCTAATGTTGATCTCCATATATCTATGTCTGTATAAAATGTATTCTGTGTGCAATGAAGTTGTATAAAAAAAATATAAATTATTTAATTTACTTTATCAGATCTTTTACTTTGAACCTAACTGAAGTTAAGGAATAGCAACAATATCTTACCCGTTACGAAGGTAATTAACGACCGTTTATCGTAATAATATTATGAACTAGACATAGCCTGTATTATGGTAACCTGGCTGATGAACTGTATTATATACATAACTTTGATGCGAACATGAAAAAGCATTTTGGGTGTGACAGTGGCACACTATAATTGTCTATGTTCCGTGATAATGTGAAGCTCTTATAACTGCCTATAACTGCCTCAGTGGCGCAGTGGTAGTGAATGCGACTGCTGTGCTTGAGGTCTCGGGTTCAAATCCTGGGTCGGACCAAATGTTTGTGTAATCTACAAATATTTGTTTCGGAGTTTGGGTGTTTTCTATGTATAAAATGTATGTATTTACAAAAAAAAAAGTATATATGTATTCATATCAGTTGTCTAGTACCCATAACACAAGTTCTGCTTAGCTTGGGACTAGATGGCGTTGTGTGTAAGATGTCCGAAATATTTATTTATTTTATTTTATTATTTATTTTATAAGTAGTTAAGGCTTTTTAGCTTCCAGCTATTTCATCGTACAAGTAAATAATTATATTTTGTGGGGTTGATTTTCGATATTTTTTTATTACACACTTCAACGCCATCTATTGGATACTAGACGTACCATTATTGACGTTTAGTTAATCGCTTCAAATCGAAACAGTGAGTAGCAACGAAATTGCCTTGAAAACTAAAAACATATGATTTCAATTAAAAAAAAAACAAATTTCTCGAGCGTACAAACGCTATACTTAAAACCCATGGTTAAAAAATTATAATAGTTTTCGTGAGAAGTAGCAATTTGTTTGTTTACAAATTAATGTTATAATTAAACGCGATTTGTTAATGTCACGTTGATATACTAAACAATGTTGCCAGAAGGTTACTTTTGTACCTATTAGGTGATTTTTCAACTCTATTGGTAACTTTTAGGTGAGTTTTCGAAATTTGACAAATTATCTTAATTTCTCACATTCATGTAACAAATTAAAAGCAACATGAAATGGAAAGCTACAAAATTTCAATACTTCTTGTTCGTTTGTTGGTGTCGTTCATGTCTTTATATTCACGTGACTGCAACCCTCCCTCCGAATTCTTAAGAGACGGGATTCGTTAGTTTTATTGTTTGCCTTTTGCCAAGCCGCGATCTGGTTTGTCTAGGTAAATATTCTAAGAGTTTTTTAGTCAAACACGCGAGGATGGCGATCTGAATTCGATTAATCAAAGAATCTATTTTTTGGTAAACATTTTTTGTTCTAAATCAAAATGTAGCACTAAATCGATTTAGAGAATTGTATTTCAGAAAATAAAATTTTAGAAAAGAAATGGATGGAAGATTTTTACGCAAAAAGGAAACTTTTTTGAATATTTTAGGTAACTTCTGAGAAGACCCTCCTGGGCACTCCTGGCATGGCAACATAAATAAATATTAAACCAAACCGAAAGGTTTCTTCCTGATCTTTATTACTTTTAAATGTAATATTATTTCCTAATTGTGTAGTTTTTACAAACACTGACGAACTTGAAAATTATATAAGGTAAGTATTATGTTTTTAACAGATCTATTAAACTTCATTTCTAAACACCTTTAACCATTACAACTGATTGATAAACGTGCTCGTGTAAAATGCGTTTACAAAAACACTTGCATTGCTTTATCCCACAAAAAGCCTACATAAGCTACTGCTAACTAATGTTCTATGATTTACAGTATTAAAAATATCACAGGTTTTAAATATTATGTGTAAACCTTTGATAAATTATTTACTTAGTTTGTTTATTTTTATTTTTTTTCATAATGCGTGAACCAAACTGCATGCATCTACTTACTTTTCTCTGCATCACCAAATGGTTGATTGGTAGAAAAAGCCGTAGGCATGAAGTCCCTGAATGCGCCCAATGTACATGATAACTACAGTCTAGTCTAAACTATAGTCTACACTAATATTACAAAGAGGAAAGATTTGTATTTTTGTATGTAACGAATAAACTCAAAAAGTACTAGACCGATTTTAATAATTCTTTTTTCATTAGAAAGCTACATTATCACTGAGTAACATAGGCTATATTTAGTACTTGATTACTATAGAAATCTTTAGAAATTCCTATTAAAACGAACCGAAGTTGTAAAAAAATTAGCCATAAAATGTCTTATATATGTCTATGTATCTTATTTATGTCTACCCGTGCGAAGCCGGGACTGGACGCTAGTATAAAATAAAGTTGCATTTGCATTAATATTATTACTTATTTGAGTGTGTTGAGTACAATTGCCTATTAATTGCATAGTTGTATGTTGGTTAACACTAGATATTATGGATAATAAAACTATATTTAGGTCAATCATGTCCTGCTTTTACTATTATACAACACCATACTGCATTAAAGATCATGTAAAAATAATAATAGACACCCCACAACACTACACAATGAACCAAGCCACTTAGTGTAACCACATGGTAACCACATGCTTTTTTTTTTTGACAAACGAGCAGACGTATCACCTGATGGTAAGTGATTGCCGCCGCCCATGGACACCCGCAACACCAAAGGCCTCACAAGTGCGTTGCTGACCTTTGGGGGATGGGAAAGGGGATAGGGGGAGGGGTTGGGGTATGGGCCTCCGGTACCCTCACTCACTCGGTGAAACACAATGCAAACGCTATTTCACACCGGTTTTCTGTGAGGCCATGGTATCACTCCGGTCGTGCCGACCCATTCATGCCAAATAATATATATATATGTTTTCTATGTATACATTTACTAGCATTACTTGAGATAAAAGGTCTCATAAATCATTATAATAATCATATAATAGAGTTCGGCCAGTGGTCAAAATTAACGAGAATAAACATTATTAAAAAAAAAAAATCATCAATTTAAATAAAGAATTGTTATCTACACTAATATTATAAAGAGGAAAACTTTGTTTGTATGTTTGTTTGTAATGAATAGGCTCAAAAACTACTGGACCGATTTTAAAAATTCTTTCACCATTCGAAAGCTACATTATCCACGAGTAACAAGTAACATAGGCTATATTTTATTTTGGAAAAAATAGGGTTCCGTAAGATATTTGGGTTTTTCGGACACAAGGTATAAAAATCAACCAGAAAACTTACTTATTTTACGATTTACAATAATATAGCTTATACATCGGAATAACACGTAGACTATAATTTATAAAGATACTAGCTTCGCCTCGCGACGTTGCCTGTGATTATTGTCGTACCGCGGGTAGCACCGCGGGGTTCAGCTAGTAGAATATAAATATATAGAGATGTGTATTTGTTTATCTGTGAGATATAGTGTAGACATACAGATAGACAGAAATTACGTCACTAAAGGTTTGAACTTGAAGGATAAAAATATGTTAAATTACAGCATGGTGCTCCAAAAGCCAATTGACGACAGGGCACTGAGGATCTTACAAAAAAGGGAACAAGCCAGTCAGGAACGCATTGAGCAAGAAACATTAAGGGAAGCAGAGGTAAAGAAATGTGTCACACTCATTTTTTAATAGGTACCATACTCCAGAGTAAGGTAGGCAGTAGCTATATGCAGGCGTTCTCTTCTGTCAAAGTAAAAGTCTAAATTGGCCTATGCATTACACTGTTCTGACACAGAATTTATACTAATATTATAAAGCTGAAGAGTTTGTTTGAACGCGCTAATCTCAGGAAACGCTGGTCCGATTTGAAAAATTCTTTCAGTGGAGGATAGTCTATTTATCGAAGAAGGCTATATCATCACGCTAAGATAAATTGGAGCGGAGCCCGAATGACGAATGTTTAAAAACGGGGGAAAATTATCACGCTACAGGCAATAGTAGATGTATGGGCGTCCGGTATCCTCACTCACTCGGTGAAACAGCGCAGCAACTATGTACAGATAATTTTTTGATCATACTAGTGTACATACTATAATAGTTAGCTAATAATTTTGACTGCACGGTTGGCCGAGTGGTGTCAGCGGTCGCCATGCCGCTTGCTACTGCGCCAAGTGTCGTGGGTTCAAATCCCACGCGGTACCTACAACACTTTGTGTGATCCACGAATTGTTGTCCCGAGTCTGGATGTTCTTTGTGTCCGTTTCATGTATGTTTGTAAAGTCCCCCACGACACAGGATGTTTATTCCTAATGTGGGAGATGTCTTTTTAAAAAAAAAAACAATTTAGAAGAAATATTTAAAGAACTGTTAACTGTTATTATTAATTGTTTATGGACTCTATCTCGCATGTAGAGTCAACGCAGAGATTCCTCCAATGTCAAGTGTTTCGAGAGACGTTCAGAAATTGATGTTTTTTCCTTTACAAACATACATGAAACGGACACAAAGAACACCCTGACTTAGAAAAACAATTTGTGGATCACACAAAGTGTTATTTGATGTGGGATTTGAACCCTCAACACTTGACGAAGTAGGGAACGTCGTGGCGACCGCTTAACCACTCGGCCAAACATGCAGTCAAATTGGCCGGTGGTGATTAAAATTCTAAGACATATTTCATTTCAATTTGCTCTTAATTTGTATTAGGGAGCGTTCAAGTATTACGTAACGCAACTTTTGAAGTTTTTGAAAACCCCCTCCCCCCCTGTAACGCATCGTAACGTTTTTCTGTTCGACCCCCCCTATCTAAACGCTACGTAACACTCAAGTGTCATGTTTATCTTCTTCTTCTATTATATAAAATTCTCGTGTCGTGTTGGTGCGTAATCGAACTCCTCCGAAACGGCTCGACCGATTTTGATGAAATTTTTTGTGATCATCCGGTATCTATGAGAATCGGTTCTTATCTATTTTTCATCCCCCTAAATGTTAGGGGTAGTCCACCCCTAAATTTTTTTTTTTTTTTTTTGGTCAAAATTTTTAATTTCTATTTTTTTATGATGCCGCATTAGAAAATACATACAACCCTAGATTTTCAACCCTCTACGATCAACCCCTATTTTTATATATTCCCTTTTATGGCAAAGCAACGTTTGCCCGGACAGCTAGTCTTTCTTATATATAAAATTCTCGTGTCACGGGGTGCGTAATCGAACTCCTCCGAAACGGCTCGACCGATTTTGATGAAATTTTTTGTGATTATCCGGTATCTATGAGAATCGGTTGTAATCTATTTTTCATCCCCCTAAATGTTAGGGGTAGTCCACCCCAAAAATTTTTTTTATTTTTTTTATAAAATTTTTAATTTCTATTTTTTTATGATGCAGCATTAGAAAATACATACAACCCTAGATTTTCAACCCTCTACGATCAACCCCTATTTTTCCATCGCGATTTTTATTGACCCACCTCTACAACATATATTCCCTTTTATGGCAAAGCAACGTTTGCCGGGACAGCTAGTATTTATAAATTTTTGGCTTACAATACACACAATTGTTTTACTCCTTAGTTTTTGCTAATAAACTCTTAAAATAACCGCGCTTGTAAACGCATCGTAACGTTTTACGAGACCCCCCCTCTCCCCCAAATTGCGTTACGTAATACTTGAACGCTCCCTTATTGTAAAAATATTAAACAAAATAAATAGGGACGACACACAAAAATGGTCATGACACATTATCAGGCAACTGTTAACTGTTGCAGGCAAGTCTCCAAGAGACAAATAACAGTGATAAAGAAGAGAAAAAGGACAGCAAGAAACCTAAGAAAATAAAAATAGAAGTAAGGACAAATATTATTTACTAGATTTTTTTTTTAAAAGACAACTCCCGCATTAGGAACATACATCCTGTGTCGCGGGGGACTTTACAAACATACATGTAACGGACACAAAGAACACCCAGACTCAGGACGACACTTTGTGGATCACACAAAGTGATGTCCCACGTGGGACTTGAACCCACGGCACTTGGCGCAGTAGCAAGCGGCATAGTGACCGCTTAAACCACTAGGCCAACCGTGCAGTCATCAGATTTCCTTTGGTTAAAAACTAGCTTTACTTTTTTTTTAATGGAGTAGGCCGCAAACGAGCTGGCGTAACGCCTGATGGTAAGCGATTACCGCCGCCCATGGACACCCGCAACACCAGAGAACAGTGCGTTGACAGCCTTTGAGGAGGGGAGGGAAGTGGTTGGGGTATGGGTCTCCGGAACCCTAGGAGTTAGTCGTGTTAATAACAGCAGTTCCTGGACCCCTCTCTTCTCAGGCTCAGAGTGGCACACCGTGTGGTTTTAGTCAATTCGATTCCGACACAACACCCCGCCGCAAACCCCGACGGGGTGACGACCCAAGGGGGTTGCCACACGTAAAAAAAAATGGGTTTCCGTTACTCTCACTCTGTGAAACACAACGCAAGCGCGATTTCACACCGGTATTCTGTAAAGATGTGGTATCACTCCGGTCGAGCCGGTCCATTCATGCCGAAGCGTGGCTCTCCATCGTATGAGCGCTTTTTTTTTTCTGGATTTTGGCTTACTGTACCTCACTGGGAAGACGGGTTGGTATAACATATGGTGTTCCTTGTAGTTGCTCCATTAATCTACTTTTACGACATCAATGGGATGCGTTATGATCTCCGTATTTTTAATTGGTCACACTCTATTGACTTTTTTTCAACCGTGGGATATCTATACTTCGGCATGAATGGGTCGGCTCGACCGCAGCGATACCACGGCCTCACAGAAAACCGGTGTGAAATAGCGTTTGCGCTGTGTTTCACCGAGTGAGTGAGGATACCGGAGGCCCATACCCCAACCCCTCCTCTTCCCCTTTCCCATCCCCCAAAAGGTCGGCAACGCACTGTTCTCTGGTGTTGCGGGTGTCCATGGGCGGCGGTAATCGCTTACCATCAGTTGATATGTTTGCTCGTTTGCCCACTATTCAATAAAAAATAAATGTTTAATAGGGATTGCAGAGCGATAATATAATTGCCAACGTATACCACTTCTTAAGCCAGGAGTATAAGTACCTGCGGTTGCTGAATGACAATGACCCTCAGCTTCGACCGTTGGGGGCCATCACCAAGAGGACCTCCAACGCGACTGGGGTCGCCCGCGCGGATGTGCGTGCTGTCGTAAAGGAGGAAAGAGCGAAGAGATCGGCAAGAAGGAAGTTGGAAAGACGGAAACAAAGTGAATATAATGCTATATATATATGCCTTTAAACGAGCAATTGTCTTGTATAGTCCATTCGCTTAAATACGGTCACATGGATCGCGCCGCAGTCGCGCGCGTGTGCGGCATGCTGTCACAAAATCAAAGTAAGCAAGCAGTCTACGCCGTTATGTTCGATGAATTTTTTTTTTTTATTATATAGGGGCCAAACGAGTAGACGTATATGGTAAGATGGTAAGTGATTACCGCCGCCCATGGACACTCGTAACACCAGAGGCGTTACAAGTGCGTTGCCGGCCTTTTTGGAATGAGTACTCTCTTTTCTAAACTAATATTATAAAGAGGAAAACTTTGTTTGTATGTTTGTTTGTTTGTAATGAATGGGCTCAAAAACTACTGGACCGATTTTAAAAATTCTTTCACCATTCGAAAGCTACATTATCCACGAGTAACATAGGCTATATTTTATTTTGGAAAAAATAGGGTTCCGTAAGATATTTGGGTTTTTCGGACACAAGGTGTAAAAATCAACTAGAAAAGTTACTTATTTTGCGAAAATGTTCATGCTACGGGCTATATAAGACGCAAACGAGGTTGCGTGGATCAGCTATGTTTTTAATATATTTGTGTTTCTCAACAATAACCACAATTGCTTTAAAGATTTTCATGAAATTTACTATCCAAGGGATTTCGGTAGCGATAAATCGATCTAGCTAGATTTCATTTACAGTTAATTTACCAAAAAAAATATATCGAGAAAAGCTCGATATTAATAAATATTTTGGACACCTGACACACAACGCCATCTAGCCTCAAACTTGAATGTGAAAGCTAGATTGAGTAACAAATACTATATCCTTTTCTTTTGACAAACAAATATTTGCAGGACCTAATACTTTGGGTCCGGAAATCGAACCTGAAAGTCAGCATAACAGTCGTATACGCTACCACTGCACCACCAAAAGCAGTGGTATTTATTTCTTGCTTTAAGAAATAAATCAAATGATACTTTTTCCGAGTCCAAATGACAGCTCCACTCCACTCTACTACACTTGTACCCTTAATATTTAGAGGGATTAAAAATAGACGTTGGCCGATTCTCAGACATAGCTAAAATGCTTACAAAATTTCATGAAAATCGGTCAAGCCGTTTTGGAGGAGTATGGTAACTAACATTGACACAAGAATTTTATATAACATAATGAGATACACTGCTTACGAAATTAAGGGATCAAAAAAGTCGTTAGTTTTTTGACCTGAAGAACCTATGAATAAAACCTGGGAGCGTCATAATGATTATTTTCTAAATTTTAGATTATACGACCGTTCATAGAGCAACACGGGCAACCGAATGGAAGGGTGCTAGGGTGACAAGTGCGACCACCAGTCACCCTAGCAGAAGCAGGCTGGTCTGGCGACGCGAGCTCTGTGAATAGCTCGCGCCCTTTTCTAAACAGAAAATAGGCATCTTAGGGTTCCCTACACAGGAGGGGGTCACCTACAAACAGTGGGTGGCCCGAGGTATGTCGGGGTTTCAGGGATTTCCTTCCGAGGTTGCACCTCGTTCCTCGGCTTCTAGTTCCTGAGACGATGTGCGGTTTTTAGTCGGTTTGAGTCCGACATAACCACTACTAACAACACAAAAAAAGGGGGAGCACCTGCTTATGGCTACTGCCCTACCGCAATGCTCTATGCGACCGTTATAGTAAGAGATATCGAACCAAGTAAAACTAAAAACATTAATTTGTTTTATTATTACGTAAAAATATTATTAAAGTTGACAATACCGCGAGTGAAGCCGCCGACAGAAGCTAGTATAGTCCATTCGTTTAGATAGTGTAGATGCACCCGCACGCAAATGTTGTTATTATTGTGAAATACGACTATTAATTCATACAACGGCGTAAACTGACAACTTGCTTGTGGGAGTTCACCGCAGGCGAGCCTTTTTGGCGCGATCAAGGTGACCATATCATAGCGAATAGACTATAATTAATAATTTTGTTACAGAATTAGAGCAGATTTTGATACAGAAGGGGCAAGCAATGCAGAAATAGACATTATTATGCAGCGACATTAAGTAACTATTTTTCATATAATCCAGTCCTGATGAACATCAACCAGGATAGATATACTTTGGCATCCCGAATAACTGGTAGAAGAAAAAATGAAAGTTTCTGTAGCCGCGTGACTTCGTCTGCAACTATTGATAATCGGCTCCTATTGGTCGTAGCGTGATGCTTATAGCCTTCCTCGATAAATAGGCTATCTAACAACAAAAGAATTAGCGAAATTGATCGTTCCGTTGACGCGTGATGTTGTGACCAAGGGAAAATGATTCCTCATATATATATACATATAAATATTAAGCTACAATATATCTACAGATTTGTAATCTTATTGTAACTTTATATTTATTAAAATAAAATAATAGTAAATGTATTATGGCGTTTAATTTATGCAAATCCAAAACAAAATTTCAGGTAACGAAACCGGAACTACCAAAAAAAGTTTGAATTGTCCAAACTTTCAAAAGTGAATTTCTAAGAAAGTGTTTCAAAAATTTTTTTTATGGGTACCTATAATTCTACTGTTTATAGGCGTCTACACACCATGTCGGCGGTTGGCTTTACGACTGGCCTTGCATACATGTCCGCCGGCTCATTCATAACTGAAATGATGCAATGTAATGGTGCTGTAACAATGTCTTCGGTATAACCGCGTGTAAGTAGGAGGCCTAGCATTATGAACTCCAGAATATTACGACTTAATAGTCTATTTTATGTGTAATTCCAGGTATTCGAGTTCATCAGAAATAACACCCCAAATAAAATTATCCACATCCAAGAAAACGGGTATATTTAATAATAATTTATATACTATCTAACTCAGGTTTCTTATAAACGATTAACTCTTGATAATCAACATCAGCGTGATGTACTCTAATATGATTTTTCAAACTGCATTTCTGAACGAAAGCCTGCGCGCATGCGCCACACGCCCATCGCCTGTCATTGCGGTGTATCTTCAAATGTTCCGTCAAAGTTTTGGCGCGAGCGTAGTTCTTATGACATACATGACATTCAAACTTTTTCTCGCCAGAATGTACAAGAAAATGCGAAGCTAATGCATTTGGAGTTTTAAACAAAGTCCCGCAGATATTACAACTATGTTTAGGCTCCTTCACGATTTTTAAATGTTCCAACCTCATGTGTGAATTTAAACTATTCGGTTGGGAATATTGTTTCGAACAAATCTTACATTTCAAATTTAAAGGCGCTCGTTTATGAACTTCTTCTAAATGACGCATTCTTAACCTATAGTTGTTGAAAGTTACGTTACATATTGAACACATATACGACAGTTTCTTGTGTCTATATCTTATATGTGATTGTAAAGCAATGTGAGAGGCACATATTTTGTCACAAAGTTCACATTTTACTGATTTCTCATCAATATGTTTCTGAATATGAGCTCGTAACCGCTCGGGGAGTAGAAAACATCGGCCGCACACATCACAAACATAATCATTACTGTGTGTATTCATATGATTATTGAGAGTTTTAAAAAATAAGAATTCATTTTTACAAATACAACATCTGAATTTACCATCGCTCAATTCGTAAGCTAATATCGCATCGGCGGGCTTTTTGACATCGCCTTCGATAAATTTGAGATTATGGACTTCTGTCAAATGTGACACTAGGTTGTCTATGTTATCTATTTGTTTTTTACAAATTCTACAAGTGATGTCACTGACATCGGCTTTAATTCGGTCGTGCGGCCTGTTTATACTTTTTAAAATTGTTGTGAATGTCATATTCTCGTGTAGATCAAGGACGTGTGATTTTAATTCGTCAAAACCTACATGTTGTTTATTACAGTATAAGCATGTGAAATAGCCTTTATTAGATTTGAACGGGACTATTGTGGAATTTTCAAGAATCAGGCAGGCGTTTTGTCTTGGTTTTACGTAATTCACGTGGCGAAATTCGATTTTCTTATTGTCTTCCTTCGGTATTATTAGTATTTTTCTTTTACCTGGAAAGTGTAAAATAAACATCATTTTTTTAACAATTGTATTAAATATTACAGGAAAACATAACATGTATCTATTATAGTAAATTCGCGTTTAGTGAAATAATGATGTATCGATCAAGCCCCGCCACTTGACCAACTAAGTTTCAAGTTTAACTACGGAATAGAAACGTTACTTACAAACGTTTCTTATGCACACAGTTTATTAAATCATTCAAGGGAAAATTATTTTCTTTTCATATATGGGCCTGCCAATACTCTGCCTGATAGAAGGCATGATCCAAGAGTAGTGGTGAATGTCGGTATTACATTTATGTGTACAATATTTAGAGCCCTTGTTATAAATGAATAAATATTTATACTCGATTTTGTATATGACGGCGCATCACTTATTATATTTTGGTAACACAAGTGTCGGTAGTTAGACACTGACGCAACACCGAGCATTGGAGCTTGCGACCGATGACAATAGGGATGGAAATCATTGCCACTTAAAAAAATAATAATCACGCGTTAAGATAATTGATGGTAGTCGATTATTTTATGTGATTAGTTGCGGGTAACAGTGACTTTGATCCCATCCCTAAAGAACTGTGGGTAGTTATTAATTGAACGCAGTCGGAGATAGTTATAAAAAGGAACGCAGCCGGAGGGCAAGGATTATCGTTTAGCATCTCGCAGTAGCATCACATGTTCGGTGGAGTGTCGTACCTAAATTGTAACCTGTATACCATTATTGATTATCGTGACTGTATTTCACTATGTATTATCGTAAAGTGATTGTGAGGAAAACCATTGCTATCATTCTCCTCGCCCGACAACTCACGTCTACCCTCATTAAAAAGAATATGGAATCTACCGACACTCCTTAATTGGGGGAATGAATCCCTACATATACGTATTTACGTGTTTACATATGTATCAATAGTTACGGGTTAGATACTTGGGAGTCTTAAAATATCCATCAACATTCCATTTTGATTGCCTTCGATTTAGCCTAGCACTTGAGTTGCGGAGGTCTGATAGCAGTCCCTCCATGTAACAAATCGAAGTTCAGCCGTATCGTAAGTAGACTTAAAGTCCAATATGCTCTGGAGATAGGCTCTGACGAAATGAAATGGTATATAGGTACTTACGTTTTATCATTTTTTTTCTATTTTTCGTTGATATTTTTTTCTTCACCGATTTTCTGTCTTCGGGGCCTGAAATAATAGTAATAATTTGATTCATCTCACACACTGTCGGTTATCGCGATATCGCGGGTAAGTCTATGTCCTTCAATCTACTTATGAATTTATAAAATTAATACGGATTACTTACATGCAGTTGCAGCATCAGCAAATACTAGAGGCTGTTCGTCCAGTTCTTCAGTTTTTATCAAACTTGTATCTGAAATACAAATGAGTAATTTCGAGAATATTGTTAAGAACCTTCTAGAAAATTCACTAACCGCAAGATTAGTGACTATCAACTTTGTACCCAATACGAATAAGGTCGATAATAGAATATCGTCTGAAGGACAGCTTCGCGGGGAGGGGTTCGTGTCGGTGCGACGGCACTCCGCGCAACACATGCGACAGCGACGCTCTCCTTATATATTTTTGTCTTTAGTTGTTCAGAAATACAAGTTAATTTAAACAGTCCATCATATTTTATTTACGATCCAAAGCTAGTAGGCACAAGAGCTACCGCAGACAGTTTTGAAATAATGAAATACCGTGGGAGAGCTATGCTTCGGCATGAATGGGTCGGCTCGACCAGAGTGATACCACGGCCTCACAGAAAACCGGTGTGAAATAGCGTTTGCGGTGTGTTTCACCGAGTGAGTGAGGATACCGGAGGAACACACCCCAACCCCTCCCCCCATCCTCTTTCCCATCCCCCAAAGGTCGGCAACGCACTTGTGACGCCTTTGGTGTTGCGGGTGTCCATGGGCGGCGGTAATCGCTTACCATCAGGTGATACGTCTGCTCGTTTGCCCACTATTCAATAAAAAAAAAAATGAGGGAATATAAATATAAGACACGTCTTCGCCGATAAAGCAATTCAGTTTAAGATACAATGCAGTTAACTCATACTTAGCTTGGATCCTTATTATTTAAATTGAACCTAAAGTTCTTCAGAATAGAACTGTATTTGGTGTAACGAAATTAATGGCGGCAAATGGTTAGTTGGTTTTGCTCCGTTTGTCGGCCAATATAATAGTTATGTGGGGGAACGTGTATCATGTTCCACCCAACACAAAGGGAGGATCCTCCGACCAGGCGAGGTGACCATGCCTGGCGGGCCACTGCCCTACAGTTGATGTTGGGATGTTGTATATATGCTAATCGGCGCGAGAACTATTTATTGCGCGATATAGGATTTGTAGTTACTCCGTGTAGTGCAGTTTGTAGGTACAGTGCGTTACTTCGTAGTTCAGTGTGTCTTCGGTAGATGGCGCTGTAGTAAGTTATGTTGTATGTGGAAGTCGCCACAGTTATGATTGAATGTAATACGTTACCATTAAATGTATCTTCTGTTGAATCATCACCAACATCATCGTTTACATTTATAGAGTCGATTTCTTTATCATTTTTCAACTGTGACTCCGTATCTGTGAATACTAATACTGAAAAAAAAAAAAAAAAAAACATATTTTTCTGAGGGTAGTCAACCTAAACAGAAGCAAAAATATTTGATCTGCATATTTAATTAGTTATTAATTAATTTAGTGGTTATTTGTAGACTTACATGTCACTAATTCAGAGCTAAACTGTCCAACTGCCGGATCCTATAGAATTCCTGTTAGCAAACCACTGTTTTAAAAAGCTCTTATCACAGAAAAAATATTCAATATGAGCACTATGCAGGCCACTCTCAGCAACTTAACTAACACCTTTAACAAGAGGATGGAGGAATTTGAAGCCCAGCTCATGAAAACATCAAGCCCCTCCAGTAGTGTGACCAGCTTGTCTTCAGAATTCGCTGCGTTCAGGGCTTTTGTTGTGCAGGCCCTACAACTTCTGCAGCAGCAGGTGGAGGCTGTATCATGCTCCGTTGATGAAATGGAAACGCAGGGACGGCGGAAGATTCTTCTCCTGCATGGTGTTGAGGAGGCAGGAGATGAAAACACTATTGACACTGCTGTAACAAATTTAACACGGTGCATCAATAACCGGGACTTCACTGCAAATGACATCAGGCGCTGCCAAAGGCTGGGTCGAGCCACTTCAAACAAGAAACCACGGCCCATACTTATCAAGTTTGCCGATGCAACTCTCCGTGACCATATGTGGTTCAGTAAAACGAAGCTGAAGGGCTCTGGTATCACACTGTCCGAATTTCTAACCAAACCTAGGCATGAGATATTCATGTCGGCCCGTGAAAAAGCAGGAATTGCAAGGTGTTGGACCAGAGAGGGCATTGTCTATGTATTGGGTCCAGATAATGCGCGTCACAGGGTGACGTCCATGGCCGACCTTGACATGGTGCTCGCTTTACCACCAAAATCGCCTATCGCGGTTCCAAAAGCTACCGGGATGAGGCCCAAACGGACTGCTGCTGCAAGGAAGTAGGTATTCGTGCTACTTATCTCACATTATTAATAGTCAAGGTACTGCAACGGCGCGGTCAACATTGCAACTCGTGATCATTTTGTTTTCATTTATATATTATCTTTACCTTTTTGTGGTTAGTCTTAAATTACTAGTATTTTCTTTTATTATTAACAACCCACATCTTATTTTGCCAAACTATAAACAGCGGACCTAATGTAAACAAATGTGACACATGTCATTGATGGTTGACTGCGTTTCGTTGTACGGTAAAATAACAATTATAGCATGTTAATACTATGTCTGAATCTGGTACTTTTCATCTCTGGTACCTGAACTAAAGGTGAACGTATTTAATCATTGTTTTTTGTTTCTTATTATTTTCTCTTTTTTTTCTTTTTCTTAATTTCTTTTACCTTTGACCGCTTACTATTTTGTAATTGGATATTGGTTTTTTTTTTTTGTAACTGGCAACCGGCAGATGGAATGAAAGACAGCGGATACATTTTTGAATATATTTATATTTATATATATATATATATATATATACGTATTAATTTGTATTTAGTCCATTTAGTATTTTTATTATTATTATTATTTTTCTTTTTTACATAATATATTTATTCTGTGACTTTCTTGTCTATTATCTTATATTTTTGATATAATTATTTCTAGCACTAATTTTCAAATCACTAACTTGGCTGATTGAAATGTCTTCACTTAGCCACAATGACGATAGCGACGACTTTCTCTCTGCTTGCAGCAGTTTTAGTACTCAGGGTGATCCAACTATTACCGATACTCTCTCCACACAGTTCTCTGACGTTCCCAGAAATTTCAATCTTATACACATCAACGCTCAAAGTATTCCGGCTCACTTCCCCGAAATGCTGGCTTGTTTTGACTGTACGAACCTGCACGCGTTACTTATCTCTGAGTCATGGCTTAAGCCTTGTTTACCCTCTCTTGCATATTCCTTACCTGGCTTCAACCTCATCAGGAACGATCGTGCGGTGGGTGGCGGCGGTGGCGTTGCAATTTATCTACGCTCCAATATTCGTTACTCCATTGTTAGTTTGTCGCCACAGCCCCCCTCATCTAATGCAGGCGAACATCTTTTCCTGGAAGTTGAACTTCTTCACTTTAAAATTCTGCTCGGTGTCTTTTATTGTCCCTCCTTACGTATCGATTTCTTTTCATCCTTTGAACTGCTTTTAGAGCAATTCACTCCATCGTACAGTCATACCATAATCATGGGTGATTTTAATACCTGCCTCCTCAAAAATGATTCTCGTTCGTCATCCCTTCAATCCATCATCAAATCCTGCAACCTTTCCATACTCCCTTTAAATGCTACGCACTATTTCCCACACTCTACTCCTTCTCTGCTAGACCTTATCCTTGTTTCTTCCCCTGAGCTCGCAGTTAAACACGGTCAGTGCTCTGCTGACGAGTTTTCTTGTCACGACTTGCTGTACCTTTCTTACCGACTCCGTCCTCCTAAACTTAAAGCTAAGATCATCTTGCAGCGAAATTTTAAGGCCATGGATGCTGATGTCTTGACAAGGGATGCCAAAAATATCGACTGGACATCGCTCTTCAGTGCTGATAACATAGATGAAAAAGTTACATTATTTAACACAAAAAATTTGTCTCTTTACGATAAGCATGCACCCCTCCAGGAAGTTAAGGTCAAACGTCTTCCATCACCATGGTTAACTGCAGAAATCGAAGCACTAATCAGGAAGAAAGTGATTGCTAAATCAAGATTTAAGAAGGGCCCAACTGATTACAACCGTGATCGATATGTGTCCATTCGGAATCACTGCAGCAAGGTGTGTAGGAATGCACAGCGCCGTTACATTCACAGCTCCGTCGAAAACGGAGACCCAGCTAAGGTCTGGAAATTTTTAAGGTCATTCGGAGTAGGCAAATCTCTTCATGACTCTACTCCTAAAAATATAGACTTAACTTTACTCAATCAACACTTCTCCGTCTCAACAAGTTTTGATAAAATGACAAAAGATGCTACTCTAAAACATCTTACTTCTGCCTCTACTCCTGACTGCTCTCCCTTCTTCTTTAGTCAATTCTCTGATTGTGATGTTAAGAAGAGCATAGTATCTATTACCTCAAATGCAGTGGGCTCTGATTGTCTAAATCGCAATATGATCCTTCCAATCCTTGATGAAGTTATTCCCGTCATCTGCCATATCCTCAATTATTCGATCTCCTATAGCGTTTTTCCTAAGTCATGGAAGGATGCAGAAATTATACCTATCCCTAAAAAGAAGAACCCCGAATCCTTTTCCGATTACCGCCCCATTTCTATCCTCCCCTTCCTCTCTAAAGTTCTTGAACGTTTGGTCCATGCTCAATTTTCCAATTTCCTTTCCAAAAACCTGCTCCTCAACCCTCTTCAGTCTGGTTTCAGACCCGGCCATAGCACCACTACTACTCTAATTCAGATTACCGAGGACATCAGAGATGCTATGGAGAACGGCGAACTTACTGTCATAACGCTCCTCGACTTCAGTAACGCATTTAACACCGTTGATTTTGACATTCTGCTATGTATATTACGCTCTCTTAACATATCTCCAACCGTGATTGACTGGTTTCACAACTACCTGTTTGGTCGCCGGCAGCGTATTAGTATTGATAACACTGTGTCTTCTTGGTGTAGTACTAAAGCTGGTGTCCCTCAGGGTGGCGTGCTATCTCCTTTACTTTTCTCCGTTTTTATTAACACCATCACTAATGATCTCACTTCTTCCTACCACCTATATGCAGACGATCTCCAGATTTATTTTAAAGCACCACCGGTTAACCTGGCTGATGCTATTGATACAGTTAACGCTGACTTGGTAAAGATCTGTAAGTGGAGCATTTCCCACGGCCTCAAGATTAACCCTCTCAAGACTCAAGTCATAGTTGTAGGTAGTTCTAGACTGATTTCCAAAATCGATTGGACTATACTGCCTCAAGTCTCTTGCGATAACACACCTATTCCCTTTAGTGATAAAGTAAAGAATTTGGGTATTTATATTGACAGCACCTTATCCTGGGGTCCTCAGCTGCAGGAGCTGAGTCGCAAAATGTTCGCGGCTGCAGGGTCTTTGCGTAGGCTACGCAATTTGTTACCTACTTCTACCAAGACTGCTCTCACACAATCCCTTCTTTTCCCTATCCTTGATTATGCTGATGCCAGTTATTTAGATCTCACTGAAGACCAATTGAATAAGCTTGAAAGACTCCAAAATCTCTGTATAAGATTCATATTCGGATTGCGTAAATATGATCACATCTCCGACTATCGTAAAAAGCTTAAGTGGTTACCCATCCGCCTTCGCCGGAATACACATATCCTTTCTCTTCTATACAACATCCTATTTAGTCCTTTTACCCCACTTTACCTTAAATCACGGTTTACTTTTTTACACGATACACATCCCAAACTACTGAGATCGTCTGAGAACTTAAAACTAAAAATACCGTCGCATTCTACCAAATTTTCCGACCTCTCTTTTTCTGTTCAAGCAGCTCGACTTTGGAACGCCCTACCAGTCGCAATAAGACGTGCACCAACAGTAAATGTCTTCAAGAGACTAGTAAAAGAGCATTACCTGGAAGACATTTAGGTCCCATAACCTACGTGTTTCTCTCGCGTAGTCAGTTTATATTTATTTCACTCATACTCTTCTAAGTTTTTATTATTTAATCGTCATTTTTATCTAACTTCCACCCTATATATAGTGTATACTGCTTAAATTTTTTCTTCACGTATAATATTTATGCACCAGACACAACCCTCTAATTTCCCTAATTGTTTTGTTTCCATCCTAAGGTTGCCTGTAAGAGATTGCCTCCGGGCGATAAGGCCGCCAATTGTACCTACTTAACTTAAATTAAGATCTTTTATAATTGACCTGGTGTACAATAAAGACGTTATTATTATTATTATTATATTCAGCTGAGCTTATTAATGAAAATTTTAAACAAGTTGAGATATGTATGTTACTAAATGACCCGTAAATAACAATAGTTTTATAATGACGTCGACGCGCGGCTATACAATATTACAGTTTCAATAACAAGCGAACCCGCTATGGTACAGTAATTGCTAAGACACGATACTGTGCAATCATTTTTTTAAAGGTGGCAAACGAGCAGACGTATCGCCTGCATTTTTTTGCACCGGCACCTGATAGTAAGCAATTATCGCCACCCATAGACACCCGCAACATCAGAAGCGTCACAAGTGCGTTGCCGACCTTTGGGGGATGGGCCTCCGGTATCCTCACTCACTCGGTGAAACACAGCGCAAGCGCTATTTCACACCGGTTTTCTTTCGTATCGATTAAGCCCCACCGCTTAACCAATATTCGATATCTTATTTATTCCGTTCTATTTTTAATCGATATCCAGCATTATTAGTTTTTTTTTAATCTAATACAATTATTTTCCTTTAAGAGTTTATTTAATTTACACCCATACCTACACATAAATAGTAGTACATAAATAGTTCAGAATATTCGAGAACGTTCCATCATGTTCTAGAAGTTTCCAAAAGAATTTCAAAAGGTTTTTCTGAACTCAAAGACAGACCGATCTGTTAACATATACCAGCCAGGTCGGTATATGTACCGATACCCGGTTAGAATGGCTTTCCAGAAGCCGCCGACGCGTTCCTGAAACTTTCGACTGCCGAGGTAGGCCGCGGGGTTTAATGTGTAGAACGGACTTCCGCCCTTCGTCTCCCCACAGAGGGTATGGTGCAATAATCATTCCCAGCGTTAAAGACACAAAAAATAGTTTGAACTCGTTTTAGTTATTAGATAAAACCAAATATATCGGTTAAAATACACACGAAGTTCCTTTTTAAGTAGGTTAGCTGAGTTAGTTAAATAAATTTGAATAAACTAACATCTGTCCATTTCGTCCGTTTCATTTCCAAATTCAACTTCTTCCTCTTTAACCTTCTGTGTCATATCTGGAACAGAGAGATCGCTCACTGAAGGATTGCTTAAGATAACAAACCATTACACACCAAAAATATATCCTGTGTTGCGAGGGACTTCACAAACATACGATACGAACACAAAGAACAGCCAGATTTAGAATAATTTGTGTATCAAAAAGTGTTATCCCATTTCGGGTTTGAACCCAACTGTACTAAGCGCAGTAGTAAGCATTAGTGTGGCTGCTTAAAACCACTATACCATTTGTATCGTACTGGATTACCGGAGGCCCATACCCCAACCCCTCCCCCCATTCCCTCTCCCCATCCCCCAAAGGTCGGCATCGCCCTTGTGACGCTTTTGGTGTTGCGGGTGTCCATGGGCGGCGGTAATCGCTTATTATCAGGTGATGCTCGTTTGCCCCCTATTCAATTAATAAAAAAAATAATAAGTAATGTAATATTCGAAAGTGTCTGAAAAGTCCTACTTGAAACAAAAGTTGTTTCATTTTGAGTCCCCCAAAGTGTCTCTTCTCTGCCAGATGGAAAGAATGAGCAGAATCCAAGAGTGGTGGTCACTATACTCATTGCAGACAATGCAACAATGCAGCATGGTGACTCAGTCTTTGGTAGGTATTTGTAAAACCAACACCATTTTTTTTTTATATAGAATAAGCTCAAACGAGAAGACGTATCGCCTGATTGTAAGCGATTACCGTGTTCCATTGATACCCGCAACACCAGAGGCGTCACAAGTGCGTTGCCGACCTTTGGAGGATGGGGAGGGGGATGGTTAGGGGGAGGGGGATGGTTAGGATGGAGGGGGGTGGTTTGGGGGGAGGGGGTATGGCCCTCTGGTATCCTCACTCATTAGGTGCAACACAACGCAAGCGCTGATTCACACCGGTTTTCTTTCTGTGAGGCCGTATCACTCCGGTCGACCCGGCCCATTCAAGGGTGACTCTCCCACGGATAATTCTGCAATATATCTACTAATGTCTTAGTTTGGTTTTAGGTCGTCTATAGCGATGACTCAAGACTATGGTGAGTTACATAGTAACATCAATGTAAAGGACAGGAAATTTGAAACAAACCCGATGTCAAACCTCTTTATTAAAGACTAGCTGACCCACGCAACTTCGTTTGCGTCTTATTATGCCCGTAGCGTGAAAATTTTCCTCCGTTTGACACATTCTTCATTGGTGTTCCGCTCCTATTAGTAGTAGCGTGATGATATATAGCCTATAGCCTTCCTCGATAAATGGACTATCCAAAACCGAAATAATTTTTCAAATCGGACCAGCGGTTCCTGAGATTAGCGCGTTCAAACAAACAAACTCTTCAGCTTTATTATATTAATATAGATAGGGCTATATTCAGGAGTAGACTATTAAAAGCAATTGATGATGATTAAAAAATGCTGGCTAATTATAAGCCTCACCTACAAGTTTCTCCCGTAGTCTTGCTCGACTCTGCTCAACTCTTTCCTTGAAATGGAAAGCATTCCTTAGCTGAGTGATGCATACTTCACATATTTGTTCCTTGGTCATCACATTTTGTTCCCACTGAAATCATTTAAAAACCTATATTTAAATATGTAAAAATACAACTAAAATTATGAGAATGAAGGATTATGAATATTGACACATTTAAGTTAGCATGAAGGTGTGCAGAAACCAAAAAAATATGAAATTAATTATGGTCGAATTTCAACCACTGGGTGATTATCCTACTAATATTATAAACGAGAAAGTTGAGTATGTAAGTAAATTTTTATTTTTTTATTGCAAGCAAACGAGCAGACGTATCGCCTGACGGTAAGCGATTACCGCCGCCCATGGATACCCGTAACACCAGAGGCGTTACAAGTGCGTTGCCGACCTTTGGGGGATGGGGAGGGGGAATGAGGGAGGGGTTGGGGTATGGGCCTCCGGTATCCTCACTCACTCGGTGAAATACAGCGCAAGCGCTATTTCACACCGGTTTTCTGTGAGGCCGTGGTATCACTCCGGTCGAGCCGGCCCGGCCTCCGGTATCCTCACTCACTCGGTGAAACACAGCGCAAACGCTATTTCACATCGGTTTTCTGTGAGGCCGTGGTATCACTCCATTACTTGTGTTTCATTATATATTACATTATTGTAGTTGAGAGTTTAGCTCTATGCTTTATCAAAGTTTCTCTCTCCTTCGTCAGACTTACAATTAAATTGAAACAGTCCTTCAGCATCTCCCCATAGACTTCATACTGTCCCATCCACATATACTGGGACCAGAGACTCTTTAAACTGGGCAATTCTAGGCAACAGCAACATATACCATACATGCTTGTATCTGATTGTCTATGATCATTACTGAAATAAGTATGAAATTCAATTAACAAGTACAGAAGATTATGTGTAGAAGATTGGGAACCCTTGAGGGAGAGAGTGAGATCATAGTCTTACCACGGTTTTACAGAAAAACAAGAGAAAGAATGATGTTACTAGATATTTATTTTCTGAACTATGTATTTATTTTAGTACTTGTCGTAGTACAAAAGAAGGGTCTTTAATACTTAAAGTCCTACTAATTTTATAAACACAAAAGTATGTGAGTATGTTTATTGCTCTGTAACGCAAAAACTACTGAATGGTATTTGATGAAACTTTACAATAATTTGTATGTCACCATCAGCGTTGCCAGACGTTCCGATTTTGGCAGGATATTCGGTTGTTTTATTCAAAATTATAATGTCCCGCTTTTTGGTGATAACTGGCCATCCGCCCAAAGTGAAGTTAGTTAACCATGGTGCTTTTCATTGTTAATAAAATTGGTAAAAAGATGAAAATTCCACTATTAGTAAATGGCATTAGTTCTTTCACCGATAATGTAGTATGTAGCAGAAAAATATAAATTTTGCGAACAACCTTTTTTTCGGTCACTTACTGATTAGATTTGCTAATGCCTTTTTTACTAAAATGTCTCAAAAACCATGAATTGATTTAAAAAAATTAAAAAGAATAAAGAATTCTGCCAATGCTGGTCACTATACTCATAGCGAATGAAAACAATGCAACAGTAACCCAACACTGTAGCGGCCTAGTTCGGCGTAAAGGAGGGTACTCTCTAAAAGTTAAAAGATTACTAAGTACTAGGCTAGGCTACAATTGAAATCTTTAAAAATCTGGGTGACGAACTGTATTAAATAGTAAGGATACTTACATTTCTGTTATCAGTACCTCTTGTTTTGAATTAATATTTCGCTTTTTATTCGCAACTTTCCCCATACTCGAGTCATGCAATAGTAGGAACAATGAAAATTTATATATGATTCTGAAAATATGAATTAGGCTCTCCGTGTTTTGTTGATTTGACAGTTGCCAAACAAAACATACTAGGACTAGGATCAGAACCACAGAATATATATCACATATATATACTTAGAGAATCAGAACGTCTATCAAAACACAGATGAAACAATTTTTTTTTTATTATGAAAAAGAAAGAATTATTTAATCCTTTCTTTTTCATAATCCTTGCTAAGTTATTAAAATTCTTGTTAATTGTCCTTATTGTTCTAGTGCCTAATGTATTTTAGTTTTGTCTGACACCATCTTCTTAACCTATTATTGTTCCTAAGAGCTGAGGCGTCTCTAGCGCCCGTGTGCAATCATTACTCTGGCGGCCTTTAATAAACTTAGCGCGCACCCTTCAGTAAGTGCCCAGATTCATTGCAGCAAATGTGCCGCGGCCGGTGCCCACTGCCCATAACACAGTCTAGTCTATTATCTACTGCACCCATGTGCACTGTAGGCAAAGGCGCCCCTGCCCAAGAGTCGGCTAATAGTGGTTCAACCGGAGCGACTGGCATCGAACATGCGCAACCCTGAGGGCAGGCTGAATTCGAAGGTTTTGTTTCACATCAATACTCCATTAACAAGTTATACATCGGCATGCATGGGCCGGCTCGACCGGAGTGAAACCACGGTCTCATAGAAAACCGGTGTGAAATAGCGCCTGCGCTGTAATTCACTAAGTGAGTAAGGATACCGGAGAAACTACCCCAACCCCTTTCCTCATCCCCCAAAGGCCGGCAACGCACTTGTAACGCCTCTGGTGTTGCGGGTGTCCAAGGGCGGGGTAATCGCTTACCGTCAGGCGATACGTCTGCTCGTTTGCACCCTATTCCAAAAGAAAAGGTAGTAATTATAGTCGTTCCAATACTTTATTTAACTTTTGACAGATCACGCACATAAAGTTTTGTAATAATTTTTGATACAATGTACTACAGATAATACTGTACTTTATGGGCGGGCTCCGCCTACTTAGGGATGTTCATTCGGAATTAATGACCACAGACTATAAAAACGGTTTTGAAATAAATCGATTATCGATTATATTAATAAAACATACAATAAAATTATTGTGATTATATTTTATATCAAATCACGTAAAAAGCTTTATTATTTTGCATTAAAATGCCCTAAATGTCTCTGTTTCAATGCATAAATAATTTGCGTAATGAAAACAGTTCCATCGTACTCGTACCTAGTAATGGGATCGAATGTATTCGCCGCAAATTAATGAATCTAAAATAATTGTTTAGACTTACTATAGTTGGTTCAAATAAAAACTACCTGCGGTACCTACTTGTAATGAACAGGTACAAAATGTTGAAATTCGTAGTAATTTACGGATTAAAAATAAAACAACCAAAAGAGGTACTGTAATACTAATTTTAATTATAAAGAATCGTCTTCTTCGTATGACCAGGAATCATCATCACTTGAGTTCTCAGTAATATTGATTATCATTTCTTGGATAGATAAATTGTCGAATGCAACATCCCGATCCCAATCCGACATTATCACCTTCTTTGTTTTTTCTACAACATTCGCCCAGTTTTCTGGAGTTACTTTTTCACACGCATTTTTCAGTAAATTCAGCATTTTTCTTGCGGTGAAAGGAGGAGTTGTATTGTTCCTCGCAGCATATCCTTTAACTTGTGCCCAGATCATTTCAATTGCATTATATTGGCAGTGATATGGGGGAATTCTGAGGACGGTATGCCCATGCTCTGCTGCCATTTCATCTATGACGTATCGTTTTGGCAGCTTCTTTTGTTTTTAATATCTTTACTAACTCTACTTTTAGTAGGGACTCATTCACCTCTTCGCCATTGTCACGGAGCCAGTTTATAATTTCATGTTTTTTGTTGGCCTGTGTTGGTATTTTATTAATTTGACGAGAGTGATAAGGTGCATTATCAATAAATATTATTGATGGCTCTTCGAGTGATGTAAGCATTTCTCTGAACCACTTTTCATACACGTTCGAATTCATCTCCTCATGATAATCTCCTGTTTTCTGGGATTTAAAAGCTAATAGAGCGCCTGGCACAAATCCTTTTACTGTTCCTGCAAGACAAATAATCAGTCGTTCGCCTTTTCCCATTGGTACTGTAGAAGTGGAGCCAACGGTGTTGTCAGTCCAAGTTTTTGACAGCGTATGATTCGCATTGAGCCAAGTTTCATCTGAGTACTTTCTTTTTTGGCATTTTGACAGTAACGAAGGCAGGAACGATACGCTCAACTCAACCAAACGTGAGAATTCACAAATAAATCAATACGGAGGAATATAAATACTCAACTATATTGAAGGTTACTCATTGAAATACTGTAGATTATTTTAAAATAGATATAGAGAGATTTAATAAAGATCATCAATAGTTTAACAAATACAATATTAACCACTGAATTACAACACAATACAATAATACATTTTGAAAATTCAGTTCCTTTTATATATTTTTTCATGACATAGAACCGTCATATTTGAACAACATTCTTTTAATCCATTTCTTCTTTATTTTGACAAAGGAGGTCGCACATTGAAACACATAGAAATATGAAGTACGAAATTATCTATAAAATAATGAGTTTGTTAAATCGATTAAAACTTCTTAATGCATAAAATCGATCGATGAAAGAAATCGAATAGGTAACGGGTCAGGGTATCACTATTTGATTAAGTATTAGAGCTGTCAAAAGTTAAATAAACTATTGGAACGACTATATTTAATATTTTTCTCTTCATCAAAATTTTTTTTTTACACTTAAAATGAAAAGCAGAAATATTTAACTTCATGAAGCGATATAGAAAATTTGTTTTATTGTTTTCTGGTTACGTGTTCTACAGCCTCAGGCTAAATTCGAAGAAAATGTAATTTATTGTGTTTTTTTTTCTATATGCATTTCTTTAGCGGCAGATTTACGAAATTGAAATTAATGTAGTTGACCTCTTCCTGTAAAGAAGGGCTGTCAATGTCAATGCTGATTTCCAATTATTTTAGTCAGTCAACACTTCTGATGAATACTTCAAAAATTAAAAATAAAACATCAAATCAAATGAAACATGGCGTTGAAAATAGCGATGTAATAATTATAAACGTTTCTGTTTATAATAAATAAGTTAAAAGTCAACAGTCCAGAAGCGTTTTCGTGTTATCGAATAATTAAGATGTCGATTATAAATTGGACAATAGAGGAAAAGCTGTGTAGGTGTTGTCACGCAGAGGGAGATTTTAAAAATCTAGCTGAACCTTGTCTAGAGTCTGGAAATGAAGAAATTTATGTGGATATGATAAAAGACTGCTTCTTAATTAATGTAAGTGTAATAAAAGTGTTGATCCAATAAGAATACTGTAGAGAATATGATGTGGAACCCGGTTCTTGTAAACAAAACAACAATATTTTTGATTCTGATTCTAATAAAACGTTACATTATAGTCTACAATAGCACATAGACTACTTATTACCTCGAAAAAGTGAAGTGTTCCCGTGGGTTAACAAAATACAAAAAAAAAATAAACAGAGTGGAACATAGAACCTTCTCCTTTTTTGAAGTTGGTTAAAAACAGTACAATAACACAGTATAGTGTACTAAGTAATGTAATATTTTTGTTTATTCCAGTTAGTGCCAGTACCTGGCAAGGTATCCGCAGCAACATATGCAATCTGTGAAGCATGTATCTTAAGTGTAAGAGATGCAGCTAAGTTCAGAAGGAGAGTGGCTACTTGCGAGGAGAAGTTTCAGGATTTTTGCAGTAGGAATGCCATCACAGGTGAAGAAAAACATAATTACCAAAGAAAATTATTATTAAACTGAATTCTTGCTGCCTCTTTTCACCATCGTTCTATGCAACAGCAATTCCATCCCCATCACTTGGATGGCTGGCAGTCTGCAACTGTGCGCTTTTCGCGAAACTTTCTGCCTCGCACAACAAAACTGTGAAATGAACAGTCGACTGCGGTTTTTCCGGACCAATACGACCCTCGAACCTTCAAGAACAGAGCGTACTCCTTCTTAAAAGGTCGATACGTCCGCTTGTTTGCTCCCTATTCAATAAACAAAAAATAATTATTATATTTCTTATTTTATAATTTAGTAGCAGTAATAACAACTTCTTTTGACACATCCTACTACTATTATAAAGGCGAAAGTTTGTAAGTATGTATGTATGGATGTTTGTTACTCTTTCACGTAAAAACTACTGAATGGATTTGAATGAAACTTTACCACAATATAGCTTATACATCAGAATAACACATAGGCTACTATTTATAAAGATATAGCTTCGCCTCGCGGCGTTGCCCGCAGTTATCATCGTACCGCGGGGTTCAGCTAGTTATCAATAATTCAACCAAACGTTTTACATATTCTCTGAGGCCCAGGCATTAAACACAAACTTCTATACTTGATGCTGTTATTTAGAATGTCTTGTAAGAAAAACCCAACAACATTTAATACAAAGTCTAACATAATTGTATCATTATAAGGTTTTTAATGCATTGTGAGATATACTGACAATTCAATTACATTTCTAATAGGAAAAGTAGTTTTACACCCCATACTCTTCCATGAGAGAGCCACGCTTCGGCACGAATGGGCCGGCTCGACCGGAGTAATACCATGGCCTCACAGAAAACTAGTGTGAAATAGTGCTAGCGCTGTGTTTCACTGAGTTAGTGAGGATACCGAAGGCTCCCCCATTCCCCAAAAACACACTTGTGATGCCTCTAGTGCTGCGAGTGTCCATGGGCGGCGGTAATCGCTTACAATCAGGCGATACGTCTGCTCGTTTGCCCGCTAATCATTTATAGGGCATTTTAATCGTGCATTCATTAAAGCTTCTAACAAAAAATATTTTTTTTAGTTCCATCAACTTAATGTACATTTTTTTTTGCAGTTAAGTCTCCAATAGTAGATGTAGCAATCAAGGAAGAAACACCTGACTCCTGTCACGAAGGTTAGTAAATGTAGCCAATAATGTTATTGTAGCGACCAATATCCGCTACAACAATCACTATCGCTTGAGTAGCTAGCAGTGAGACCTCGCCATGAAATCAAGCCACCCTACGTTATATCGGATGATCGGTGAGTCACATGAGGTGCTATTGAGGGAGGATGCAGGCCGACGACGCCGGTGGCACCCACTTCAATATTCCGGATAAATAAATATAAATATTCCGGACATTTTACACACAACGCCATCTAGTCCCAAGCTAAGCAGAGCTTGTGTTATGGGTACTAGACAACTGATATTAATACTTATATACTTTTAAATACATACATATTATACATAGAAAACACCCAAACTCCGAAACAAATATTGGTCTGACCCGGGAATCGAACCCAAGACCTCGAACTTAGCAGTCGCATACGCTACCACTACGCCACCGAGGCAGTCAAATATGGCGTATTAGTTGAAAGTGGAAAACGCACGACAAGTCGCTTCATTGGTGATCCCGATTTGGTCAGGTTCGATCCCATTGGCGCACATACGATCGTATGGCTACGATTTTGATTTTTGGTTGGTAAGCAGGCCAAAGGCGCACGACTGGTCGCTTCTCAAACTCTCAAAACTCACTCATAAACGCATATGCGCGAGCGCAACACCAGAATAGTGCCGTCTCGCTCACACTCGCTCGTCTTGTCTCAGCTACGCCGGCGCACCGGCCGACTGATAAGAAGTAGAAGAAACTATATATAAACAAAATCTGTTTGTACGTGTAACAAATAAGATATTTAATTAATTAAATAAATTTTTGTTATAATATAAATAATTTTGAGCGTTGAAATATATCATATATAAAAACAATTTACATAATAAATATGAATAATTCACTACATTATAACGTTTTTGTTACAAATTGGTATAGGGTATGTTTGTTTGGTGGGGGGCATCTACAAACCGTAGGTGGCCAGAGGTACGTCAGGGATCTAGGGTTATCCATTCTGGGTTGTACCTGGTTCCCCGGCTTGTAGTATCCGAGACGGCGTGCGGTTTTAGTCGGTTCGAGTCCGACATAACCGCAAAAATGTTTGTTTGGACATTCAAATATTTAGGTTCCGCAGCACCATCGAAACTATTAATATAAATCTGAATGTCTATGTTATATATTCGAGTTTTTATGTTACGCTTTGTCGTCTAAACCACTGTGGGGAAACGGATATCACGTTCCACCCAACACAAAGGGAGGATCCTCCGACCAGGCGAGGTCATCATGCCTGGCGGGCCACTGCCCAACAGTTAATGTTGGGATATGGCACATAAGATAATCGGCGCGAGAACTTCTATTGCGCGATTCAGGATTGGTAGTTTCTTCGTATTGTACATTACTTTGTAGTTCAGTGTATCTTCGGTAGATGGCGCTGTAGGAGGTTACTGTTGTGTTGTATGTGGAAGTCGCACACCACTAAATCAATTTTTGAAATATAACCAATAGGAAATTTATTATCCTATACTTTTATTCGTGAAAACCGACATATACGCAGTCGGAGCCGCGGGTAAATAATAGTATTATACAAAACAATTTTCTCTTTACAGGCGATTTGTCCCTGGAAGAAAACGACAATTTTGATGACCTACCGGAATATGGATTTGACGAGCAAGGTATGTGTTTAACTTGTGTAAGTTTGATACTTATATACTTAATTATTTATTATGTACGTATGGCCCTTTTTTTTTTGAATAGAGGACAAACGAGCAGTCGCATCACCTGATGGTAAGCGATTACCGCCGCTCATGGACACCCTCAAAACCAAAAGCGTCACAAGTGCGTTGCCGACTTTTGGGGGATGGGGAGAGGGAATGGGCGGAGGGGTTGGGGTATGGGCCTCCGGTATCCTCACTCACTCGGTGAAACACAGCGCAAGCGCTATTTCACACCGGTTTTCGGCGAGGCCCTGCCAAAATGTCTCTACTCTGCTTGTTGGAAAGCATATACAGAATCCAAGAGTGGTGGTCACCATACTCATTGTGAATGCAGACAATGCTGCAGTTCAAGACGGTCAGCTCGACCGGAGTCTGCTGTATTTCACCGAGTGAGTGAGGATACCGAAGGCCCATACCCCAAACCCCTTACTCCACCCCCCTCCCCATCCCCTAGAGGCCGGCAGCGCACTTGTGACGCCTCTGGTGTTGCGGGTGTCCATGGGCGGCGATAATCGCTTACCATCAGATGCAGGTGCAAAAAAATTAAGAATGGTAACCTACATTATGACGGCCTAATGATGCTTCTGTATCATTGAACGCTGTGATTTGACGTTGATTTTCTGTGCGAGGGTTTGACTGCCCTGGTCGAGCCGGCCCGTTCTTGCTGAAATCAGCTTGACTCTACTACCTAAAGTTAAGTGATTTATGTTAACGTAGACACCTGGAGCTGTGACGTCTCAAACGTGTAACCCTCCCCAGGGCTAAGAAAGAGCGTCCTCTGGACCATGGTCAGGCCTTATCTCCTAGCCTGGTTTGATCTTCTCTTGAGAATAATTATTTTTCAACATTTTTATTTTTAAAGTCAACTCCCGCACTAGGAATAAATCCTGTGTCGCGACCTACACTAGACCGAACGTTTTATTTCTACCACATGCTATAAAATATTCTGTATTGTTTGAAACTATTCTAATTCTAGTAATATATTTTATTTTTAGAAGTTACATCAGACTCAGACAAAACGGCAAAGAAGAAATCTAAGAAAACACGATCAAAGTCCACAGAAGCGAACCCAAAAATTAGTCAAAAGAGAAAAAAAGGCAGGCCTAAGAAGATGAAAGAAGAACCACAACCAGAAGATGAAGAAGAAGCGGAAAAGAGAAAAGGTAAGCTATTTATAAATTGTTTATATTTTAATAATTAAATTAGTATAAGTCGCCATCTTGTTGTGGAATATGTGTCAATTGCTGGTTGATTTTTGCAATGTTCTAAATTGATCACGAAGTCACATTATAATAATTTCACACAACTCACATACAAGCATGGTCATTTATTCTATACTAGCTGCCCCACGCAACTTTACCTGCGTTAATTTTCATTGATATACTCCTGTTGGTCGTAGCGTTATGTTATACGGGTAGCCTAAAACCCTCTTTGATTAACAAGTGGTCCACTCGTTCACGCGACCGAGATAAATAGGGATTCGTTTTATAAATTTAGATATGGGGATTTGTTAAATGTATTTAGTAATATATAATTATGTTTATCGACGGTCAACTTACCATACTACAGGCTCTGACGAATTTGAGATCAGCCCCCCTAGTCAAGTAGCAAGCGTTAGACAAAGTAATAGAGATAAGATTAAGTATTAGCCAATGATTAGAAAGCCGGTGATTAGAAACAATCGCCGAGGGCAAGCAACGACGGCGCGGCCAGTTATCAGTCCTGGATGGGTGACCGCTGGTGGCATGTTACCATGAGCGTCTCCGTGATTCGGACGTCGCGTTAAGCAGTCGGTCCTGGTTGTTATCGTAGGATATAACAGTCGTGAAGCTTAGTTGGAGGCCTTTGGGCGGCTTAAAAACGTCCAACGGCAAGATTACGTAGCCACAACGTTGTCTTGCCAGTCCCCAACAAGCACTTGGCCGGCGTGGGGAGGTATGGCCTTAATCCTCTCCTGAGAGGAGACCCGAATCCAGTAGTGGGACATTATGGGTTGTTGCATTGCATTGCAGAAAGAAAAACGCTTGCAACTTTGCTAGAGGGACAGACTGCCGTATGTAGGACGTACCAAGCATCTGTTTTTAGGCTTTATTATTCCCAATTTGATTTTACCTGAATGTCAGTTTTTCTAATGGAGCGACTAGTATTGGATATCCGAAACCCCTTTTTTTCTCCCTTGCTTAAATCCCCTCGGACACCACCACGGTGGCATATCGGACCCAAACCGACTAAAACCGCACGCCGTCTTGGGTGCTAAGAGCCGGGGTACCAGGTGCACCCTAGTAAGGAAAACCCTGGAACCCCGATGTACCTCGGGACACCTACAAACTGTAGGTGGCCCCCTATTTGGACCTCCGCAACCCTGAGGGCGGACTGAATTCGAAGATTGAACTAGTTGTCAGTATATTTCAGGGCACTGACTTCCCAATAGCGATTTCCAAAGATTTTCATGACAACCGGGACCGACATTTTCTCCAAGGTACGGACGGAAAGACCTCCAAACTATCAATATTTGCTGTTAGTAATCTCTTGTAAGAATAACCCAAAATCACTAAGTTCGGTCAGAGACGCGAATTCCAGACCCTTGATTAGCAGTCAAAGAGGCAGTGGTGTGAGATATATCAAGCATATTTTTTGCTAAATCTGTGAAATTGGCTGATAAAAGTTGCAAACAAGTGCGATCATGTTCCTTATTAATTTGTTGTACTTTGATGACAGAGATTTGTTCGATATTTTTTCTTTGGTGAATTTTTCTAAAAATGAATATTAGCTAGATCGATTTATCGCTCCCGAAATCCCCTGTACCTATACTGAATTGCATGAAAATCGTTGTAGCCGTTTCCGTGGCTCTGATTATAAATCAGTGTTTAATGCTACAATATGAATCCACCCGTCCCTCGCCGTCATTTAATTTCGTATCAATACAGAATACAGTTGTATTCTGAGGAACTGTAAGTGGAATTCTGAGTAACTGTAATTTGAATTCTGAGGTACTGTAAGTTGAATTCTGAGGAACTGTAAGTTGAATTCTGAGGAACTGTAAATTGAATTCTGAGGAACTGTAAGTTGAATTTAAATTGTTACTGATTTAGTTTCTTCGCCAAAACATCGTCTGTCGACGTTGACCCTAATTGAAGTAGGAAAAGAAAAGGGAATTCTCTGAATTGACTAAATAAGCTTTCAATGTATTATAATAACTATTTCAACAAAAGAAGTAAATAAAACTAAAACCTGACGACGTTAACACTTGATAAAATGTAGATAGCCTATGTCACACGAGATATTCTATTGACATCTCATTCGGTAAATCAGATCAGTGGTTTAGACAGTACGGTGAAACATACATAGACCAATAATACGATTTCAAGAACTAAACGATATTGAAATGGGACCACACGGTAAAGTACCAGCTTTCAAACAAAGAATCATCAAAATCGGTTCACCCAGTCGAAAGTTCTGAGGTAACAGACATAAAAAAACCTCCTTTTTTGTAGTCTGTTAAAATACCCTTTTGACTTCGCTGTAGTTGTAAAAACAATTATAAAAACCATGAAATGAGTAAAAAATAGGTAGTATGTAAGATATAGCTTATAGATCAGAATAACACATAGGCCACAATTTATAAAGATACTAGCTTCGCTTCGCGGCGTTGCCTGCGGTTATTGTCATATCGCGGGTAGCACCGCAGGGTTAAGCTAGTAAGTCATAAATAAACACTTTCCGCGTTTCAAACGTTTCTACCCATTTTTTTTTCAAATATTCATCTTGACCAAGACATACCTTTCTGTGTCCATCTCTTGCAAGAAGAATGACCGTGAATGATTTGTATTTATGGTGACGAAACATTCGAAAATATGGAGTTCGTTGCATGTTACAAGACGGAGAAACATGAAGATAAAATATAAGAAGTATATCAACAAGTTTGTTTTCTGTCTGCAGACCAACCGCGGCCGAAATTCCACCTCAACGACGGGGACTATACAGTAGAGGGCACCACATTCGCGTGCACGCGTTGCGACAAACGTTACGACAAAATATTCTCACTTAGATACCACGTGAAGACGAAACATTACAAAATACCCAGATACGTCTGTCAGTACTGCATGAAGGAGTTCATGACGCCCGCCCCACTTACAGTCCACAAGCTAGAAGAGCATAATATCGATGATAGGTTCAAGTGCAATGCGTGTAAAGGAACGTTCAACACAAAAGTGCAACTCAGGAAACACATAAACAATTTTCATATGCTCGGTGAACGTTATTCTTGTGAGTTTTGTGAATACGAGTCTTTTAGCTTCGAAGCTATGTATAAACATAAATTCAAACATAAAACATCGAAAGATCATCAATGTAGGTTTTGTAGAAAAGCTTTTGTTAGGAAAACTACGTTGGCACTTCACGAGAGGATCCATACAGGGGATAGAAGAAAAGTATGCAAAGTGTGCGGACAAGCGTTCGTTCAGAAAGCGAGTTTGAACTATCATATGACTAAATATCATCCTGAAGTTAATTTTTAATGAACTGTATAGAATTCTGGTGAAGCCGTGTAAGGAAGTAGTGACTTCAAATATCTCTGAAGTAATTACAGTGAAGTCACTTATATAGTGGGGTAACTGTAATAACAGTGAATTCACTAATGATATGCAAAAAATAAATTGAATTGAGTAAAGTAAATACAGTGAGGTCGCTAATAGAGTGAATAAAAACAGTGAAATAGTTAATAAAGTGAAGAAACTATTTTACTTAACTTTGATTGTGATTTAAAACTTTACATTCTGTTCTTTTACGCCCCTTTTTGTGTTGGGGGGACATTGCACTACTCTGTTGTAGAAAAGTCTTTGAAATGGTGGCTTATTGGCTAGGAGGGGGCGTTTTTATGTAATCATATTTTATATGAAGCTATTAAAGATTATTCAGCTATTCTATTGATACCAAGACTAGGTATGATACATTAATAAAAATGTTTTTGGTTTAGGGGGGCAAATTGTTTGTGTTTTTGTTCGTTGTGTTGTTTGAGTGCAGCTTTTAAAAGACTGTATGTTCTAGTGTACATTAAATAAATAGCTTTATGTTATATTTTGTAAAAAATATGAAAATTACTTTATTTATAGATAAAATTGTACCTATTTTATTTTTAATAATTAAATTTAAATTTTTAGTTTCTTTTTAATTTATACGCAATTTGTAAAAAAATATTAATTTTAAATTACAAGCAGACACTTGTTATTTATTTGTATATATCACTTGTGAGAAAAATTCAACCATACTTTTTTGGCCCGACTTGGAAAACGAGCCCGGAATCTCTTGATCGCCAGTAGCGTAATACGTTAACCGGTAGACCAACGAGGTAAATTTATGTAAATCTATCTATTTAAATAAAAATGAATCGCCGAAATGTATGTACGCGCATAACTGCCGATCGGCGTCCAAATTGAATAATTCTTTTTTTCATGTGTTCGTTATTGTTAGGACAAGTTTTGTATACAAGAAAAATTTGAAGAAAATGATAAAAGTTTATTTTTTTAGTCCGCGACTGTACACTGTCCGTGGGAAGCTGAGACAGATATGTAAATATGGCGGTACGAAGTTCGCCGGGTCAGCTGGTATCTAATATTTATGAATATGTTTTAGTGGGAAGTTTCTAAAAACCACCAATTAAAAAGGGTGCATTTACACTGTTACTTATTTAACTACAATATTACCATTATTATTATTTTTATAAATATTATTAAGTCTATTTGGTAAAAATGCAATATTTGATTATACTATTTATGATGCAATAAATTAAATGCAATATACAGGGTCTGTCGTAAATAATGGATAAGTCGTAAACTGGAGTTGGTCCGGCTATGAGACTATTAGAAAATCGTATCTTTTTGCCAGGGTTTCTAACCGTATGGAAATGGCGTAGACTTTTATGTTTTTTTATAAATTTCGCTACTCTTTGCATTCATTCCGTTGCCATTTCGTTAAATTTAGGTATTTCTGTGTCATTTTTTTTGTATTATAGTCTTGAAGATGTGTATTATTTAGTTTTAGTACTGTTTTAGGCGTTTTTAACGTTGGTCATTTTTAAAATTGTCATTTTAAGATTTTTTATGTTTTTGTTTTACTTAGGGTCAACTTTTGATCATTTACTGTGTAAAAAAAAAGTACGGCGCTATAGCTGCCCATGATCTTAATAAATTATCTAGTATGTGTAGATTCTAAAAAGGTATAACAATGCATACTTCACAAGTAATATTAAGCTACATGAGCGAGATCAATATCAAGGTGAGAAAATATTTTTTTCATGTAATGTTGTAAATGGTTATAAAACTTCGTCATAATGATTTATTTCTGCCAAGATTCTTTACACAAACACTATGGGGCCACTATTAAGGATATTCAAAGAAAACTAGGTAGTTTTTTGTCAAAAAAATTTCATGCCTCCTCATTTCATAAAGGTGTTTAATTTTAAAATTGATGTGCTCTAATAGTTACATGCGACAAACATGTTACAAGTTTATTCGTAAAAAGGATCATCAGGTAAAAAGATGGTTTTTTGAATCTTCACAACATACACAGCTGGCAACTCGAAAACCCAAGACTTATCCGAGAAGACCGATCGCAATATCAATTTAAAATTAATTTATGGACTGGCATTATTAATGGCAAAATCATTGGTCCATTCGAATTGCCGGCAATATTAAATGCGGATATGTATTTGAATTTTTTAGCAAATACTTTACCTAGTTTACTGCAAGACGTCCCACAAGAGATAAGAAATGAGATGTGGCTACAAAATGATGGGTGTCCAGCACATTACGCTGTTCGTGTCAGGGAACATTTAAATAATACTTATCCAGATAGATGGATAGGGCGATTGGGGCCAATTTTATGGCCTCCACGTTCGCCAGACCTGAACCCCTTGGACTTCTTTTACTGGGGCTGTATAAAAGAAAAAGTATACAGTGAAACAATAAGTTCTGTAGAAGAGTTGCGTGCGCGCATTCAAGTAGCAGCGAGAAAAATTGAAGAAGCCGGTTATGTGCGCCGGATTAAGCGATCGTTTATTAGGCGATGTAGAGCGTGCATAGCTGCCGGCGGAGGACACTTCGAACATTTAGTTTAAGTTGTTGAATAAATATTTTTACGTACTAAAACAACCTAGTTTTCTTTTGAATATCCTTAATAGTGACCCCATAGTGTTTGTGTAAAGAATCTTGGCAGAAATAAATCATTATGACGAAGTTTTATAACCATTTACAACATTACATGAAAAAAATATTTTCTCACCTTGATATTGATCTCGCTCATGTAGCTTAATATTACTTGTGAAGTATGCATTGTTATACCTTTTTAGAATCTACACATACTAGATAATTTATTAAGATCATGGGCAGCTATAGCGCCGTACTTTTTTTTTACACAGTAAATGATCAAAAGTTGACCCTAAGTAAAACAAAAACATAAAAAATCTTAAAATGACAATTTTGAAAATGACCAACGTTAAAAACGCCTAAAACAGTACTAAAACTAAATAATACACATCTTCAAGACTATAATACAAAAAAAATGACACAGAAATACCTAAATTTAACGAAATGGCAACGGAATGAATGCAAAGAGTAGCGAAATTTATAAAAAAACATAAAAGTCTACGCCATTTCCATACGGTTAGAAACCCTGGCAAAAAGATACGATTTTCTAATAGTCTCATAGCCGGACCAACTCCAGTTTACGACTTATCCATTATTTACGACAGACCCTGTATAACAGCTCTTAAAGATTTTCTTAAAGATGCTACAAAATAAACATCCCTTTTTATTTATGGAAATCGCCTAAAAGGATACCATCGACTAGTGGCTATGTCGGAGTCGAAACCGATTAAAAACCGCACACGGTCTCGGGTACTAGAAGTCAGGGAACCAGATGCACCCTCGAAAGGAAATCATCGGAACCCCGACGTACCTCAGGCCACTTACGGTTTGTAGATGTCCCCCTCTTGAAAACTTACATACCCTATTTCTTGAATGAATCACTCCACCACTATGCGCTTTTCTAGAAACCATTAGAAACTATTTCCTTTGATTAATCAATCTGGGGTACAATAAACCTAGAGTAGTCCTGAACGACAACTATCTTCAAACCTTGCTGACTGATCCCCCCACCTCAAATAATAAATAAATATTTCGGACATCATTGTACTGATACACTTTTATTTCGATATACCCACAGTTTCAGGTTTTAGAAGTAAATAATTTTCGTATAACCAAAAAGATTTGATAATGGATATAGGGCGAAACCGGTTAGGATTAAAGTTGATTAAAATAATGGAGTAAGTACAAGTAAGTTTAATTCTAAAATGTATTGCAACAAGTTCTATCAAGTGCCGACAATCGAGAGTATAAATTACTGACAATGACATTTGTAAAAGAGGGAATCGAGATATGACGTCATTTCCAGCTAGTCTGATAGAAACATAATTCTGTTCCCATAGCTAGTTATCAAACGAGACAAAAATCGGACCCACACTGAAATATTTTTTTAATTATTTTTATGGCAAAACAACGTTTTCCTTGTCAGGTAATTTATGTATAGGTATTAAATATACGAAACGTAACTAGATATGAGAGAAAAAAAATGAGTGCTCGCACCTCTCCCTCTTGCGTAACTCTCTTTCTATCTTCATTAATTTATTTCTCCCTCTCAACTTCCGTTCACCTTTTCGTAACGCTCTCGAGGAGCATTCACTGACTCTCACTACTTAATCTCAACACGAATTCACAAACTCTCGATATTATAATTTTTGATTTGCTTAAATGTTTGAGTTGAAGTCACTCAATTATATTTTACTTCAAAATAACTGATTTCAGGTAATGGTCCCTTTAGATATCTTAAAACATTATTAAAGTGATATATACAACTAACACAGAAGAAAGAAGACTTATGCAATTTTTCTTTCTTCTAGGCCGAGGCACTTACTATACAGTCGCACAAAACCGGTACACATGCAACGATTGCCATCGGTCGTTCGCCTCACAACCCCTCGTGTCCCAACACTACCGATTTGTCCATTTAAAAAAGCGCCCCCGAGAACGAAAATGCCCTAAATGTGACGAAATGATTCCTGGCTACCTTCGGGCGTACCACCTAGAAAATAAACATGGAATACCAGCGCCTACTTGTGGAGTGTGCAGCAAAAAGTTTCGTTTCCCTTGCCACGTGTTGGAGCATCAGAAAAAAGTACACATGGGCGAGAGAACTGTCACTTGTGACATCTGTCAAAAAAGTTTTTTTAATAAATTGAGTTTAAGGCTACACATGTCTTCGCATTCGAAGGAAAAGAGGTTTAAATGTGAGATTTGCGACAGAATGTTTCGGTGGGAAAATAATTTGAAGGACCATATAAAAATTCATACAGGTGATAAGAAGTTTGTCTGTCGCGTGTGTAACAAGGCTTTCGTTCAGAAATCTACTTTGAAACAGCACACTGCTAGGAATCATCCAGGCGTTGAAGTTCGATGAATTTAAAAAAAATAGTAAGTGTTCCTGAAACTGTAGAAATAAATTGTTTAGACTGATTACTTTCGAGACTGGATTTCATTCCTCTTAATTGACGTTTATAGTCTCGTAGATAGTTACAAGGCAACATTTTAATTTTTTTATTGGCTTATCCGTTATAAATAATTCTTTTGACAAATGCTCCTTATATGCTTATGACATTTTCAAGAAATTTGTTATGTATTATCTTATGTATGTGATTGGTTCAAATGATTGGACAGTGACTCACTGATTTTATTGAGGTGATAGCTGTAATAAAGCGTTGTTCTAATTACTTTTGGAACTTTCTTTGAAATTCATCATGTGCTGCTTCAGCGCCACCTTCATTAGACGCCTTTTATGGACACTTTTAGTGGTCCCATAGGTTTTCGACATAGATTTTTAATGAAACTAGAAGATATAGAAAATATAAATTAAAAGTGGTAGCGTATGCGACTGCTGTGCTTAAAGCCTCGGATTCGAATCCTGGGTCGGACCACATGTTTGCGTAATCTGCAAATATTTGTTTCGGAGTTTGGGTGTTTTCTATGTACCTAAGTTGTTCCGAAAGTTAATAGCCACAGGATAAATACAATCTCTTCTTTCATGAAACTATTTTGGATTGATGGCTAATTTCAACAAATATCTCCTTTATGAAAATCACTGGTCACCTTTGTGTAGTTTTCTTATTTTGTTTGTAGATTATCTGTGACTCTTCTTTTGTTTGAAACAATGGAGTCTCGCGAGAAGCTTTTCATACTACGGTTATAAACGAGGGTTAAACTTCAAAGAACTTCAAGGAAATTTACAAGCTGCTTTTGCGGGAGTCTGCTCCTGCGTCAGCAACAATTACATATTGGTTTCGTGAATTTAAACGTGGTCGAGAGAGCTTAAATGATGACCTCCAGAGCTGGCCGACCATCAACTGCAGTAACTCACGTAAAAGTCATCAGGGTAGAGTGGCTATTGCGAGAGAATAGACAAATTACACAACGAGACAACTAAACATTGGACACAGGCAGTTTCCACCATCCTGCATGTACACCGTAAAGTTGGAAGCTAGCTTCGCGATGGGTACCTCATTCTCTCACCGATGAGCAAAAATGCCGTCGTGCTGATTGGTGCAAATTTATGTTGGAAAAGTTCGAAGGAGGAACTTCGCAAAACGTATCCTATATTCTTATTACATATATATATAGCCACGATACTTTCACTAAGCAGCAATCGACGCAATGGGTGTTTGAAGAGGACGATTTACCGATAAAAGTTGTTCGCGGTCGGAGCTTTAATGAAAAAATGATAGCTGTTTTTTTTTCGACGCAGTCGACCAGCAACAGTACTCCACTAGAAGACCGTAGAACAGTTACTGGTGAATGGTATAGCGAAGTTTGTCTGCCTCAAGCTTTCGGGGAGTTGGATAGCGAGCACACAAAGAGCGGCGTCGGTGGCATTCTGTTTTGCTAAAATAACGCGCCGGCTTATACAGCTGCTATAGACTATTTGGCAACTTAGGGGGTACAATTCTTACTCCATCCTCCGTACAGCCCAGATTTAGCTCTTAGATTTTGTATTTCTTAAGGTAAAAAAATTCTTCGTGGGCGAAAATTTAGCATTGCAGACGAGACCGTCGAAGAATTTCGACGGTTATTTTATGACACGCCGCAAGATACGTTTTTTAAATGTTCCGAAAGTTGATTCAGCCGAATGCATAAGTGCATTGAGATTAAATGGGGTATTTTAAAAAGATGTAAATAAACTTTTTTTATATTCTAACTATTTTTCATTTCAGTAACTATTTTTGGACCAGGCCGCGTATGTATTTACAAAAAAAGGAAACATTTATATCAGTTGTCTAGTACCTAATTCTACCTAAACCTAAAAAAGAAAAAAAAGTACCTGAATCAAGCTCTGCTTGATTTGGGACGATATCTGATATCCAAAATATTAATTTTATTACGTTGGTGGTAAACTAGAAAAGTAAATACTAATCGTGAAGGTTATCTGTCTAGTTTTTTCTTTGTTTTAAATGTAATATAGTGTAATTTTTACATATTCCTATATTCATTTAAAAAAAATCCTTTCTAATTTTTTTTATTCCCTAAAACGATTGCGCGCCATATTCGCACGTATTCGTATATTTAGTATCAAAGTACTTGATCTGACTATTGTAAATTGAATGTCACATTTATTGAGCTATTTGTTTTAATAAATAAGGGGTTTGTGGCTAGTTTGCCCCCTTAGTCGGTTCTTAAGACAACCACAGTGTGGTGATACTCGGTGTTGTTAATCCTTAACCACGTGGACTACATGAGAGGAGAAGTACTTAACAAAAGGAACACTTTGTTAAATAAAATTCACGTCTTGCCCAATACAGGCGGGTATGCCCAATATTAACACATCTATATATGGATAAACAGAAGAATCACAATAGCAGAAGGCTGAATTTTATTAATTGTTTCAGACTTAACCTCAGAAACTGCCTCGTACTACACATTTGACCGAGCAGAAGACGGTTCCCACAACTACACATGCACATCGTGCCATAAAGTGTACAAATCACATGCCAGCGTCGTCCAACACTATCGCCATGTCCATTTACGTTTAAGACCAAAACTTAGATCTTGCTACTTTTGCGAAACCCGAGTCCCGGGCCATTTAAGAGCATTCCATCTAGAAAAAGAACACGGCGTACCAGCCCCAACATGTGGAGCTTGTGGCAAAAAATTCGCCTACCCATTCCAAGTGTTGCGACACCAAAAAAATGATCACATGGGCGAGAAGATGTTTAGCTGTGAGGTTTGCGATATGAAGTTTACATCACAAGGCAATCTGTCCCAACATTATATCAAACACACGGCAGTTAGGATCCATAACTGTGAATACTGTGAGAAGACTTTCAAGTGGAAGAAGAATTTGAGGACCCATATTTTAATGCATTTAGATGACAGGAGGCATGTATGTTCGGTTTGCAAAGAAGCCTTCGTACAACAGACCAGCTTGAAGTACCACGTTACTAAAAGACATCCAGAGATGGTGTAATAAATGCTTCAGACCTGCATATATGTTTTCTTTGATATACCTTCATATCATCATAAGAGTATTTAACAATCTACTGCTGTACATTGGCCACTCTTTAGAATTTCTAATCGTAGTATGGAAGAATTCTAATCTGTTAGAACATTTAATATCGATTACCTTATCGTTTGTTAGAGACAACAGTTCTTAAAATATTAAATTTTATTTTATTTTCACGTTATAGAAAGGGAGAATTTAAATACTTGTGGTCAATTTTTAGGCAAATGCAATAGAAAGGCGTTTGTAGCATTTAGTGTTCCTATCTTAATTGGGTATCGAATAGGATCTAGCACAATATTTGTTATTAATATTATTGGTATTAGGGTTGTTACTAGGTCATATCAATTTCAACCATTTGCCGTCCACTGCTGAACGTAGGTCTCCCCCAAAGAGCGCCAACCATCCCGGTCTTGGGCAATCCGCATCCATCCGCTGCCAGCCACTCTTTTTAGGTCGTCAATCCATCGTGCCGCAGGGCGCCCTACACTACGTTTGCCTAATCGCGGTCTCCACTCAAGCACATTTCGGCTCCACCGACCATCGGTACGTCTAGAGACATGACCGGCCCATTTCCACTTCAGCGTACTGATTCTCTGCGCGATATCGATTACTCTAGTTCTCTGTCGAATAACCTCGTACCGAACTCAATCAGACAGAGACTTACCCTTTTTTACAAAAAGTTGTTTTTAAATCAATAAAAAAAAACATGACCCATACTATTATATTTATGATACACATTTAAAAGTGTTTTCTGATTATAGAAATACTTAATAACAAATCGGAATATAGAAGTTGGGGTCTGACCCCCGTGCCGAAGTACGTAAAGCTGTCGGTCCTGCGCCTGATCTCTCCCCGGTCATGTCGGTTAACCGTCCCATCGGATTTTGAGAGAGAGGTAACAGAGAGTGCACCTGTGTTTACGCACACACTTGTGCAGTATAACATCTCCTGCGTAGTTGGCTGGTCTCTGTTGAGACTGGCCGCCGTGGCCCTAATGTGGCACATGAGTATTTCAAATTAAAACTTAAAGGTTTTTATTATTTGTCTATATTCCTACTGATTGCCAAAAGTGGGCATGATGAAAATCTTTCATAAAGAGGTAAAGATTTGGCAAAAGAAATCTGATAAGTTCAAAATAAAAAAATCTAAAGAATTGTGGTCGTATTTCGACCATTAGGCGACCACTAATTGTTAGTATTAGTCCCTTAAGCTTGCTTGTAATGGATTTTATACCTAAACAGTTACGGTAGTAAAGCTACATTCAATATAATGACTTAGGCATGATTTTTGAGCTACACTTACATGAAAATTCCTCAATTTACAGCTGCTACGAGTATTAAGAGAACTACGTATTTTATATCGTAAGGGACTTTATATCTGGTTAAGTTCTCCCGACTAAAAACGCGTTATCAATTTCGCATATACCAGTGTTCTCTGATTACATTTTTATAAAGAAGGAAGGAAATTGGCTTTAAAAGTTGCTTTTTCTGGGTCTGTTAGGGTCTGTAAATATATCTACGCTAGTGAGACGATCCATTAATTATTAGTTTCTCTTTCAACTTTATGACCAGATAGTTCACCGAGCTTATTTTAGCGTCAGTTTGGTGTAACAAAATATCCTTTAATCATCGCTGGTTTTTGCCATGTAACAATATGCTTGCCTAATGTTCATTTACAACCGACCATGGCCAAAAGAAGAAGATTTTCTGTCGTAAATGTCGTAATGCATCCAGTTCTCAACACAACATCTGCGGCATTTTTTTAATAAATCGATGTGGTATATATTGCTCTCTCCTGTTATTTTAAATTGATCTGCTAAATCAAGGTGTAAGGTACGCAGATAACACATCTTAACATAGAGCCTTCTCCAATCAACAAATGGAGAGACAATTACAAGTATATCTAACCTAAGAATTGGTAGCGTTGGAAGCATAAAGAAAAGATATGCCTTACCTTATTCATAGCTAATTGCGCTGATTTCTCTTTTATTGTTACAGATTATCCTTGTATCGACGACTACGTTATGGAAGCGAGACCAACTGACAAAAAATACACTTGCAAAGCCTGTGACACAGCTTACAGAAGAGTATCGGACCTACGATATCATATCAATAGAGCGCATCTCAAAAAAAAGTTTATTAAATGTAAGCTCTGTTCGGATAGCTTCATGTACCACAGTCAGCGTAAACAACACATGAATATCGCTCACAATTTAAACAAAAATGATAAATTCTCTTGTGAAAATTGCAATAGACAATTCAAAAGAAAAAACACATTGGCCGAACACATGATGGACGTCCATATTGAAAAGAAATGTCAACACTGTCATTTGAAATTCGCGCGAAAAAAATATCTTTTCCACATGAACGAAGCGCATGATATTCCTATGCCAACTTGTGGAATCTGTGGCCTCAGGACTTTGATGAAAAGTGCTTTAATACGTCACCAAAGAAATGTCCATTTAAATGAAAAGAAAAAAGAATGTAGGATTTGTAAAAAGATGTTTCACACGGAGTCGAATTTGCGGGACCATATGATTACTCATAATCAAAATAGGGTTTTTAAATGTGATGTGTGTCTGAAGGATTTTGCTAGAAAGGAATGTTTTCAAGCTCATTATAGGTTACACACTGGTGAGAGACCATTTTTGTGTGGGATGTGCGAAGCCTCTTTTGTTCAACGGGCGAGTTTACGGTTCCATCTCAAAAGTCGTCATCATAGAGCCAAGATGGCGTCTTGTGACTCTACTGTGAAGTGAAAAAACAATTGTAGTTAAATGTAGAAAAACAAAAGTGCAATAAAGAGACTTGGATGTACTTGTTAACAGTCTTAACGTATAGATTTAATAGGAACGTCTTTGTTGTTTCATTGTCTTTCCTAACGAGCCATATCCTTTAAATAACATAGTGAGAAATTTTAGTCGGATATATGTACAACTAACTGAACCCCGCAGTGTTACCCGTTATTGTTGTACCGCAGGTAACACCGCAGGGCGAAGCTAGTCTAAAAAAGTAGCCTTAGCTACTCCTTATATCCTTAGCTACCTATCATTGAAAGTCCCGTAAAAACCGTCCATCCGTTCCAGAGATTAACCGGAACAAACAAACAAAAATTGAAAAGATGTTACTCGTATTTTGATATACGAGTGCATATGACAATTCAATTTTATTATTTGTATAGATGTACACATTTAATGCGTTTTACAAATAATATAAGAATTAATAACAGACCTCTTCAAGGATACATGAGTGGGTATATTTATGTAAACATACATCATCATCAGCCTATCTTCGTCAACTGCGTCTTTGCAAATCGGTGGGGATTTGCCCGTGCGCTAAATTCGATAATTCTCCGAGAAAAGTCGGTGACCTTGTTCAATTTGCGGATCTTCTCATTCCTAATTCAATGACGCAGAGCGACTGAGCATTGTTGCCGTTGTTCCCGTCATTGCTCTTTAGGTTACTTTGATCGAGTCTCGGTTCCTTAAGTCATCACTGGCAACACAAACATTGGTCAAATGCTTGTCTTAAAACACAGCACTTTAAGAAAAAAAAATATTTTAAGGAAAATAATTTATTATACTTAGATGTGAAGAGAAGTATCTACCTTAACCATGTGTTATTAGTTGTATGTACTCGTTGTGGTGTATTTATTTAAACCCTTCGCCCGCACACACGCACGCGTCTTCATATACATTTCCCGCCTTTTTTCCGAAAAGCTATCCTCCTCTATAGTCTCTGCGCGTCGCTCAAACCGCAGGACCGTTTTTGATAAACTACGGTGTTAAATTCATCAGAATTGTGGTAATGGAAAAAAAGGGGTGGTGGATTTGTTTTTTCCATGTATGGAACCTTCGTATATATATTAAGCCATTACTCACGACCTACATTCACTACAAGATACTTTTAATAAATAACTAGACTGCTTATCATAAGGAAGAATAATTTATTAAAGAAATATATAATAGAATAAGTCTATTTATTTGATACACATCATTTAATGATATTTCTTAACATGCGCATTGAGCGACCTCTGGTTATTGTACGTTTTTTCACATAACTGACATTTGAGTACTACAGGTTTGACTCCGTGGACTTTAACTTCATGTCTGTTCTTCTTCGTGTAATCCGAGAATTTCTCTTCACAATATCCACATTTACTTCTCAAAGAACCCTTTACGTGTATAACCCTCTCGTGATCTCGTTTTTTAACAAATGTATTAAATGTTTTTGCACAATACGAACATTCAAACACGCCGGTCTTGTGCCTAGCAGCGTGGTTTTTCAAAATTTTTCTATTCACAAATCCTCCACCGCACACTTTACACACATAATTCTGAAAATGCGTGTTCATATGCTCTAAAAGCACTTTAAAATTATTATGATCATTATTACAAACAACACATTTTATACCCATGCCCTCACCAAATTTAAATGGTACAATATGATTTTTTATTTCTTTATGAAAATGTTTTTCGTGAATCGATTCTAAATGATCGACTAGCCCATTTAAATTGTCAAAACTCATCAAACACAAAGCGCATATTAAATTAGTGATGTCCAATTTAACAATGAAACGGAGTAAAGGTACATTTTCCATAAAGCCTATTTTATCATCTTTGTGGCCAACCAACGTGTGATTTTTTAATTCCATCGTAGTTTCGAACTGTTGGGCGCAAAAACTACATCCATATCCAATTCCTCCATACCTTCCGATGGGTGTCGCGTTGGAATTACATAAAATTGTTCTGATGTTACTTTTGTGAAGTTCGATTTCATTACTGATGTATTTAGGTTTTTCTACTTGTTTCTTTATATCTACATCAGTCGTGCCTAGTTCTGTACATGGTTGTATATCGATGATTGTCAGTATTCCCGTTACTTCGTTAGGCTCATTTGACGTCGACACAGCTTGTGGTGGATCTATAAGAATAAAAGAACTTGCTTAATTTCAAAACATTATGCAAAAGGCAAAAGATTTTTTTACAAACACAAACAACAAATGCCATTATATGAAATACGAGTAAGATAGATATAGAAAGCGCATTTATACCTAATAAAAAGCATTTCCTACATTACAATGCGACTTATTGAATAGGAACGTCAATGACCTCTATCTGTCAAATGTTACTTGAAAAGTACGGTCTGCAACGAAACCTTATTTGCGTATATGTATAGTAATGTTTTTTCATGGTTTTTAAAAGTATTTAATAATGGTTTTTTTAAGCGATAAGGTGCTTTATAATGCTCAATAAGTCGCACTGTAATGTAGTCGAGTTGAAGTGGAGGTTACGTAGGAGAGCCAAGCTTCGTCATGAATGGGCCGTCTCGACCGGAGTGATACCACAGCCTCACAGAAAACCGGTGTGAAACAACGCTTGCGCTGTGTTTCAGCGAGAGAGTGAGGATACCGGTGGCCCATACCCCTCCATCCCCTTCCCTATCCCCCAAAGGCCGGCAACAGACTTGTGACGCCTCTGGTGTTGCAGGTGTCCATGGGCGGCGGTAACAGTTAATACCATCAGGTGATACGTCTGCTCGTTTGCCCCAATTTCCATAAAAAAAATATTATTCGCATTGTAAATTTCGTGTGTAAATTTGTATAAAACACTTGTATAAATTGAAGAAATAGTATTAATATTTATACATTAATCCTATTGATCTTGGAGATCTTGGTGTCGACTAAAGCTCAGTGAGTGAAATTATCATCTGAAATTACACCGAGATTATATAAACAGTTTTATATCCTCTAATAATCCACTGTTGGATACAGACCTTGTCTTAGAAAGAAGCTTTTGATCTACTAAACCGTCCAGGTGCTGGCCTGACTATGTATTAGGTTTATTCCAAGTTTTTCTTCTATTTGCCCATATCATACTGAGATTTTTTAAAGGCATAGTACTGTACTGTGTATTTCATGATATTAGTTTTTAGGAAATGAATTAGCATTGCAAGGAAAAGCAACCTTACCCAGGTCTGTTTATGAGTATGAGTTATGACCATTCTAAACATTTTGAGATACCTCCGTGTCTTGTGGAGGTCGGATGGCAGTCGCTCTTCTTATAAACGAAAGTACATCGTAATAGTATTAAAACCTCCCAAATTTAGTTGGGGTTCGTAGAAAGAAGGTTTTGAAGTAATAGTCGTTCACATCAAAGCACAATCTGATGCTACATCAGAATAAAATTAAGATAGACGATATTGTTATGTGTCAGGATTCGTTATTTTGGAATAAAATGCATTCTGACGAATGAAAAAACTTTATTTAGCAACAAACTTAAACAATCTATTGAGTACTTCATTTGTTATAGATATGGAAAAGTTTACAATACCAATGCAACGCTTTAAGACAACTCACGAGTTTTCTCATCATATAGAGTAATAAGTTTATTTATGCAATACACGTTTTACCATCAAATGGTAACTCTTGGTATGCGAGGACAAAGATCTCTGGTTGTTGAACGTTTTCTCACAAGCTTGACATTTGAGCACTATAGGTTTGGCGCCGTGAAATTTAACTTCATGATTGTTCTTCTTCGTGTAATCCGAGAATTTCTCCCCGCAATATCCACACTTACTTCTCATGGAACATGTTATATGAATAGCTCTCTCGTGATCTCTTTTTTTAACAAATGTATTAAATATTTTTGAACAATATGAACATTGAAATACGCCAGTCTTATGTCTGGCAGCGTGAGTTTTTAATATTTTTTTATTCACGAACCCGCTACCGCACACATCACACACGTAATTCTTAAAATGCGTGTTCATGTGTTCTAAAAGCACTTTAAAATTATTATGATCATTATTACAAACGACACATTTTATAACTGTGTCGCCATCAAATCTAAAAGGTATAATATGATCTTTTATTTCTTTATGAAAATTCTTTTCGTGAATCGATTCTAAATGATCGATTAACCCATTTAAACTGTCAAAGCTTATTAAACATATAGAGCATATTAAATTAGTGATGTCCAATTTAACAATGAAACTGAGCAAAGGTACATTTTCCATAAAGCCTATTTTATCACCTTTGTGAACAGCCGTCGTGTGACTTTTCAATTCCATCGGCGTTTCAAACTGTTGAGTGCAGAAGCAGCATCCATATCCGATTCCCCCATACCTTCCAATAGGCGTCGCGTTAGAATTACATATAATTGTTCTGATGTTATCCTTGTGACGATCGACTTCGTTTTTAAAAATCCATTTAGATTTTTCTTGATCCTTTATTTGTTCAACAGGCTTGATCTTGATAATCTTTAATTTCTTTGGTTTTTCTTTAAATTCTTTTCGAGGTTTTATCTCGATTACTTTAAGTTTTTTCCTTAGTTTATTAGGCTCATCTGTTATATTGGACTTCTTCATGGCTTGCGGTGGATCTATAAATAAGAATAAATGACTTGCTTAGTTTCAAAACGTTACACAAACTGCAAGAGACATTTTATTGACTAATATAGTTTAATGAAACACAAGCAAGATACATTGAAAGCGTATTTATTTCTAATAAAAAGAAATTGTAGGAAGTATTTGCTACATTTTATGTCCTTCACTCACATCAACGATAGGTATAGCAACTCTTTGGTAATGTATACGCTCATAAACTAATAATACTTAATAGTTATACTTATCGTTATTTGATACCAAAATACATCACTTTAATTGTATTTTTATTATACATAGTCTAACATTACATGAAAACTAAATCAACTTAAGTTTAGTTCCCGAATACTTGAGTTGACTAAATTAGATAAAATTCTTTAGTTTGAATGTTATCTATCTTTTTCATCTTAACTATATGGCAACGGCCAGTCTTTCAAATAGTGCATTTTGAGATCTTTTCTTGATCAATAATCATTACAAATTAATCTGTCTATCAAACTATCAAAAGAGAAAACCATCTATAGTCGTTCCAATACTTTATTTAACTTTTGACAGATCACGCACATATAGTTTTGTAATAATTTTTGATACAATGTACTACAGATAATACTTTACTTTATGGGCGGGCTCCGCCTACTTAGGGATGTGTCATTCGTAATTAATGACCACAAACTATAAAAACGGTTTTGAAATAAATCGATTATCGATTATATTAATAAAACATACAATAAAATTATTGTGATTATATTTTATATCAAATCACGTAAAAAGCTTTATTATTTTGCATTAAAATGCCCTAAATGTCTCTGTTTCAATGCATAAATAATTTGCGTAATGAAAACAGTTCCATCGTACTCGTACCTAGTAATGGGATCGAATGTATTCGCCGCAAATTAATGAATCTAAAATAATTGTTTAGACTTACTATAGTTGGTTCAAATAAAAACTACCTGCGGTACCTACTTGTAATGAACAGGTACAAAATGTTGAAATTCGTAGTAATTTACGGATTAAAAATAAAACAACCAAAAGAGGTACTGTAATACTAATTTTAATTATAAACAATCGTCTTCTTCGTATGACCAGGAATCATCATCACTTGACAGTTGTTTGTCCTTTGAGTACTTTCTTTTTTGGCATTTTGACAGTAACGAAGGCAGGAACGATACGCTCAACTCAACCAAACGTGAGAATTCACAAATAAATCAATACGGAGGAATATAAATACTCAACTATATTGAAGGTTACTCATTGAAATACTGTAGATTATTTTAAAATAGACATAGAGAGATTTAATAAAGATCATCAATAGTTTAACAAATACAATATTAACCACTGAATTACAACACAATACAATAATAGGTACATTTTGAAAATTCAGTTCCTTTTATTATATATTTTTTCATGACATAGAACCGTCATATTTGAACAACATTCTTTTAATCCATTTCTTCTTTATTTTGACAAAGGAGGTCGCACATTGAAACACATAGAAATATGAAGTACGAAATTATCTATAAAATAATGAGTTTGTTAAATCGATTAAAACTTCTTATCGCATAAAATCGATCGATGAAAGAAATCGAATAGGTAACGGGTCAGGGTATCACTATTTGATTAAGTATTAGAGCTGTCAAAAGTTAAATAAACTATTGGAACGACTATAATGACATGATTCCACAGATCACTCCCTCCTGGGGGTGATCTGTGCATGATTCTGTTAGTTTGCGCTGTAGGTAAGGTGCAGGCACTATAGGTGGCAGCACTAAATTGACAAAAGCGACACTATGCGGACAGTTAAGACAACTTATCAGACCTGTCATCGTGCTTTCCAATATGTAAACAAAATTATCTCTTGAATTATATTATTTTTAAATATGATAAAAGTTACAAAAAATATGGTTGCCGGTTATTTTCAGTACTAAATTGTAAGGAATTCTTACCAGTATTTATTTCTACAGACTTAGCTCGTTGTATTCGACGTTGACGTCTTTCAAATCCTTGTAATTTTTTAACCAATTATTGTGAATTTTCTTCACCAGGGAAAATTGTTGGAACGTATAACGGATGTAAAGGATTTTCTGTTTTATTTGCCAATGAGAACGATATGCAATCGTTGTATTTATAAATGGAAGACCATTATTCAGATGTTTGTTGGAAACAGATTAAAAGATTGTCTGTATTAGTTTTTAAACTTAGTAATTTTCACTACTAATATTATTGATTATTTCTAAATACTAAATCTCATATCTACGTTGATTCTATTTCTACGGGATTTTTTTACTGCGTTTATCCATTTTTGTGTTTTTCACATAACCATAGCATAAGAGTAGGTACTATTCTTATTTTTTCTGAATGTATTGGTACATTCAAAAATGCAACAATGTATTATGATTAGCTAGAATAATAATTTTCATTAATAAAAATAATTTTGTTTACTTATTATAAATGTCAGTGTCAATTATTAATAGAATACTAGATTCGAATTGACGACACCAGTTGGCAGCACCTTCGTTGTGCACGTTCCCTATCCACAATTAATTTACAGTTCAATGTAATCTAGAATATTACTCTACATCTATGTGTGCATTTATTACTACGCGAAACAGTGCTGAAGCGTTTTTATAATATTGAGTAAAGTCGATTTAATAAAGCTATTTGAATTAAATAATAACCCATAAATAAGAATAAAAATACAGTTAGTCTGCACTTAAAATAAGAATCATAGAAACGTGTACAGCTCTTAGAATGGTCATTCGCCTGTCCACAGGTCATCAATCATTTTGTTTGCTGATAATCATTTGTTCTTAACAAATGATTATCAGCGAAGAGAAGATTACAAAAAAAAGTGGAAGTGCAGTGAAATGATATTGCGACAATTTAAAATATCGATGTATGTTTAATTAATATGACCGAATGTAGGCCGGTATTACAGCAGGCTCATTAATAGAAAATATTGTAGTCATAATATCAAGTGTTTAAAGGCTGTTTCGATAAGCCATGTTCATACCTGAAATAGACCATTTCTTGAAACGGTTGGAGCTGCACGTGTCACACACGTGCGCAAAGTAATCATAATAAATTTAAGTAGCTTTTTAAGTAAATAAATGTTAAATAAATGTAAAAATAGGCGGTAACGAAACGTAAAGCATCTAATGCTTATTAAATAATAATAATACTTTATTTCACCTCACAATGGTACATTTACAACTGGTCGTTTTACAAACTTTAGTTTAGAAATGTGAGGAGCTGGCGTCTGTGGTACGCATATAATGTCTGTATAATAAATATTAAGTTAAATATGTCTTTAGGTGGTATTTACAATAAGATTATACTGAAAGATGAACGCTAATTCTACTATAGTTTTTCATTCCACCCTCAATTTCCAAACCACGATTCTGATGAGGTTTATGCACGAATTAACCATCACCCGAAGCACCATGATATCTATTATGTATTGTGAACGACCGCTGACAATTAAACATTCTGTTGCAAATTTCACATTTGAAGTCTCTTTTTAATCCATGCACATCCTCTTCATGCTGTACCATGTCGTTGAAATTTACAAATTTCTTGTCACAAGCACCACATTTTGGCCTCTTTTTTACGTACATATGCACTACTCTTTCATGCACTTTCATTTTGATTCGTGTGTCGAAGATTTTTGGACAATATCCACATTGAAAAACTCCAGTTTTGTGTCTGTACGTGTGAGCTTGAAGCATTCTTCTAGTGACAAAGCCTATTTTACAAATTTCGCAGATATGATTGCTATAGTGTGAGTTCATGTGTTCTAATAGAACTTTAAAGTTTCTGAACTCGACGGAGCATTCGACACAATATAGCGTTTCTGAATCAAACCTAAATGGTACGATATGACTAGTTATATCTGTGTGGAAGTATTTTTCGTGCTTTGCCGTCAGATGTTCAATGATGTCTGACAAATCATTGAAAGGCTTCACACACATTTCACATTTTAATGCCGTAATGTCTAACTTGACAATATAATTCAACATCGTATAATTGTTCATGAAACGAGAGATATTTTCTTCATCGTGGCGGTCTATTGTATGTTTTTTCAGTTCCTGGGGATCAGTGTACTGCTCTGTACAGTAGCAGCAACTGTATCCGAGACTGCCGTATCGTCCCATCGGAGTAGCATTAGTGGAGAGTAGTATAGTTCTTATATTCTCTCTGTGTTTTTCAACTTCGTTTTTAACAACTTGCGTTTCAGTGTCAGCTGGAGTATCATCAACACAATCAATCATATTTGATGTATCAACTTCTATCTCGATCAATGCCGATGCAGGTTCTGTACCTACAACAAATGTCCGGTTAAGTAAGAATAATTTTATAGGTATATACGTACGTACGTGGTTAAATATATTAATATAAGTAAAACTAAACCACAGAAATACTGCTTAAATAAGTTTAAATTAAAAACGATAGGTAACCTACCTATTATCATGTGACCAACAATCGATTCTTAACGATGTCAAAAATCGTTAATCGATTTATCTTAAGTTTTTCTTCGTATTATTAACGTTAAATAAAGATTTTTTCACTATTTTCCATGGATGATATCAGATGATCCACATATCAGATATCACACTTCCAAATTATATTAAACGAGACAGAAATCAAAGCCGTAGGTAATTTTAGAGCGAAAGAAACACATTTTAATTCTAACTTTTTATTTTTTGAAAATGTTGACAACGTTCTTACTGTTAATAGTACTGAGAAATACGCGAACCAAAAATACATAAAAACTCAATTAATGATGATTTAATGACGATGATTTTCAAACATACGGAAATTATAATATAAAGCTAAGAACTATTGTGTCAATTCTATTAATTCACAAATACTCGTAGTTATGACAATATATGGAGTTTGAATTCAAGACGATTAGATTTTAGCTTTGTTTACGACTAATTTGTATTAAAACTAAAAATAAAGAAATAGATTTTATTTCAATCGTAACTTAAATACTACAGACGTCTTCTTATGTTTGTTCAAAGACTAATCAACTAAATGTACTGCTTTCTTGTGTTCAAACATTTTACTGCGAATCACAAAGCCTACGTCGCAAAACTCACACACGTAGTTTTTGTAATGTTCACTCATGTGATCTTGAATATCTAAATAATCCCCAATATCAAGAGCGCAGACGCCACATACTATTTTTCCGTTCTCGTATTTGAAAGGAACGATTTGATTTTTTATCTGATTATGGATCAATTCGTTGTGTTCAATCTTTAAATGATCCATGATTTCTTCCAATCCATCAATAGCTACATCACAAATTTTACATTTCAGCTGTGTAATATCCAGATACACTATATGTCGAGATAACGACCTCGCATTGAAGAACTCAGCTTTATCATTTTGATGGCATTGAAATGTATGTAACTTTAGCTCGTTTGGATTCTGGAACTGATTCAGGCAGTAGCTGCAAGCGAATCTAGTGCCAACTTGACAGCGTACAGGAGTTGCATTTGAGCATTTTAAAATTGATCTGATGTTATCAAATTGCCAGTCTAATTCCGACATGCGTTTCTGTTGGGCAATTCTTCTCTGTTGATCCCTGACCCAAGGTATTGCCGTCTTGCCCACCGGGCGAATTGATACAAAAGAAGAAAAGTTCATCTTCCTGTTTAGCGTTAGTTTCTTCTCTTCCACTTCTTCCTCGTCATAAACGTTTGTTTTTTGTTGTTCTATGCTCATTGACGGGAGATCTGCAAATCATTTTATTTTATGTTATTTATTGGTTGGGTGCGCGATGACAGCGCCAACTAGCGGGTACAATTACAGCGGACTTAGAATTGTCAAATGGCTGGCTGTCTTTACGAAGAGTAAGTAAACAAACAAATAATTTCAATAACATGACATATTTTACATATATTCTATTCGATCATGTTAATAATCTATAGTGTCGATAATACCGTTAACTTTTTTATTTCCTAATCTAAATGGCACAATCAAGAAATCTCAGGTAGTACACACGGTCTTTCCTATTGTTGACTTCACGAGAAGTAAGTAAATAACATTGAAATAATGTATTTAATAAAGCCACACACCTATTATAGACGATCATTTATGACTTAGTGTAATTAATATTACAGGTTTTTATGTATTTTCAGTATACGTGGTCAAATTAATTATAAAACTGGATTCCGAACAATCACACACACCAACGCTTTTCAACAACAAACAACAATAAAAGGAAAACAATTAGTTTTGGCTCGACAGGTGCAAGATGTAAAAGAAACCTCCATACTCCATACCCTTTCGGTAACGGAGGCGTAATCGTATGTATACATAAGTTTTATTTACTACATCCAGCTACTGGCATTTCAGAATTTTGTATTTATCTATTACGGTCAAAGTTACAGGCCATTTAGATATGACCTTATTTACTTTGAGAAAAAAATGGTATATTTGTTTTTTGCACAATATGGCCAGTATTTTTAGTCACTCATTTTTTTTTCTTGGTTACTACATAAGTGGACTTGGACAAGTGCGATAAGAAGTAAGTATATTAAGTCACATTTTTATTTATTGTCGACAATTCTCCCAGGTTTTATTTTACTCATTTTATTATGTAAATATAAATAAAACAACAAAATACTATATCGGCTCTATATTGGCTAAACAACAAAGCAATATTATTTTATTTTTAAACTACATGCTTTGCTTTGATATGGTTCTTCAACGTACTTCGCTGCACGAAAGCCAATCCACAAATATTGCAAGCATACTTCCGATCATTGGCATGAGCCCGCAGATGCTGACGAAGCGATTTCTTAGATGCATAATGCTTCATACACACGTGACATCTAAAATTCTTAACTCCAGTATGCACCCTCATATGTGCTTCCAAATAATGTTTTAAAAAGAACTGCATGTCACAAATACTACACACATGTTCTCTTTCCATTAAATGATCCTTTTTAACGTGCCTTGCTAAGGACCTTCTGTTAGTAAATGTACGCTCGCATGCATTGCATTTCAACGATATAGGAGGAGCATTATGTTTGTCTACCATGTGATGCATTTTTGTCCAGTAGTCATCAAATTTCTCATCGCATAATTTGCATCTGTTTCTCTTTTTCAAACCAAGATGTATCCTTTGCTCGTGATCCCGTCTTTTCTGATCGCGAACAAATGTTTTCTCGCAATGTCCACATTTAAACTCTCCTCGCTCGTGTCTACTTTTGTGGCGAACTAGCAACCGCTTCGTTATGAAACCAGAGGAGCAAATATCACAAATGTAATTCCTGAAATGGTTATGCATGTGTTCCTGCAGGACCTTAAATGTAGAGTGTCTTGCGTCACATATTGCACATCGTAAGTCTTCCCCGTCGAATTTAAATGGTATAATATCCGTATTATCGGTCATAACGTTCTTGTCATGCAGCTCTTTTAAATGCGTTACGAGATCATTCAGTTTAGTAAATTTCTTATTGCAAATTTTACACTCTAAATCTGTGATATCTACTTTGATTACACATTCGAACGGTTTCGGCATTCGAAGACTGTCAACATTAGAATGCTCTTTAATAGAATGTTCTTTTAATTTATTGGGCTCTGCAAATTTTTTAGGGCAGAATATGCAACCGTATCCATCGCTGTCTTGTTTTCTTATTAAATTTGCATTGGAATGTTTTAAAATGATTTTCAAGGTGTCCGATGTACCTTTAGATTTTTTTTCAGGCACGTGATATGTATCTGCTTTTATTACAGACGCTGCCTTTGTTCTAGAAATATCTTCTTCTGTTACTTCGGTGTTCCGTGGTACACCTACAAACAAACAAATACCATCAATTTCTTCAGTGTTTTAATATCTCTTAAAAATTTCACGTGACCTTTTTATTTTATGTGATTCCAAATTAGTTATTTTTTTTATGTCATCGCTTATGATAGTAAAGCTTATTCTTGCCAGACTAAATATTGTTTTAATTATTTACTATGATCTACAGATTGATACATGGGTGAACAGTCAACGCACTACACTTCTTCTCCATGTTTCGACCGCATATGATTCCGCCAACTGCATTTCTGCACAAAAGCTTGTCCACAGTGTGTGCATGAAAATCTTCTGTCATTAGTGTGTATCCTCATGTGCTCCCTCAATGTATTTTTACGTCCGTACGCCTTTAAGCAAATATCGCATTTGAATTCCCTTAACCCAGTATGTTTGGCCATGTGTTTTTCTAAACTACTTTTACCAAAAAATGTCATATCACAATCGCCGCATTTGTGTCTTCGTTCCAAAAGATGATCTTTCTTCGTGTGGCGTGATAGCGATCTCTGGTTGTTAAAAGTACGTTCGCAGGCTGTACAGTTGAGAACAACCGGTGGTACCCCATGTTCTTTCACCATATGTTTTACTTTTTTCCAATAATCATCAAACCTTTCTGCACAAAATTTACATTTATTCCTCGCACTGAAACCAAGATGTACTCTTTTTTCGTGCTCTCGTCTTTTAATCTGATTATTAAATGTTTTATCACAGTGATCGCATTTGAATTCTCCGCTGCCATGGCGCTTAACGTGGGAGATCCTAAGCCTGTCTGTTACGAAACCGGCGCCACATACTTCACATACGTAATTTCCAAAGTGGGAATTCATATGTTCCTGTAGCAATTTGAACGTACTACATTCAGTAGGACATATAGCGCATTTCAATTCTGGTGTATCGAATCTGAAGGGAACGATATGAGTTTTGGCATTCAAGTACATATTTTTCTTATGTTCATGTTTTAAATGTAACATAAAATCATCGAGTTTCTCAATGTCTTTGTCGCAAAGAGCGCAATTTAAGTGAGTTATGTCAAGCTTGAGCACATGTTCAAGTATTTTGGTAGACATATATTTTATTGCTTTGTCGTTATTATGTTCTTCGAGGAAATGTTTCTTTAGTTTTATGGGTTCTGGAAACTTTTTTAGACAAAATGTGCAGCCGTAACCAAGGCTATCTTTACATCGAATTAGGTTGGCGTTAGAGTTGAGCAAAATATGCGTTAAATTCAACTTGTTCTTCGCTGTCTCAGACATATATTCCTTTGTACTATCGTCAGCCCTGGATCGTTTTGATATGAACTTCAATTCTACGCTCAGTTTTGGAGGTCTTTCTATTGTGATCATTCTAGTTCCCCGTCCGGGACCTACAAAGAGAAATGTTGTATTACTTTTCATTCAATACTTTATTTTCTTATGAAATTTATAGATAATTGTCAATTATCTATTCCGGCACGTAGTTAGTAAACCTGTTCAATGTTCGTTTAACTTTAAATTTGTTTTTCTGGTTATCATTAATAGTGTTATTTACCTTTTTGAAAATAAAAATAACAATTAATGTTTGATATTTGCTATTTAAAGATCTAACAAAAACTCATGTCGCATTTTATAAAACTTCTGTGGCTTTTGCACAAGTTCAATCTCTTGAAGTTATTAAAACTTTCCTTGCAATATCGCATACGATAGATAAAAAGCACACTCGATTGCCAAAGGTCTTCCACTGAATTTTGTCTTTTCGTGGCGCCTCTTATTTCTGTAATTAAAAATTTGGGAGCAGTGTTCGCATTTGTAGTTCTTGGGACGTAAGCAAGATTTTCTACTCTGTCTTTTATTTAATTTAAATTAAAAATCTGTCTGATCACAAACGATTAAAATCATCAAATATTACCCTCACCTTTTACAGACCAATAAAGGATATACTTTGAGTTTTACTTATTACTAGCATTTTTATGTCGGTTATGGCGGTCAAGAGCTGCCTTTGTCATTCCTCAAGAATCAAAATATTGTTAAGAGAAAAGATTCGCAAAAAAAAATCTCGAGACACAGAAAGTTCTCGTCGATCTTCTGAGGCACGGAATTATGAACCTTACATCGATACACATAACGTCGAATATCGATTGATTGTTGCGCTGTTGCTTCTAATGATTACGACGGCGGGCGCATCCTTGGTACGGTGCTGAATGTGCTAAGCATTTCTAGATCACACTCGTAAAAATACTAAAGGATATAAATAAAATGTCTCTCGGACCGCAGTTCAGTTTGAGCTACATTTCATTGTGAACTTGTTATTTTAAGAGTGTATTTTACACGTCATAAGGTTTATTTCTCAAATCCATCAAACCCTAACGCGTAAGAATATCTTCATGCCAAATTTCACTGCTTCGGTTTAGCCGTGAATGTGTACCAGTCAGAGAGACAGAGTTACTTTCTAATTTATAATCCACTAGCTGAACCCCGCGGTGCTATCCACGGCACGACAAAAACCGCGGGCATCGCCGCGAGGCGAAGCTAGTATCTTTATAAATTGTAGTCTATGTATTATTCTAATGTATAAGCTATATTATTGTAAAGTTTCATCAAAATTCATTTAGTTGTTTTTGCGTGAAAGAGCAACAACATACTCACAAACTTTCGCGTATATAATATGGATACACACGTTATTGCTACGAATAATACATGTATAATACGTTAAGTATAATGTGAATTTTCATTTCTTTTTAATTTCACTCCCAAGTATACGGATTTTACATTACATTTTTACCTGTTCCAATATTGCTATAAGTCTCCTGATGCTTTAATAAGATTAACGTTTGTCACCCTAAGATTGTAAAAACAGATAGATTATAATCTACCTAGCGAGATTGTAAGCTATATCGGTTTTCAACTGTGATTATATACTGATTACAACTGTCCCTGATTGGTCGGTCTTACAGTAGGCCGTTCCAATAGCCATAGTCAGGTTAGGTTAGATCTTTGATTAATCACAAATTCATTTTACTGTCACAACTATTTTATGTAACTAATTCTAAAGCTGTGAGGTATTTCCAACATTAAATCAATTTACAATCACAAAAATATTTTACATTCGTCAACAAACGAATTAATAAACAAATATGGTGGTGTGGGATATACTATAGTCGTTCCAATACTTTATTTTACTTTTGACAGATCACGCACATAAAGTTTTGTAATAATTTTTGATACAATGTACTACAGATAATACTGTACTTTATGGGCGGGCTCCGCCTACTTAGGGATGTGTCATTCGTAATTAATGACCACAGACTATAAAAACGGTTTTGAAATAAATCGATTATCGATTATATTAATAAAACATACAATAAAATTATTGTGATTATATTTTATATCAAATCATTATATAGTATGCTGTTCAACCAATCAGTACGCGAGATGCGATTTGTCGCATACCATATCACAATTTGACAGTTTCACTTCGATAGATTATAACCTTAAATTGTGAGCAGTATGTTACAGTTCACAATCTTTCGACTGTATGCAATCTCGCGAGATAGATTACAATCTCACGGTAACATATACTTGTGCAATACGTAAATAAATTTTGGTTGGTATGTATTACGTAATATTAATAAAACACAATGTATTTGCTCGAAATAAAATTTATTCAATTTATCAATTAGTCTGTTCCTTAAAATTATAGTTAAGATACTTTTAAAATAATATTGCAGTACAAAAATACTATTGTGAATTGCAGACCTTAGAATTTTAATTATTATTTCTAGTCCCAAACTAAGCAGAGCTTGTGTTGTTCGATTTATATGTGATTTTTTGTAAATGTTTATTTATATATTGCATATTTGCAGTGTTACTGAGATCTGGGATCTTTATTTAAAGGCTAAAGATGAAAAAAATAATAGGCGTATTATGATTTCTCCCGGTCTGGGTTTCCGCAACTCAACGACTTTAACGCGCCTATTTATTATGTGATGGCTAAAAAAATTAGGAGTATCTACCGTACTAGGTTTCGCATTGTAACATTGATAATTGAAGGAGTATCGCTTGTCATTTTAGCAAAAAATCGTACCTATTATATTTAATACGGTCTACAGAAAGGAACAAATTCTAGTAATCTACGCACTACACGTCCACTCCATGTTTTGAACGCATATGACTTCGCCAACTACATTTTTGAACAAAAGCTTGTCCACAATAAGTGCAGGAAAACCGTCTATCATTAGTGTGTATCCTCATGTGTTCTCTTAAGGTATTTTTCCGTGCATAGGCTTTTGAACAAATATCACACTTGAATTGTTTTAAACCGGTGTGTTTGGTCATATGCTTCTCTAGACTACTTTTAACGAAAAATCTCATATCACATTCGCTACATTTATGTTTACGCTCCAAAAGATGATCTTTCCTTGTGTGGCGTGACAACGATTTTTGAGTGTTAAAAGTGCGATCGCAAGCTGTACATTTCAAAACGACCGGTGCTACCCCATGTTTTTTGACCATATGTCTCATCTTTTTTCCGTAATCATCAAATCTTTCTGAGCAAAATTTGCATTTGTTCCTTGCACTGAAACCAAGATGTATTCTTTTCTCGTGTGCTCGTCTTTTAATTTGATTATTAAATGTTTTATCACAGTAATTGCATTTGAACTCTCCGCTGCTATGTCGCTTTACGTGGCAAACCCTAAGTCTGTCTGTAACAAAGCCAGCGCCACATAAATCACATAGGTAACTGCCGAAGTGAGAATTCATGTGTTCTTGTAGCAACTTAAATGTACTAAATTCATTGGAACAAATAGCGCATTTCAATTCAGGTGTGTCGAATCTGAAGGGAACGATACGAGTTTTGGCATCCAAGTACATATTCTTCTTATGTTCGTGTTTCAAATGAAACGTAAAATCATCAAGTTTTGTAATCTCTTTGTCACATAGTGTGCATTTTAGGTAAGTTATGTCAAGTTTTATGACGTGTTCTAGCATTTTCGCAGATATGTATTTTAATAATTTATCATTATTATGCTCTTCAAGAAAATGTTTCTTCAGTTTAATGGGTTCTGGAAACTTTTTTAGACAAAATGTGCAGCCGTAACCTAAACTATCTTTACATCGTATTGGGGTAGCGTTAGAATTGAGAAGAATATGCGTCAAATTCTGCTTATTTTTTGCTGTTTCTGACACGAAACTCTTTATAGTATTATCCTCTGCCGTAGATTGTACCTTCGGTTCAACATTCGCTTTTGTGGGTGTTTCTATTGTGATCATTCTAGTTTCCCCTCCGGGACCTACAAAAAGAAACTCTATATTATTTTTTATACACCCTCTCTACTAATTATTATCATATCTATCATATCATATTTACTGCCTCGGTGGCGTAGTGATAGCGTATGCGACTGCTAAGCTTGAGGCCTCGGGTTCGATTCCCAACCAACCAAATGTTTGTTTGATCTGCAAATATTTGTTTCGGAGTTTGGGTGTTTTCTATGTATAATATATATGTATTTACAAAAAACAAGTATATAAGTATTTATATCAGTTGTCTAGCACCCATAACACAAGCTCTGCTTCTCTTGGGACTAGATGGCGTTGTGTGTTAGATGTCCGGAATATTTATTATTATTATTATATCTGATAATGATAAAATTTTGCAAGGAGGTTACCAGGGTTTTTGATAAGAAGTAACATTCACCCAGACAAAGATACTATTCGCAGGGATGAATAGAATAATCTTAAGCTAGCAAATACGGGTATAACCCAATGTGTAATATTAATAACGAAAAACTAAAAAGACTTACACATTGCTGCAACATATTATAAAAATGATGTCAGTTACAATCACGGTGTCTGGTGGTGTAAGTTTATAAGTGACTCTTTGCTAAGGAGACGCCGTGTCCAGCAGTGAACAGTAACAAGTTGATATGATGATGATTGAAATCCTAAAATGACACTTTCAATATGTCTATTACATAAAAGAATACGCAGGCAGTTTCATGGTAAATAATGGCATTTCATCAATAACGTCAAAAATTTTAGAGTATTCTAAAGCTATGAGCAAAAGCTTCTTATGTGTTCAAATATTTTTATTTTCACACTGTTTAAAAATAATTTAACATTTAATAAAATATAATTCCAATATAATAGTTTATACAATTTCATCATGTTTGGACCTCATATGACTTCTCCAGCTACACTTTTGGACAAACGATTGCCCGCAATGTTCGCATTTGAATCGTCTATCATCATTATGAATTTTCATATGCTCTCTCAAAGAACTTGATCTCCCAAAAGTTTTGAAACAGATCGTGCACTTAAAAGACCTAGATCCAGTGTGTTTAACCATGTGATTATTTAGTTCGGTGCTCATGTAGAAACTCATGTCGCACTCTGTGCATTTATGTGGTCTCTCCATCAAATGATTTCGTCTAACGTGATTGTTGAGAGCTTTGGTATTTTTAAAAACTTTCTCACACGCCTGGCACTTGTATGCTTGACCATGCTCCAAAGCCAAATGAGCTTCTTTCTTCCTATATTCATTGAAGGTAGCCCTACAGTGCCCGCATTTAAAAATCAACGTCTTAAAGCCATGCTTTCTTTCGTGTAGCCGTTTCTTGTTCTTAGTGTTAAATACTTGAGAACAGTGGTCACATTTAAATGTTCCATTTTCATGTGTGAGCATATGATTGGTCAAATTGACAGCATTAACAAAACCTACGTCGCAAATATCACAAATATAATTTCTGTAATGTATATTCATATGTTCGAGTAACATTTTAAATTTGCTAAAGGTATTCATACAAATACAGCACTGCAGTATATCTGTTGTGAACTTAAACGGGATTATTTGGTTTTTAATGTCGGTGTATATTGTTCTTTGATGGTCTATCCTGAGATGATCCATTAACTGTTCTAAGGTATCGATGTTCCGATCGCAGATTTTGCATCGTAATGTAGTTATATCCAATTTGACAACGAACCGATCTTCCCCCAACTTTGTAATGAAGAAAGCCTTTCGGATGTCTTGATGGGATTCTAGTGTATGTCGTTTTAATTCGGCTGATTCTACGTAATGATCATCACAGTAACAGCACACGAATCCCATGTCTCCGAAACGTCTTATTGGTGTAGCATTTGAAGAGAGCATAATTTCTTTTATATTTGCACGGTGTTTAGGTAAAGCCTTAGTTTTCAGTGGCATTATTGATGTTTGTCGGGTTTTCCGAGTAACAGTTTTGTGTTTTACTTCGTCCGGTTGGTTTCTTTGAATCTTCGCTTTGAATGTTACTCGACCTACAAATAAAATAATCATTTTATTCTTTAGACTAATTGATTTTGATTTAGATGATATTTAAGGTTAGTAACATACGACTGTATTATATTATTATCCCAGAACAGACCATAGAACTAAACGTGGTGTCAGATTTTGGAAGAAGGTTTCAAATATTAATCTAGGTTGCTTCGCCTCCACACAAACTTTAACTGCAAATTTCTTCGTTCGCACAATTTTAATAAAAAAAGTTGCACAAGTTTTTGTTCTACGTTTGATAAGCAAGTGAAGAAAAAAATAGTATCCTTAAAGGTAATAATAATATTAACAAAAAAAAAAACAATGATACGAATAGCGATAAAAAATGAATACAAAAATATAGTCGTAATGTTGTGAAATTTCGCTAATAGTATTGTAAGTCTAGGATTACAATATTATCACTAAAGATAGCTTTCGTATTGTAAAATATACTTTGAAACGTATCAAAGTAGAAAAGTTTAAAAAAAAAAGTTACTTCATCTTACACTTTGATTATTTATTTGTGCGGCAGTAGTTTCAACTGTAATTCATATCACTTTCGTGTTTAATCTTCATATGACTTTTGCAAGCACATTTTTGTGCAAACGGTGTTTCACACTGACCACATTTAAACTTTCTAGTTTCGTCGTGTATGTTCATATGCCGTCTCAGGACATTTGGTCTGCCGAAAGCCTTTGAGCAAATACAGCATTTAAACGATCGTACTCCAGTATGTTTAACCATATGAATTTTGAGTGTAGCAGACTCAAAGAAACTTTTGTCGCATTCTGAACACTTATGCTGTCTTTCCATTAAATGATCTCTTCGTATGTGGAGGCTCAACGATTTCCTGCTCTTAAAAACTTTTTCACACGCTTGACATTTAGGTGTAGGCACTTTTAAACCATGCATTTCTATTAAATGTGCCTCTTTTAATCTAAAATCACTGAAGGTCTCATCACAATATGCACATTTACGATAGTTTCGCTTCAGAGAATGTGTGGTTCTTTCATGTGTTTTCTTCTTGCTGAGTTTATCGAAAACTTGAGCACAATATCCACATTTAAAGATGCCAGAATTATGTACAGTCATATGCGTCTGAAGACCGCTGTTATTTACGAAACCTACATCACAAATATCACATACATAATTTCGGTAGTGCGTATTCATGTGTTCCAGTAACATTCTAAACTTATCAAAAGTGCTTTTGCAAACACAACATTTCAATGTTTCTGTATTAAACTTAAAAGGGACGATATGGTTCTTGATGTCTGTATAAATTGTTTTCTTATGGTCTACCTTCAGATGCTGCAAAAACTTGTCCAGACAATCGATATTTCGATCACAGATCTTACATTTTAGTGAAGTTGTATCTAATTTCACAATAAATCGATCTTTAGACAACTGTTTGTAAAAGAAAGCTTTTCGAACGTCTTTGTGATTTTCTAAAGTATGGTTCTTCAATTCTCTAGGCTCCAAGTACTGATCTTTGCAATGACAACAGGCATAGCCTTTATCTCCAACTCTACTAATAGGAGTAGCATTAGACCAAAGCATGACTTCTGTTATGTTTGTTCTATGTTTAAAGATATCCTTTATTTTTAGAGGCATATTCACTGAGGTCTTTGTGGATGTTGGAATGGTATCTGGTACGTAGTTTCTTTCCCCTTCGATAATTACAACTGGATTACCTACAAATAAAATACTTCATGTATTGTTGAAATCGCCATTATTTGTCTTGATCAGTAGTATCATTAAAGTGTTAAGAAGATTTAATACTCGTAATTGAGTAGCTCTGTGAGACTTGGTATTAGTAAATTAAATGTATTACGTATTTCCTATGAAAATAATAATTATCCTTCAAATAATGTAGCGTCTTAGGTTAAATATTTGGTCTATAGCTTTGGGAAGGCCTTTGCTGGTAAGCAAGACAATCTTCGCGAAACCGGTGTTAAATAAATAAATAGTAGTATTAAGTAGATTAAGTAAGGTTACGACAATGGTATACTGGTTACAGATAAGTTCCGGAGAGCTTATTGGAAAGACGTTTAACACAATTTATATGGAAAATACATTATCTGTCAGATAAGCTTAACTTGAAACTTAACTGACAGATGATCTAGTTTTTAAATACTAATAACTGACAAAGTAAAATGAGACAGCAATTTTTTTGTCAATATTTGGGCCAGTGCTGATCTTACATGTACAAATTCATATCTTTTACCGTCATTTTGTTGCTCCTTTGCTGATAAAATGATGTTAACGAAATTTAACTCCTGCCTTTTCCCATCATAGTCTCCTAAGTTCTAGGTGCATTCGCATAAAACAGAACATTATTCCTCTTTAAACCCCCGATACTTTGAGGTTATTAAGCCCGAATGTCGAAGTAAAATTAATATTTGATGCCTGACTCTACAGCATACTGGTTACCAATTCTTGGTTACTCAATGAAAATATCGTTACTTAAGATTTAATCAATTCATGAGCCAAATGAATATAATATTATCAAGTAATCGTCATTCTTTGTCAAAGCATGAAATCATCAATTACTGAACTAAAAATATTTTAGCCTGTGGGGGAGCGAGTGCTATGTTCCTCCAACACAAAGGGAAGATCCTCAGACTAGGCGAGGTGATCATGCCCAACGGTTGATGTCGGGATGTTGTATATATCATAATCAGTACGAGAACTTATATTGCGCGATTCAGGATTAGTAGTTTCTTAGCGTGCTTTTGTTTTGAACTATATGTGGAAGGCCACAATCCATTAAATGTCCGTTCTTGATATCTGCAATTTCATATTTTATTTGGCTATTCTGAAAAGCCAGACCGTTAATAGGATAAATCTTCAACTTACTTTCGAAGGCATTCAACAGCCATTTGGATGAAATTAACCCAAGTAAAAATATTTACCAAAATAGAAATGTATTCAGTTATGAAACTTTAATAACAAAATAAAGAAGATATAACGTATACAATTGAGTGCGTACATAAGTATTTCATACAATTTCATCGTGTTTCGATTTCATATGACCCCTCCAACTACACTTCTGCACAAACGCTTGATCACAATGTTCACATTTGAACCGTCTGATGTTATCATGGATTTTCAAGTGCTCCCTCAGAGTGTATTTCCTACTAAAAGCTTTTAAGCAAACTGTACACTTGTGAGCTCGTAATTTTGAATGTTTTACCATGTGCATCTGGAGCGCTTTGGCACTGAAAAAACTCATATCACATTCTGGGCATTTATGTCGTCTTTCAAGCAAATGGTCCCTCCTTACATGAACACGTAAATCTGGTCTATACTTAAACACTTTGTTACATGCCAGACATTTATGTGCAGGCATTTTCAATCCGTGGATCGACATCAGATGTTCTTCCTTAAATCTGTGACCATTGAAGGTTTCATTGCAATATCCACACTTGTATATGTCTAGTTTCGGAATATGCTTGGATCTCTCATGGGCTTTTTTCTTAGGAATGGTTTCAAATACACTTGCACAATAATCACATTTAAAACTGCCGTTTTCATGTACATGCATGTGGTTTCTCAAACTAGATATAGTAGTAAACCCAGCCTCACACAGCTTACAGATGTAATTCCGGTAATGAAAATTCATATGTTCGAGCAGTGATTTAAATTTACTGAAAGTATTCGTGCAAATGCAACATTGTAGGGATTCTGTGATAAATTTGAATGGCGTTATGTGGTTTTTGATTTCAGTGAACATTTTTATCTTATGCTCGGAGTTTAAATGCTTAATCAATACCTCTATGGTCTCGATACTCGCATCACAAATTGTGCATCGTAGTAAAGTTATGTCTAACCTAACAACAAATGAATCCATTGTTTGCTTCATGAAATTGGCTTTCTGCACATTTGGATGATGTTCCAATGTGTGCTTTTTTAAATCCGCGGGGTCTCGATATTGGTCGTTGCAATAACAACACATAAAACCAATATCTTCATAACGTCTTATAGGTGTAGCATTAGACGAAAGCAATATATTTGTTATATTGGTTCTATGTTTAGTTATTTCTTGCCGATTTACCGGTACAAGTGCATTTTGTTTGAGTGTAGAACGCACTTTTTTACTACCTGCACCAGTTTCTTTTGTCTTAATTGTGCTAGGTACTTTCAAAGTAGACTCTTCAGGGGGACCTATAAATAATAATATAAAGATTTTATTCCCAACTTTCATGTACTGCTTTTACAGGTATATTAATTAGGTTACTGTATAAGAGCTTAGGCTTTATTGTTTGTTTTTTTATGGAATCGGGGGCAAACGAACAGACGTATTGCCTGATGGTAAGCGATTACTGCCGCCTATGGACACCCGCAACACCAGAGGCGCCACAGTGCGTTGCCGGCCTTTGGGGGATGAGCAAGGGGATGGGGGAAGGGGTTGGGGTAGGGCTTCCGGAATCCTCACTCACTCGGTGAAACACAGCGCAGACGCTGTTTCACACCGGTTTCCTGTGAGGCCGTGGTATCACTCCAGTCGAGCCGGGCCATGTATGGTTACGGTTACCCAATGGTTGTATTATTTGCAAATATACAAACCCAAGAAGTAGCCTGTCAGTCAATCTAGCTTGGATAGTATAAGCTCTGTTTAATATGAAACTAGATGGCATACTTCTCCGAATAAATCTAATAGCGTATCTAATAGGCCTCTTTTCATTCATTAGGGGTAACACTAGTTGATTTTGTATAACGAATCTAATAATAACTGAAAAAGTATCGAATGCTTAATTTTTATTAAATAAAAGAACTTGATTACACAATTTCTCCATGTTTGGACCGCATATGAATTCTCCAACTACTCTTTTGGACAAATGCCTGACCACAGTGTTCACACTTAAATCTTCTAACATTATCATGTATTTTCATATGTTCCTTTAGAGTTTTCGCCCTACTGAAGGCTTTTGAGCAAACAGTGCAAGTAAAAGATCTTAGCCCAGTATGTTTTATCATATGGTCTCTTAATTCCTTTGACCCGAAGAAGCCCATCCCGCATTCCAGGCATTTATGGCGTCTATCCAACAAGTGATCTCTCTTTATATGAAGATTTAATACTTTTCTATTCTTAAATACTCTTTCACACGCTTGACACTTAGGGGTAGGTACTTTCAAACCGTGCATCATTACTAAATGTGACTCCTTTTTTCTGTAATCTTTGAAAACTTCATTACAAAACATGCATTTTGCTACAGGTTTCGACGAATGCATTGTTCGAACATGTGCGTTTCTTTTAACGTAAGTGCCAAAAACTAAAGAGCAATGATCACATTTGAATGTACCAGTTTCATGAATACGCTTGTGGCATTTAAGACCTTGTGAAGTTATGAAGCCTACATCACAAACATCACATATACAATTTCTATAGTGTAAGCTCATGTGCTCGAGTAATATTTTGAATTTACTAAAAGTGTTCAAGCATATGCAACAACAAAGAATTTCTGTATCAAACTTGAACGGAATTATATGGTTTTTTATGTCGGTGTAAATTGGTTTTTGGTGTTCAGCCTTCAAATGATCCAGAAGATCTTCTAACGTGTCTAGATCTATGTTACATATTTTACAGCGCAGAGACGTTATGTCTAATCTTATGATGAACTGGTCCATGCACAGTTTGAACATAAAACAGGCTTTTTTTACATCTTGGTGTGTTTCTATTGTATGATTTTTCAAATCAGTGGGTTCTAGGTAATGATTATTGCAGTAGCAGCACATGTAGCCCATGTCTCCATAACGTCTGATAGGTGTGGCGTTAGACCAGAGTATCACTTCTTTTATATTAGTTCGATGCTTTTGTAATTCAATATTTTTGGGTTCAGGTTGACTTCCTTCCAGACTTCCAGTCTGACTTGAAACTTTCTTTCCTCTCGTCTTGAGTAAATCTGTTTTAAATATTGTTGTTACTTCACTAGATGGATTTCCTAGGATAGATTTCTTTTCAACTGTAACTTTAACAGTGTCTGCTTTAGGACCACCTACAAAGAAAAGCATTAATTTTATTTATCACTGATTGTATTCATATCAGAAGACTTAATTTTCTTAAAGTCATGGCCCAACTCGAAAAAAGTTTAATTGTAATTGCCTATGTTTGTAATGTTAACTAGTGTTAAGAAGTTATAGTGATTATCTTTATTAAATTATGTTCAATTAGAATTATAAATGCCAGCCTACATTTTACTATTGCCGCTGTCTCATTTTTTGTCATAATATCACTCTCCCAAGAGCCAATTTGTGCAAGCCCGTTCGTATTTGAACCAACGTTTACATAACATCGTTGAATATTTGACTTTCTTACATTTTTGAGGTTTAGTAATTGTTTTATTGTAGTTCTGTGATATTTAAATTTCATATTTTATTTAGAAACATTGAATTCGTTTAACTTTTACAATTAATAATACATAAAATATTCACTTAATTAACAACGACGACGATATTTCAAATATTATTATAAAACACATGATCATCTACGAAAGAGTTTAATTAATCAAGACCACGATAACATCATTTCAAAAAACTACAATATTAATTATACTATTTCTCCGTGTTTAGATCGCATGTGGCCCTTCCAGCTACATTTCTGCACAAATGCTCGATCGCAGTGCTCACACTTAAACCTTTCCTTTTCATGTATACGCATGTGAGAGTTCAACGTCTTCTTTCTGCCATAAGACTTGAGACAGATACTGCAATGAAATGCTCTCGATCCAGTATGTTTCACCATGTGATTTTTTAAGCCTGTCGTCGAAAAAAACTTCATATCACATTCCGAACACTTGTGCGGTCTTTCCATTAAGTGATCCCTTTTAACGTGAATGTTCAGTAACTTCCTATTATTAAAAACTTTATCACACGCCTGACATTTTGCAATTGCAGATTTAATGCCATGTATGGTTTCCAGATGGGCTTCCCTTTTTCTATAATCCTTAAATGTTTCTGTACAATAACTACATTTGTTCATAGTGTTTGTATGTGTGTGGGCGGTTCTTTCATGAAGTCGTTTCTTCACCTGTGTGCTGTAGATTTTGGGACAATAATCACAAGTGTATTCTCCAACTCTGTGGTTCTCAGAATGTTGAGCCAAAGCGTTCCGATTTACGAAGCCAGCATCGCAAATAGTACAGACAAAGTTCCTATAGTGAATGTGCATATGTCTGACTAGCATTCTGAATTTGTTGAAAGAATTTGAACAATTCACACAGTTTAATATATCCCCGTTGAATTTAAATGGAAATATGTGGGTTTTGATGTCTTTATACAAGCATTTCTCGTGTTTGCTTTTTAAGTGCTCTACGAAGTTATCTATGGTATCGACATCTATTTCACATAGTTTGCATTTAAGCGCAGTTACATCAAGTTTTACAACATATTCAGACATATTCATGTGCTTCATAAAATTAGCTTGTGATACATCATCGTGGCTATCTAAAGTATGTTTTTTAAGATCTGTTGGGTTTATGTACTGCTCCTCGCAATAGCAACAAGTGTAGCCAATGCCTCCGTATCGTCTTATAGGTGTAGCGTTCGAATTTTCAAGTATTTCTTTAATATTAGAACGGTGTTTGACCAGTTCAGTTCTGGGGGTTATTTTATTTTGAACACAAGTCGTGATATCTTCCTCCTCACTCTCCGATGTCTCTGTCATATCTTTCGTTACAACTCTTTTTTGTTGACTACCTACAAAGAAAAGGATTTATCATTTAAATGTTGTTTATTTTACATTTATTTTCAACATCAAGCGAACTTATAAAACAACCTACTTTCTCTCAAACGTATTATTTGTATTTTTTTTTATTTAGGTTTCAAGACGGTGCCCTTGTTTGTTTGTTTTGATGAAGAACGTATGAAATGTTAAGATTTCGATGTAAACAAACATATAGTATTCATCCAACTAATATTATAAACGCGAAAGTTTGTGAGTATATATGTGAGTATGTTTGTTGCTCTCTTATGCAAAATCTACAGAATGGATTTTGATGAAACTTTACAATAATATAGCTTACCTAATACATCAAAATAACACATAAGCTACAATGTATAAAGATACTAGTTTCGCCTCGCGGCGTTAGCCGCGGTTATTGTCGTAACGCGGGGTGTAGCTGGTACTTATATATAAAACATACGTGTCTCCCTCAAAATAATTATTGGTTTGCTTTCACACTTTACCATCTACCTTTTGATCATATTCAGGGCACAGAGGGGTAAAAGATACAATTTTTCTGAACAGTGAATAAAAAAAGGTGTGTGTCCGATTCACACACGATAGAAGTGAAACTTCAGTAAATCGACAAAAGAATGAGATCGACATTTGCTATCTCGCTCTGGCTCACTAATTATAGGCGACTTTTTGTATTTGTGTCTCTTACCTGTCGTATTTCCGTTGCATCCGGTTTGAAATCACAACGATTCTAAAGAAGTTTCACTTCAAATAGATAACGATTTTAATGTAAAAACTTTTTACGTCATAAAAAATTAAAAGAATAGATCACAATTTCAGTTCATGTCTCGTATTTTATTAAAAAATGTGTCAAATTGATAAGATTAAATGTCAAAGAACGCATGTAATGCGTTAACTGGCTACATAATTTAATTTTAGTGTCATTTAGTGACTGTGCGCCCCACCCCAGGACGCAATTTACTACAATCGTCAACTACAAACACAGACCTTATTTTTATTTATTTTAGTATGTCCAGTTTTAATAACAGAACTCATCTCTAGTATTTGCTAAACTGACAATTAAAAAAATAGGTAAAAAAACTTTTTAAGTTAAACGGTTTTATGTTAAAAAAAACATACATTGCAATGTTTAAGATAAATGTACTAAAAACCAAAAAAATAATAAAATAGATACAGTCGTGGGAATTATAAACATATGCATAGACTAGAGTAAAATAAAACCGTGGGGCACGTCAATTGTCTACAATGTATGTTTTTTTTTAAAATAAAACCGTTTAACTTAAAAAGTTCTTTTACCTATTTTTATTTTCTAGTTTTTAGTTTTTATTTCGCATTCTGTTTAATTCATTTAGTGCTTCATTATTGCAAGGTTTCTTGCCCGTTAGTTTATTGCAGTCCAACTCCTCTATACGTAGTCCCTGCAAAGATCTTTCATTTGATACCCATATTGATGGGATTGATAAAACCTACGTTATCCGCCATTTTGTAGCGGCCGCCATCTTGGATTTCAATTTTTTATAGTATATTGCATTCTGCTTGCTGAGCCCTTTCATTTGATACCCATATTGATGGGATTGATAAAACCTACGTTATCCGCCATTTTGTAGCGGCCGCCATCTTGGATTTCAATTTTTTATAGTATATTGTATTCTGCTTGTTGAGCCCTTTCATTTGATACCCATATTGATGGGATTAATAAAACATAAATTATCCGCCATTTTGTAGCGGCGGCCATCTTGAATTTATAATGACAATGAATAAACATAATTGTATTGTCACCGAAATCCAAAGTGTATACAAAATTTCAGATTAATCGGTTGACAGGAAGAGGGTGAAATTTGAATTACTAAATTTGACCCAAGAATAAATAATAAAACAAACGGGGTGAGCTAAATAAAACCGTTTAAAAAATAATTTATGTGACACAAATATATCGCGCTTTAAAATTTGCAAATACAATTACAAAAAACTAAATCATTGATTTTATTGACAATTTATTCCGATTAAAGTGTTAGCCATTCAATAAAAGTGAATTTATACAGCATATTAATTAAGACATAATCTTCCCGTGTCTATTCCTCATATGTGTTTTCCAACTGCACTTCTGAACAAAAGCTATGCCACATATTTCGCATTTGAACCTTCTATCATCGTTGTGTATTCTCATATGTTCTCTCAAAGTCTTCTTCCTCCCATAACTCTTCAAACATATTTCACAAAGAAATTTCTTATCTCCAGAATGTTTTATCATGTGTTGATTAAGATCGTGAAGACGATAGAATTTCATTTCACAAAACGTACACTTGTGATTTCTCTCTAACAAATGATCCTTCTTAACGTGTGCCCTCAACTTCCTGGGAGAAGAAAAAATCCTGTCGCAAGCATTACAGTTATATACGTTATTATGGACGCCATGGACGTTGGCCAAATGCTTTTCCCTCTTGTCATATTCTCTGAAAACTTCATTGCAATATCCACAACGGTTGACCATATTCCGATGTGTGTGGATTCTAAGGTGCATTTTTTTCTTTGTAATCGTATCAAATATCTTGGGGCAAAAACTACAGACGAATGTTCCTTTGACATGAGTTTGAGTGTGACGATTCAAACTGCCCTGATTAATGAACCCGGCGTCACACACGTCGCAAACGTAATTCCTGTAATGTTTATGCATGTGTTCTTGTAAAATTTTGAATCGTTCAAATGTGTTTGGACATAGACAGCAAGTTAACTGTTCCGTTTCGAACTTGAATGGAATGATATGGTTTTTTATATCTAAATAGATATTTTTGTTGTGTTTCTGTATAATATGTACAATCAAATCTTCTAAAGAATTAAAATTCGTGTCACAGAGTGTGCAATTCAGTCCTGTAATATCAAGTCTTACAGAATATCGGTATAGGCTTCTTCTATTACCCGAAGTGCATGGTATTTTAAGATTCGTTTGACCACGATGTTCTCTCAAATTGTGTTTCTTTAAATCTTCCGGTTTCGGATACTGTTCAGTGCAAAAACTGCACATGTAACCGATGCCTCCTTGCTTTAATATCGGCGTTGCATTAGAACACTTCAAAATTTCATTCAAATTGTGAAAGTGCTTTTCAAGTATATTGATCGTCTTTTTAGATTCAGTTTCTGGCTTTCCTTTTTTATTTCTTTCAGTTTTGATTGCCGCTTTTGTACATTCATTTTCAGTTTTGATTTGCGATTCTGTACATTCACTTTCAGTAGTGATGTTCACTTTATCTTGGATACCTACAAAGAAATAGAGAAGTTCAGATCTGACAGCAATGCCACTCGTTCGGACAAGGTAATGCTTTTCATGGTTAGTATTAATGATTGTGTTACATAAAGATAAATGTGTTTGAGTATATTGGCTTAGATTTTTTATTAATTTAACATCGTGACGTGTTTCTTGATTAGTTTCGAAAGGACCTATGTGAATACAAATCTATATATTTAATGATATCAATATGTACGCAATGGTTATTGTGGAGGGGAAGGTCTATGTCCAGCAGTGGACATTTCTTATCTGAGATGATGATGATGATGATCTTTTTCTATTTGAATAAAATCAAGATCAAAAACTTTCAACAGAGTTACAAGAAATTTATCATACCACTTTATAAAAGTTTAGCTTTTTTATTTATGACACGATTTGGCCATGCTTATTCTTCATGTGTGCTTTCCAGCTACACTTTTGTACAAACGCCTGTCCGCAATTTTCGCATTTGAACCGCCTGTCATCATTATGTATTCTCATGTGTTCTATTAAAGTCGTCCTTCTCGCGTAAGACTTCAAGCAGACATCACATTTAAACTCCTTCACACCTGAATGCTTTAACTCATGCTTGTTTAGCTCATCCGCAGAAAAGAACATCATATCACAATCTGGACATTTAAATCTCTTCTCCATGAGATGCTGTCGTCTTGTGTGAAGCGTCATGGACCATTTGGAGCTAAAAGTCTTGTCACAAGACCGACATTTGATATGATGACTTATTATTCCATGGATCTTTGATAAATGTACATTTCTCTTTTGAGCTTCAGTGAATTTCTCAGTGCAAAAAGCACACCTAAACCTTTTATGTTTCGGTCTATGAACGTTTTTCACGTGACTATTTTTCTTGTATAAAGTATTAAATGGTTTATTGCAGATGTCACATTGGAAAGTACCTACTTTATGGCATTCGGAATGGCTGACTAGAGAGCCATGTGTAACGAAACCAACTCCACATATTTCACACATATAATTCCCATAATGTGTGTGCATATGTTCCATTAGCTTTTTAAACTTTTCAAATATATTCGAGCACATGTAGCAACTTAAAGTCTCAGTCTCGAACTTAAAGGGTATGATTAAATTCTTATGATCAGTGAATATCTTCTTTTGGTGTTCGTTTTTTAGATGAGTGTATAATTCTTCCAAGGTATTTATATTTTTGTGACAAATATTGCAAACGAGTCCAGTGATATCCAGTTTCACATAAAAGGATATATTCTTTTGCCTCTTATGCGCAGCTGATTTACCATTTCCATGGGATTCTAAGCAATGGATCTTTAGTGATGCTGGATCGAGACAGTGTTTGTCGCAGAAATAGCAAACATATCCGATCTCTGATTGGCGAAGTATCGGTGTCGCATTCGTGTAATTAAGTATTTGTTTCAAGTTGTTCTGGTTTTTAGCGACTTCCTCTCTAATATCGTTAATAGTTGCTAGTGTATTAAGAACTCTGTTGGACGTTTCAGATCCAATATTGACAATTACGTCTTCTTCACCTACAAAGAAAATTATGTAAGTTATTCTAATGATATTTTGGTGGTTAAGATACTAATAATATACTTTTACAAATCATTTGTAATATGTAATAAAACGGAACAGGAGAACCAGTTGTTTTAAAGACTTACAGTTATGTAACGAGCGTTACTTTTTTGTTTATTGTACCTATCTAAAACATTTCCTATCACTTTCATCATTATTATCATTAAACATAAAAGTTAACTTCAAAATTTCAAATACCAATTAGGTACGACATCATACACTTATGATTTCGTGATGTAAACCACTGTTTCGATCACGAAATAATACGAATAAAGAACGCTTATCAAGACTTAGACCCGTAATGGTTAATATAAGACAACTGTTAATATAAGACAACTGTCTTTTAAAACATTACCTAGAACTATACATATAAACTAACGTTAGTTAAGTTCGTTTAAGTTAGGATAACAAACAATGCATTTCAGCATATATTGTTTTTTACCGAAATCGCATGTAAAGGCAAAATGAGGTTAAAATAAATCACGGTGATTAATTCTTCATAAAAATATATGTATTTATTATACTCGAACAAATTTAACTACAATAAAGTTTTAAATATAAATAAAAGATCTACAATCAATTTTCTAAAATCAACTATCTTGGATGTACGTACACCACCATAAATAAATATATGTAGTTTCAATAAGTAAAAATAAAAATATAGTCTGTAGTCACATAGATAGGCTTAAGTATTGTAATTGAGACTTTCCCTTCGTTTTAAATAGCTTAGTGGAAAATATTTTTAAACCATAGTTCAAAATAAACTCTACACTACACTAACTCTCCATGCCTGTTTCTCATATGTCCTTTCCAGCTACACTTCTGCACGAACGCTTGCCCACAATGCTCGCATTTAAATCTCCTATCATCATTGTGTATTCTCATGTGCTCCGTCAATGTTTTCTTTCTCCCATAAGATTTTAAACATACATCACATTTGAACTCTCTCAAGCCTGTGTGTTTCACCATATGCAACTTGAGCTCATTAGAACCAAAGAAATCCATGTCACATTCTGTACATTTGAATCTCCGCTCCATTAAGTGATCTCGTTTCGTATGTATTGTCAACGCGCTCTTGTTGTCAAATGATTTGTCACAGGCGTGGCATTTGACAGCTTTTAAATGTACTCCGTGTACTTTAACTAAATGAAGATCCCGCCTTTTGTAATTCGTAAATTTGAGATTACAGTACCCACATTTACTGAGTAAATTTGCATGTACATGAACTGATTTTACGTGGCTCTTCTTTTTCCTGTGCGTGTCGAAAACTTTTGCACACAGATCACATTTGAATGTTCCCAGTTTGTGTGCTTCCGTATGGGCGGATAAGATATGCCTATTTATGAAACCAGCGTCACAAAACTCGCAAACGAAGTTTCTAAAGTGTACGTTCATGTGTTGTTGCAAATTTTTGAATTTGTTAAATACGTTTGAGCAGAAAATACATTTAAGTACGTCATCAACGAATTTAAAAGGCATTATGTGGCTTTGGATATCTGTGTGCAGTGGTTTTCCATGGTCTTTGATGAGATGGTCGTTTAACAGATCTAACGATTCGATTTGAGCATCGCATATAGTACAACGTAAATTTGTAATGTCGAGTTTAACCAAATATGAGAACATCATTTTCCCAGCCATAAATTTTAATTTTGTTTTATCGTCATGCGCCTCGATTGTATGTTTTTTTAAATCTGCAGGTTCTGGGTATTCGTCTCCACAAAAGCTGCAGGCGTAACCGATGCCTCCCATGCACCTAATGGGGGTTGCGTTTGAACATTGAAGAATAATTCGTACGTTACTGCGGTGCTTTTCCAACTCATATATCCTGGGTTTCATTTGTTTTTCACTATCCATTTCGATGGCGTTACGTCGGACACCTACAAAGAAAAGTAAATAGTTATTTTATATCTCGATTATTTATTCCCGTTGTAGGCCGCGTTATATTTTGATTACGGATGTACTGAAAATATTTATCTAGTGTCACAATATCACGATTAAAATCTTTATCGCCTAAACTGAAGATATAATCGACGTAACGCAATCGAAGTAAGATACTATTCACTAAATGCTTTTAGATAAATGGTTGTCTGTAAGGGATTGTCTCGGGCGACAAAGAGGGTATTGAAGTTGCATTATCTATTTAATAAAGTGGTGTAAAATTAAGCGATTTATTCATATTCTTTAAACTTTATTACCGTGGGAAAGCCACGCTTCGGTATGAATGGGCCGGCGCTCGATCGGAGTGATATTACGGCCTCACAGAAAACCGGTGTGAAATAGCGCTTAAGCCGTATTTCACCGAGTGAGTGAGGATACCGAAGGCCCATATCTCAAACCCTACCCTCATCCTCCTCCCCATCCTCCAAAGGCCGGCAACGCGCTTGTTACGCCTCTGATGTTGCGGGTGTCCATGGACGGCGGTAATCGCTTACCATCAGGTGATACGTCTGCTCGTTTTCCCCAATCCTATAAAAAAACCTTTCTCTTATCTAAGGAAAATCTGATGTCTCAGCAATGAACTGTTTAAATGCTATTGATGTAATGATAAAAAATCTTCTATACATCGCGACTCATAGCAGTCATGCCGTATATACTTTTAATACTGGTAATACAATTGAAAACCATTATAGTTGGAAGGTCTTATGATGTGCTAAATATGTTACTTTTTAAAAAAAAATTGGCAAATAGTAATAACATAATTAAAATTATGCTGGCTTAAAGATTATATCGTTTGTTACTTATGAAGATGAGAGAAGAAATGCTGACGCAGTTGATTTTGAAACTAAAATAGCTAAATAATAAACATCGTTCAAATCAAGAGCAATACTTGTCCAACTGACGAAAAGTTTAAAAGGCGAAGAAAAATTAATAAGAAAAAGAGAAGGATAATAGGGAATCCAAGAAATTAAGAAGGCGGTAATCTAACATTTAGTAATAATTATTTGCTAATAAACGATGATAAATCAATAACAATAATATGTTAAACATACATTTTATTAATACAAAGAGAATTAGTATAACAAACAGCAAATAAACTAACGCTTAGCGGAATTATACAACAATGGAAATCTTGAGAATGTTATGAAGTCCAGAGTCAAACAATATAGAAATTCATATGCATATAAAAGTATTATAATTAATGGATACTAAGTCTATTGACTAACGAAATTGTTTAGCACAAACTCTTCATGTTTTGAGCGCATATGACTCTTCCAACTACATTTCTGTACAAAGGTTTGTCCACAATGTTCGCATTTAAACCTTCTATCGTCTGCGTGGATACGCAAATGTTCCCTCAAGGTGTGTCTCCTCCCAAACGCTTTAAGACATACTTCACACCTATACTGTTTTACTCCTGTATGCTTAACCATATGTGTATTAAGATCTCTTTTTCCATAAAACTTCATGTCACAATGGTCGCATTCAAACCGCCTTTCAAGTAAGTGGTCTCGCCTCGTATGGAGTGTCAATTTGTCTCGTCTATTGAATGTTTTATCGCAAGCTTTACATTTCAGCACGAGAGGTTCTACACCATGTTCTTCAACCATGTGCTCATTTTTTTTAGCATAACTAAGAAATTTTTCCTTGCAGTATGGACAAATGTTTCTTCTTTGATCGCCCGTGTGGACGAACTTTTCGTGGTTGGTTTTTTTATTCTGGGTGTCGAAAACCTTCGGGCAAAAACTGCAATTGAATTCTCCTTGTTTGTGTCTCGACATGTGACTTTTAAGCGTCCTCTTATTAACGAAAGGAGAATCGCAAACTTCGCATATGAAATTTCTATAATGTATATTCATATGTTCATGTATTGCTTTAAACCTTTCAAAGTTCTTGGCACAAATAACGCAAGTGAAACCTTCACCTTCAAATTTGAATGGCAGTATGTGATCGTTTATATCTGTGTGGAGTGTTTTATAATGATCATTTTGTAAATGCTCGATAAATTTTTGTAGATCTTTGAATTCAGTACCGCAAAGTTCACAACTTAAATCAGTGATATCTATTTTGACGACATATGTAGACAAAGGACAACCTTGCATATACTTTACTTTGGCAGTTTTATCGTGATTTTCAAGGGTATGTTTCTTTAGATCTTTAGGTAAAGCGTATTGTTCTGAACAAAAGCAGCATGTGTAGCCTATCCCATTATAACTTCGAATTGGAGTAGCATTGGAATTCAGGAGGACGGTTCTTATATTATGTAAATGTTTAGTAATCTCCCTGGTTTTGTTTGTTTCTATAGCCACTAGTCCGTCCAATACCTTTGTTTTATGTCGTTTCTTTGTCATGGTAATGTTGCAATCTTTCTTTGTAAGCGATGTCGGCTTTTTGAGTAAATTCAGTAGTTTACTTACTTCTGGCTCTATTTTAATGCCTGTATTGCAGCCGACACCTACAAAGAAAAGTTCTGAATTAAAATTCTCGACGTATGAAAGTGAATGTCACATTATTGATTAATATTTTTTTTAATTAAAGGTTATAGGCACGCTTAGCGAAATTAAAGGATTTTTGATCTGAACTCCGATCCATCTCTGTATAAACGATAAACCTACTATCATATTACTTTTTACAACTTGTTTCTCTCAAGTTATTTAAATATGTAATGGCACTAATTACTGGCATTAACTTACTAATAAAGTAGATACAGCTAAGTTGAGCGATCCCTATAATGTTTTATGCTAATGACTCAAACATTATCAAAATTGAAGAACAGGAATAGTGCAATTCCAGAATTAAAACTACTAGTGTTAGGGTCCTTATTAAGTATCTATTTAAGAACTAGGTTTTGCCCGCGACTTCGAATGCGTGTCTCAATTATCGCGGTAAAGAGTTAACGTATATCCTCCAAGGACCAAAGTATCATATACATGCCAAATTTTCGCAAATCGGTGCTGTAGTTTAAAAGCTGTATTATATTAGTATGGAGAAAGGACTGTTTTTAAATAAAATATCGCAAATTAAGCTAATATAAATATAATAAATTAAGTCTACATTACAACAGTCACTAGTACATACATATATCACTTTCATTTTCAACACATACACTGGAGACTATATCAACAGTCGGACAATAGTCGGTTCAAACCGAAACTCATTATATAGATAGCTGTTATACTTTCGGTTAGGTTTATTTCAGATGCCCGGTTTTACAATCAAGACAGACATGAAAAGATTAAAGATACCTTTTTTTAACAAGCTGTGACCAGCATAACTTCGCGTGTAAGTATATTTGCGTAAAACCTAACTCATTTTTTATAACAATGCAAGTTACTTCTAACCTTAATACAGTGAGAATAAATTTAGCCATTTCAGAGAATATTCCGAACGCCAGACAGCGAAAAATTTTTAACATACGTAATAAAAGTAAATGTAGATATAATTTGAAAAATCCATCTAAATTGACTTAAGAAGCTGGTATTTTTACTAATAAGAAATGGTCAATTTTTTTTTATTTTTTTTAAAAAGACAGCTCCCGCTTTAGGAATATACATCCTGTGTCGCGGGGGACTTTACAAACATACATGTAACGGACACAAATAACACCCAGACTCAGGACAACATTTTGTGGATCACACAAAGTGATCCCACGTGGGATTTGAACCCACGGCACTTGGCGCAGTAGTGAACGTTTAAACCACTAGGCCAACCGTGCAGTCAACTATTAAATTAAACTTGCCATCCATAATAGCTCCTAAAGCAATAAAAATACACCAAAAAAGTAGATTGAAATATCTCCAATGTAAATGTTCAAACATTTGTGATTACTTTGCAACATTTGGAACCGTCAGATTAGGAAGCATCATATTTTTAGAAATCCCGTGGTTTTTCTTCATATGCTTCCTTTTACTGTTCTGTGTAGCATACGCTTTTCCGCAGACTTCACACTTGAATTTTCTCTCGTTGGTATGAGTAGCCATATAATGGCCCAGCATGTGCCTCTTTATAAAGAAACCCATGCTACAAACAGAGCATTCGTATGGTCGTTCTTTTAAATGCACACTCCGCATATGCAGCATCAGATTAGATTTTAAATTAAACTTCTTTCCACATAAATCACATTTTATGCCTTCTGCATTGTGAACTTGCATCATGTGTCTTGTTTTCTGGTAATAATTCTTAAACCTAGCTTTACATATCTGACACACGCTGTCTCCAGCTATTCCTTTATGCTCCGTGTTTACATGCGCTTTCTTTTTAGATTCTGCGGCAAAAACTTGGCCACAATGCCTACAGGGGAAACTGGACTTCTTTTTACCGTGAGTTGTTTCATGCCTATTTAAACGAAATGAGTTAACGAATCCAGCTCCGCACGTGGTGCAGATATAGTTCCGGTAGTGTATATTCATATGCTGCATCAACAGTTTCATATTATGGAAAACCTCGTTGCAAAGACAACAGTTAATTTGCTGTTCGTTGGATAACTTAAATGGTTGGAAATAGTCCTGGACTCCTAGATAGTATTTCTTTTCATGGATGGACACCAGATGTTCCGTTAAACTTTGTAGTGATTCCATTGGATGGTCACAGAGAGTACATTTTAAGTCAACAATGTCGAGAAAAGCGACAAAACTAGCCATTCCAGAACCAGCTTTATATGAAGGTCTTTCTTTGGCATGATCTCCATGTGTATGGGTTCTAAGAATATCTGGATTTGGGTATGTCTTAAAACAGTACGCGCATATGTACCCTGCATCATTCCTATCCTTGAATGGAGTCGCATTTGAGCACTTGAGCAGAGTGCTCAAATTGTGCCACTGCTTCTTCATTTCCGGCAGGTGTTTTTCACGATACATTAACCTATTTAATGTTTCGTCATCGTTTTCTTCTTTTACGGCACGTTTACGTTGTTTTTTTGTTGCTCCGGTAGCGCCTATAAAAGAAAAATAATTTTCACACCCGATTCAATCTTCTTAGATATACAAATAGTGACGCACTTTAGTCGATTTCAATGTAAAACACGTTTAAGAGTAACTTACAAAGAGCTTAAAATCCGGCCGAAATGGCAGGAGCATAGTTAATAATAATATCAGGTGTTTTCGGGTCTGGTCTTACTTAATCCAAAGTATCCTTTTTTTTTTCCCAACACCCTCAGAGGACGTGAAAATTGTTAAAATCACAGTTATTATTTCAGATGATTATTTCGCATTCTGATCGTCTCGTTGATGTGTGATATCAGTTGTAATATAACAAAAACACTTATTTTGTAGACAACATCAGTAAAGAAGTCCAATATAATAAAAATCACACATTTCACATACAGCCTAAGCTAGGCAGTTAGGATCCAGACGGTCCTAACTGCCTAGCCTATTGGTAACTAGACCGCAGATATACCGTGGGAGAGCCACGCTTCGGCATGCATGGGCCGGCTCGACCGGAGTGATACCACGGCCTCACAGAAAACCGATATGAAACAGTGACTGAACTGTGTTTCACCGAGTGAGTGAGGATACCGGAGGCCCAAAAACCATATCCACACCCCAGTCCTTCCCCATCCCTCTTCCCATTCCCCCAAAGGCCGGCAACTCACTTGTGAAGCTTCTGGTGTTGGGGGTGTCCATGAGCGGCGGTAATCACTTATCATCAGGCGATACGTCTGCTTGTTTGCCTCCTATTACATAAAAAAAGATATACATGCCTAAATGAACGAGATTTCGAAAGACAACAATAATATCAGGTTTTCTACTGTATTTTTTCATAATGCCTATACAAAATTACCGTCAGAGTTTATATTATATTGGAGAAAACTCAAATTTGAGTCATAGCTCTATTTTCCTTTGTTAAAGTTAGTTGCAACGCGATAATCAAGCGACATTCCTCATCATCAGCCTATGGCAGTCCTGTCTTGGTCATATATGCTCTTGGCCCTCAATAAATCGGGCAACAGTTTTTGAAAAAGGTTTCATAAGATCAATCTCTCACTATTACACTTGCTGCACGGAATTAAAAGCTCTGTACATTAAAAAAAAAAAAACATCTTCTGAAATATAATAATCGTTTATTTCGAAACCTCTCTTACATTTTACATAGCAAAGTTTATTTATACATTTCAGGTAATAATACTATAGCGACAATGTACTCATGAAGATATCCAGACTGGATTTTAGTGTTTATTTCGAGTTATAGTGCACACAATTCAATGTAAAGAAAATCTAGGAAGGGAGTTTAAATTGCACAACCCAAAATGCACAATTTCGTTCGCACTCAATTCGAAATATGACTAAACAAAATACATATAGATAAATATAACATATTACTAAAATTAAACATTGATAATGAAAAATAAAACTAAAGATTTAATTATGATTGTTACTATTTAGTATTTATATACAGTGTAAATGTTACTGGAATAAAAAATATGAACAGATAAATTCCTAAAAAGCTCGGGTGCAGAATAATGTAGAAATACATTTTTAAATAACCAAGGACAGGTCTTTTAATCAGGTCTATACTCGTATATAGGTGCTTTTAAAACATTACTTTTGCAAGTGAGATTTTAATAAGCATTTTCAAATTTATATAAATCAATATTTGATCATTTTTCTCGTCTCTTTGATTACTTTCACATGAAATCGAAATTTATTTTATTTAAAATTCGCATATTTTTCTGTTCCTAGTGCTTATGCAAAATGAATCGTAATTTTTAAGTTATGAGACCCTTCTCACTTTACCTTTAATTTGGTTTATATCAGTTTTATGTACAGTCAAAGTCTGCTCATAGTGAATTTTGCGCCTACCTCACAAGATTTCTACACCATCCTTTTTTTTTGTGCCGTAATCCCCTATGATACCACTTGGGGTTATGTCGGATTCTAACCGACTAAAAACCGCACACCGTCTGGGGTTCTAGAAGCCGGGGAACCAGGTGCACCCTCGGAAGGAAATCTCTGGAACCCCGACGTACCTCGGGCCACCAATTGTTTGTAGGTGGCACCCTCCCGTGTAGGAACCCTAACATTCCTATACTATAAAAGGGCGCGAGCACTTTACAGAGCTCACGCCACTCCGGCCTGCTTCTACTTCTACACCACCCTAAGGTTGACTGATAGAGAATGCCTTGCTATACCAAAATTGTGAAGAGAACAGTCAAATATAATTATAATTTCGTTGATATTAAAAAACATCAGTATTACAGTTTTACTAGCGGTATCAAAGACCTAACTGCATAAAATAATTGACTTTTCTTTGTTTCTTACTTTGGTGTGATAATTTGTAACCACTTCTAATTATAGCTGTTACTAACATTCCTTTTTAATATTTTTTAACAGATCATGACAGTTGTAACTTAAATTTATAATTTTCAGTTTTATTTATTTACTTATAGAATGTCCTTTGAATTATTAGAAGATTGTCTGGACTTTGAAAAGACGGTAAATTAATTTCGTCCCTTTTTTCTCAGGACTATTGCAGTTAAGAAAGACCTAACTCATTTGCTCAAAAAAATTTGACTTGCAAAAGTTTTCATTACAAACATTGCATTGGTATTGATCGCACACTAACTCTGAATACGTATTAAGTGAAATCATGTTAACATATTGTATGAACATAAAATGTCGTTGATTTAGATATAATCAATTGCTTGTCACTAAAATAGTCTCAAACACAAAATATTAGATTTTATCACGATTGTAAATTTAAAAACTAAACTAAATGTCTTAATGAAAGCTCTCTAACTCATAGAAGTGACTGAGTTTTATCACGTTTATTTAAAAAGTTAAACAACCTACCCATAAAGCAACACAGTATAGATATACGTACCCTTCTATCAAAGTATAAGCCCAAATGAGCCTATGCGTTACACACAGGATGTATTTGTGTGCGTGAAATTGTGAATGCTTTGTTTTTATTTTTATGGGAGTTCGTAGTTATAGGCGATTGTTTTTGTATGCGAGTATAAAATGTGTATTGTGTTTTTACCGTGGGAGAGCTATGCTTCGGCATGAATGAGTCGGCTCGACCCGAGTGATACCACGGCCTCACAGAAAACCGGTGTGAAATAGCGTTTGCGCTGTGTTTCACCGAGTGAGTGAGGATACCGGAGGCCCATACCCCAACCCCTCCCCATCCCCTTTCCCATGCCCCAAAGGTCGGCAACGCACTTGTGACGCCTTTGGTGTTGCGGGTGTCCATGGGCGGCGGTAATCGCTTACCATCATAGGTGATACGTCTGTCCGTTTGCCCACTATTCAATAAAAAAAAAATGTGTTTAGATTTCGACCCGCAAAAATTACAGACTGTTTTGTATCAGGAAAAAAACCTTGGTTATTCTCCAACCTCCGTACCGACTGTGTTGCTCTATGCAACCTATCAAAATCATAATTTTAGAACCAGTCCAAATTATATATAAAAGAGCAATATAAAACTATAGTTAGACAAAAGATTGCACTTTCATTTTCTCTGCTTGCGCTTTCTGCTTGTTCTCAGCTGCAATCTGTTTCAAGGTCAACTCTCTGTTATCTATTAAATGCTTAACGTCATCAAATTCCTTAAATATATCTAAATCGTCTTGATGCAGCCGTACGTGGCTTTTCAACCTGCATTTCTGCGTGAAGGTCTTCTTACAAATTTCGCACTGGAACCTTTTATCGTCTTCATGGAGTTTCATGTGTTCTTTCAAAGTTCGAGCTCTTGAAAACGCTTTGCCGCAAACGTCACAGGAGCAAACCTCATCGCCCGAGTGTCTAGATAGATGATCTACTAATCCCCGCTTAGAAAAGAACTTAGCATTGCACTTATCACAGAGATAACTCTTTTGTTGCAAATGATGATGCCTGATATGTCTGCTTAGTTCAAATTTCTTTTTATAAGTCTTATTACATGCGTTGCAAGGATATATTACTGGAGCCTGGTTGTGTTCTTTTACGAGATGTTCACTCCTATCGTAATAGCTAACAAATATTTCTGGACAATGCGGACATTTGTTTCGAAGCCAACCTCCTGTATGAACACCTTTCTCGTGGTTCCGTTTCTTCGTTAGAGAAGTGTAAGATTTATCACAATAATCACATGGAAATATGCCCTGGGCGTGAGTTTTTCCGTGTTTCCTTAAAGCTGCAATAGTTATGTATCCTGCTCCACATTTATTACAGCAATAGTTTCTGTAATGGTTGCTCATGTGATGGTAAAGGTTTTTAAAGGATATGTGTTCTAATGAACAAACGACGCAAGTAAAATTATGCCCGTTCTCCAAACGAAATGGTAGAATTATGTCTTTAATATGCCTGTGAATAGTCTTATCGTGGACAGAGACGAGATGGTCCTTGAGATCTGTGAGGTCCCTCATTTCTAAATTGCATACTGTGCACCGGAGGTTTGTAATATCTACTTTAATAGGATTATAGCTAAGTTTATAATCTATGATAGTGTTAATTTTGTCTTTTTCAGATTTTTGGGCTGTATGCTTTCGAAGTTCTTCGATATCGGGGAAGTAGTTTGCGCAGTAGAGGCAGGAGAAGCCTCTCATCGTCTTGTCCCTAAAAGGACTAGCGTTGGAGTACTGTAGTATGGCAGTAAGGTTGACCCTGTGCTCAACGCGTTCTGGCGTCGCGCTTACTTCCGATGTCTTTTTCCTTTTTCTGGGTTTGGGCGCTGCCTCGTTCGTTCCTACAACAAACGAGCAATCTCATTATCTCCCAATGATTTCTTCTTAGGATTATTCTTCAGATATCTGGGTGGTTGCGTTAACACTGAACGAAAGTTTTCTGTCGGTTTTTGAATGTTTTTAGCCGTTTAAAGGGCAAAATGAAAATGCAATTTAAAATGTTATAAACAGATACATTAACGTATGTTGTTTCTTTTTATACAAGTCTTATATATAAAGAATTACCGATAAACGTCACGAAAAATTAAAAAGAAAATAATAAAAGAAATAATTAAATACAAGAAATCACACTGCTTCACAGTTTCTCTTCTTAAGATACTTAAGATAAGTCCCGATAAAAACAGAATGATATCTTCTGTCAAATGCATTTCTTGGTGCAATCGAAAGATAGAATTGCCTTCACATCCCGTGCTGCAACAGCTTTTAATAGTCCACTGCTTGTTATAAGCCGTTGTTATATTTAAATACTAGCTTTGGAGCGCGGCTCCGCCCGCGGGTTGTTCCATTATCGCAGGAAAGAGTAGCCTATGTCCTTGCTCAAGAGTCAAGTCAAAAAGTAGGCTTTTACGAAAAAAAAAATGTATTTTATTGATCAAACTAGCTATTAAAGTACAAGTTCTGATTAGTTTTGAAGCTAGATGGCGTTGTGTGTCAGATATTCGAAACATCCAACTATTCGTCTACTTCACCATGAAGGTTTTAGAATATCCTCATTCCTCAGAGGTTATTTATTATTACTGTATTGTCTTTTAATACATTACCTACCAAAAGGAACGTATAGACTATGTGAAGACACATCATTAATGGAACGTCATTTGACATTGTAAAATGTTAGCCTAAAATTTTTTTTTCATTTTTTTTGTTATTTAAAATAGTAACTTATTTACCTTAAGTTACGGTTGTATTTTAACTGTCTTTTATTGTCAGTTAGGTTATGGGTGATATTTTGTATAGCCACTAAGGCTTGTCGTCAACATGTGGTGATAATAAAAATATAAAATTTTAAAATACGTAATTTTAATATTTTTGTGCTTCACCAAAGCCGCCACATAACTGCGTAATATAAATAAGCGAGGTTACATCTTATATACGGTAAGTTGTGTTAAATATTTTAGATTTCAATATCAATGAGTTTATTATATTCTAAATGCGTTAAGTTTAAGTATTATGATTATCTCAAGTTAGATATTCAAGTAGTTATAAGCTATATTGTAATATTGTGCTCTTTCAAATAAAAACTATAGACGATAACTCGAGGCTCCAGGCAAGTGGCCTCCACAAATTTCTGTGTTGTTTCACTGTGGCTGCTATGATTTCCAGTGCTACTTCGCTGAGACCTGATATCTAGATTCGCTTCGCCTTAGCGGCTACGATAACTAGCATCGCTTCGCAAGGGCCGCTATGATATTTAGTGTCATTTCGCCGTAACCGCTACGATATTTAATGTTGCTTCGCTGTGACCGCTACGATATCTAGCGTAGCTTCGCTTCAGCCACTATCATTTCTCATGTCGTTTTGTGCGGCCGATAATGTCTTGCACAAAAAATTATTAGTAGTGACCAAGCTATATCGTGAGTGTATTTTTGGTAAAGAGACAATGTCGTGTGAACGGTAATAAATCTGGCAGATCGACGATCTTATTGGAGCAGTGCTGTACTTCTTCGCGCAAAAATATTATATGGTCAAAAGTTTAACGTTTTTATTATTAGCCAGAGTAAAGAAGTTCCTTGTTGCATTTAAAATAAATGTATCAGATAATGTCATTGTCAAATGTAATTATTCAAGTTTTCAAAATCGAGGTGAAAAGGTAAATTATAACTAATTCATGCAAGAACGGACAAGACAATATTGCAAAATTACTAGCATTTAGAATCTTATAAAATTAATGGATTCTATTCATATCCAAGTGTTTGTATTTGAAAAGAAGTTGTCCTAAAACAATCACTTACCTTGGATGCCTTTTGTGTTGATTAATGTTGCTAACTTGATTCTATCAAAAGCTTTCCTCAAGTCTAACATTTTAGAAAAAAATATATGCCACTAAAATTATGCCCATATTGTTGTGCTTATATGTATGTGTCTAAATTGGGAATTGGCCTATGACAAGCAGGGGACTGCGATAGGCTGATGATAATGAAAGTCGTGCCTAACTTAACACGTAGATGACGAATTATACTAGTTTCTTCTTGTAGACTATAATATGCAGCTTTACAAAAGAGCTGAGTCATGATCAAGGTTATAATCAATTTAAAACATTTATTGAAGCAATACATATAGATTACTTGAAAGTTGCATTTTTAGAAATTGCACAGAATACGTGAAGTTTAAAAGCTTTTATCTAGTTTCTGTTGATTTTTATTAAATATGGAACCCGTACCCAAAACCACTCACCCCATGCCCCTCCTCATCCCCCAAAGGCAACACACTAGTGACGCGTCTGGTAGCGGCGTTGGGTGTCTATTGGCGGCGGCAATCGCTCGTTTGCCCCATAATTACATAAAAAATGGACCTATAATAGTTCCTTGTGGGAGTCCAAAAGAAAATGTTTCTTTTATCAAGTACCTTGATTATTCTTACGATCATTGGATTGCTAGATTCAAAACGAATGGGAAGAAAGAATTGGCGATCCTAGTACGTTAATGCTTGACTGGTGAATAATTGTACAATAACATTTTTGGGAACTATTTTAGGACATAAGCTTAGATATGTATGCACATAATTTTGCAATATTGTAACACTTAACAACTAATACAGAAATAATGAGAATGAAAGTACTAGAAAAGCTAGCTCTATTTAGGGTCCTTTTCAACTAGATGATTATTTAATATTAAAACGAGACATAAACGCATATATAGAATAGCTTTTCTGGTACCTTTTTAATTGAAATTTTGACAGTGTGCGAAAAAACCTTTGTGAGACTCACTCCTTCGAATGGAAAATTCGTAGTAAATATTTGATCTAAGTAATAGCCAATTTCAATTATTTCAACTATTGAAAAGGGTGTACATTATTTAGTAAATACGAGTAGAATAAACGATGTATGGACTTAGGTAATCTGGATTTGGTAAATCCAAAATCTATTAATTCGATAAATTTGTCACTTTGATGTTAAATTTCGTTTCTTTTGTTGTGAATTGTATCTACAAATCACGAGATCTTTTTATATTCTCCTTCAATCGTTTTGTAAGGTTTACATCCTTTCGTCTTACATTAACTTGGTTGATTATTATTTCATGTTTCTTCTTCTATTCTTACTTCTGTATATGTTACATGCAGATTTAACCACTTGGCGTCACCCACCCTGAATAAATTTATCATATTTTCTCATAAGTATCCTGAGGGTAGTTGGCTACCAGTAGGTACAGCGATGTACATTTTTTCTCTCACATTTTTCTGCATTCAAAATTCAGTAAATTCTGTTTGGCCTCTTTTATTGCTGACTTAGTAGGAAATCGTAAACTGATTGTATAATGATATAAATATTTCTCTTAGCTACTTTGGACAAACGAACCTTAGTTGGACGGGGAAGTACTTTACAATCGAAATAATTAGAAGGAAAACACGTGTTCGATGAAAATAACTATTTATTTACTACTGCTTATTGTTTATTTTATATGTTATAAACATATGTATATATCTGACAAAATATAATTAAGGGTTATTTGTGTTCATTAGTTAACTAGATTTTGCCCTTAAATAATTTTATTTACAAAAGTGGGTAGATAGATATTTTCAACGAGTAGTTTATTTCTTGTGGTTTCTTTTCAATTACCTATTTAAAGGTTGGTACACCCTTCTCTATAAAGGTAAGTTCACACACTATCAAAATCAGATTTTTAAATACAATAGACTTACGTTTCGAGGATGTCTCGCCGTTGTCGCTCTTAACTTTCTTTGCTCGAGATGTGGTTGCTTTAGCTGCTCGTTTCCTTGGTTTTGGCTCTTCTTCTTGCTTTATGGGTATTTCGAATTCTGAGGAAAAATAACTGAAAGTAGTACTAAAAATAGGTTCGCGAGAATAGGGTCAAGATATCAATCTTCGCTACTATCATAAAGATGGAAATAATTGTCTTAAAGACGAAATTTTTCTGCATCTATAATGAGTTTTTTTAACAGGTAAGGTATAATAATCGGTGAGATGCACATCCACTCCCATTCCGAGAAAGTGTAACATACATATATATTGCAATGTAACATACATATATATTGCAACCGTGCGATTTTCCCGAAACTTTCTGCCGCGCACAACAGAACTGTGGAATGAGTTGTCGCCTGCGGTGTTCCCGGACCAATACGACCTTCAAACCTTCGAAAAAAGAGCGTACTCTTTCTTAAAAGGCCAGCATGGACGGCCCATGGACACCCTCAACACCAGAGGCGTTACAAGTGACGCATGACAAATGTTTGCATGATCTGCAAATATTTGTTTCGGAGTTTGGGTGTTTTCTATGTACAATATGTATGTATTTACAAAAAAAAAAGTATATATGTATTTATATCAGTTGTTTAGTACCCATAAAACAAGCTCTGCTTAGTTTGGGACTAGATGGCGTTGTATCTACTGATCATAATAGAGCTTCAAAGTAGACGGTTACAAAGTAAACTTTTGGTATTTTTAAACTTTACAGATAATACAGAAACATTTGAATAGGCCACCATAGTGTGGGTCACCATATTGCTTTGTTGCATTCGCAATGAGTATGGTGACCACTATTCTTAAATTCTAGTAGAGTCAGGTACTGTTTGTACTTGTATTGTTTGTCGTAAGACACGCCTAAAGAAGTAAATTACACACGCAACAGAACTGCAAAGAGAAAGCAATCTTAAAACATGACCGCACGGTTGGCCGAGTGGTGTCAGCGGTCGCCATGCCGCTTGCTACTGCGCCAATGTCGTGGGTTCAAATGCCACGCGGTACAACACTTTGTGTGATCCACGAATTGTTGTCCCGAGTCTGGATGTTCTTAGTGTCCGTTTCATGTATGTTTGTAAAGTCCCCCACGACACAGGATGTTTATTCCTATAGGCCGACCGTTTATCTGAGTCCTCGCCTGCGCGGTAACAGGGGCGCTCTTTACTATGTCGTCACATATCTTAGGAACTATCTTGGCGCATTTCATCTCGTGTGTATCTCACTAAGCGCACCCGCCGCCCGCACCTGTCTCAGTCCCCTTTGTCGTCATACCCGCGCCCCTGTTACCGCGCAGGCGAGTACTCAGATAAACGGTCGGCCTATAATGTGCGAGTTGTCTTTTTAAAAGAAAAAAAAAATACAACCCGTCTGGCAGGCGTGATGCAGTATTTCTAGCAGCTAACTACTAAATGGTGTTGAAGAAACATTTAAGATAGCTACCTGTTCCGGAGTATGCCTCCTCGGCCGAATTCCGGCCGTTGTCATCGGAATCGTTATCTTCTTCCACGATGGGTTCAACCTTCACTATACTCGCTGGGAAATCACAAAATCATGTTATTACAAGGAATAAGGAATCAGGTATCTTAAAAATAACCCTTTCAAAGAACTTGAAAGGATTTGGGTATGGGGATTCAGGTTTATAGTTATTTTAATAAAGCTTTGAAATTGGCCGTCACTCATATATTAATACGGGAATTTAGTAATCCTTTTTACGATAATTTTGCAAATGGAAAAGTATGAAATTTGGCACAGTTAAAATTTATATGGAAAAGGAGCGAAGAAAGCTAAAAATAATTAATTGTGGTTGCATTTCAACCACTGGGCGACGATTAGTATAATCATTTACCGTGGGAGAGCCACGCTTCGGCATGACCGGAGTGATACCATGGTCTCACAGAAAACTGGTGTGAAACAGCGCCTGCGCTGTGTTTCACAGAGTGAGTGAGGATACAGGAGGCCCATACCTCGCCCTTTTCCCATACCATAAAAGCTGGCAACGCACTTGTGCCGCCTCTGGTGTTGCGGGTGTCCATTGGGCGGCGGTTTTTGCTTACCATCAGGCGATACGTCTGCTTGTTTGCCCGTTATTCCGTAAAAAACAAAATTCAACACTGAAAGAATTTTTCAAATCGGACCAGCGGTCCATGAGATTAGCGCCTTCAAACAAACAAACTCTTCAGCTTTATAATATTAGTATAGATTATAATCGTTCCAATCGTTTATTTAACTTTTGACAGCTCTAATACTTAATCAAATAGTGATACCCTGACCCGTTACCGATTCGATTTCTTTTATCGCTCGATTTTATGTATGAAGAAGTTTTAATCGATTTAACACACTCATTATTTTATCGATAATTTCGTACTTTTATCGATTATTAAACAGCAACACCGGACGCGGAGCCGACGCGCGACTCCATTTTGTTGTTAGTGTTAATCCACATTTTCATAAGTCGAGTTGAGTATTTATATTCCTCCGTACTGATTTATTTGTGAATTCTCACGTTTGGTTGAGTTGAGCGTATCGTTCCTCCCTTCGTTACTGTCAAAATACCAAAAAATAAAGTACTCAAAGGACATACAAGGATAATTATTTTATTGTATGTTTTATAAATATAATCGATTATCGATTTATTTCAAACCCGTTTTTATAGTCTGTAGACATTAATTACGAAAGACACATCTCTAAGTGCGCGGAGCCCGTCCATGAAGTACAGTATTCCCTGTAGTACATTGTATCAAAAATTATTACAAAACTTTATGTGCGTGATTTGTCAAAAGTTAAATAAACGATTGGAACGACTATAGCTATGGTTTTTAACTGACTTAAAAAACGAGACGAGTCTCATTTTGACTGTATTTTCTTTTATGTTTGTAACCTCAGAACTAAGATTTTGATAATTATTTTTATATTTAAAAGCTGGTGCTTCCCACGTGGTCCCATTTCAATTAAGTTCTTAAAGTTTTTTATTATAAAGCTACTTACGTTTAAAAAGCTTGTGGTTGACATGCTTCTTGAATTGCTCCTCGGTGTTTAGAACTTGTTTCTTAAAGTTGGCGGCGTTTCGCAGCTGCGTGATGCATACCTCGCATATACCACCATAATCACCGTTCTCTGAGGTACTCAACTGCATGAGAAAAAGATATATTCATTTATTTCACTCAGAAGTCGTCTGTGTTATGACGGATTAAGAAACGAGGACGAGACGACGAAGGAGTGTCTAAGGGAGCAAACCACAAATGTCTACGAAATATACGAATTATTATTAAGTACCTACTAACAAAGTCATGGAAGAGCCGTATGTTCGATGTCTGGTTTCTAACAAGCTAAATTTTCGGAAAAATAAATAAAGTACTTACAGTTTAACGACTTGCGAAGGTTATAACCGTAATATGATTCGTATTTGAAAACTAGCCAAGTCAGAGTTTAGGCTTCAATAAATTATCCTAAGTTTTAGGGAGAAATTATATTTTAAGGTATTATATAATACTAGCGACCCGCCCCGGCTTCGCACGGGTGCAATGCTGATACTAAATTAAATACACTACAGAAAAACTATGAACGTTGTATATAAAAACATAGCGGCCCGCTCCGACTTTGCACGGGCATAAAATAGAAACCTCTAAAATTAGCAATGTTGCCTTAGTATATGATGCATGTATTATACATATAAACCTTCCTCTTGAATCACTCTATCTATTGGAAAAAACCGCATCAAAATCCGTTGCGTAGTTTTAAAGATTTAAGCGCACATAGGGATATAGGGACAGAAAAGGCGACTTTGTTTTATACTATGTAGTGATTTTCAGTTGTTATAAATAAATCTCAGGTGACCATTGTTACACCCATTTAGATAGCACTTCTTTTGTCGTTGAAGTGAATCATATCATAATATTGAACATGGTTCTCATTTCCCATTTGTAGGTTTTTTTTATGGAATAGGGGGCAAACGAGCAGACGTACCGCCTGATGGTAAGCGATTACCGTCGCCCATGGACACCTGCAACACCAAAGGCGTTGTGCGACAACACAAGTGCGATGCCGGCCTTTGGGGGATGAGGAAGGGGATGGCGAAAGTAGTTGGGGTATGAAGTAGGCCTCTAGTATCCTCACTCACTTACTTACGCTTACCATCAGGCGATACGACTACTCATTTTCACGCAATTCCATAATAAAAAAATCTCTACAACTTATAACATTAAAAGAAACTACGAGAAGAAATTTATACTTCAGGGTATATACCTATCACTACATAGTATAAAACAAAGTCGCCTTTTCTGTCCCTATATCCCTATGTGCGCTTAAATCTTTAAAACTACGCAACGGATTTTGATGCGGTTTTTTCCAATAGATAGAGTGATTCAAGAGGAAGGTTTATATGTATAATACATGCATCATATACTAAGGCAACATTGCTAATTTTAGAGGTTTCTATTTTATGCAAAGTCGGAGCGGGCGCTATGTTTTTATATACAACGTTCATAGTTTTTCTGTAGTGTATTTAATATAGTATCAGCATTGCACCCGTGCGAAGCCGGGGCGAATCGCTAGTAATATATAAAACCCTATCATTGGATCTTTAATATTTCAGATTATATTATAAAAGCCCTCGAGGGCCAGACCTTCGTTATTTTATAAAAGCTGATAGTTTATCTGCGGATGTTCCCTATACAGGTAAGTACGACCAGAGACTATGAAGTTTGGGTTGTGGTTACTTGGGCAGGTAACTGGTAGTAAAGGTGTATAAAATAGTACCTTAAATTTGTTAAAGTATAAAGCTCAATTTTTTTTTATTTTCTTAAAGATAACTTTAGAAATCTCGTCATCCATTGCCAGACACTTATGACAGTTGCTACCCCCTGCCAGACACCCCTAAACTTTAATAAATTATAATTCTACTTTCGTTATAGTATAAAAGCTGAATTTTATATATGTTACTTGGGGACCTATGAAAAGATGTTACCTCAAATAGCCAGACAGTTTTAATGGTTTTTATATCTTGCCAGACACATCGAAAGTCCGCTGTAAACAACCCTAACTTCATAGTCTCTGGTTGTTCTGACCTGTATAGGGGACATCCGCAGACAAACTTTCAGCTTTTATAAAATAACGAAGGTCTGGCCCTCATGGGCTCTTAGTCTATTACAAGATACTCTTTTTGTGATAAATACCAGACTACAAGGGGTCTTAGGCAGTACTCTTTAGTATGACAAATTCAATAGTTCAACACTGCCCTGCATATTGTTTGTGGGATTACCAGGGTTCCACTGTACATATAATTTAAATTTTAGATTTTTTCCTAAAATAATTAATACTAAAATATTAAGAATAATAAGAACATAATATTAAAATAATTGCTTTTTACTAAATGCTACACACACTATTCATGGTACATAAACCAAAATATCATTTTTTCAAATGATTGTCTGTCTGTTTTTTCTGGCTAATCTGTGGAAGGGCTGGATTGATTGATAGCTAGTGGATGATTTATGGAGCTTAGCTACTTTTTTTAGACTAGCTTTACCTCGCAATGATACCCACGGTATGACAATAACCGTGGGTAATGCTGCGGGGTTCCGCTAGTTTAAAATATTTACTAAAGAAAAGTACAAAAACTATATTTATTTTTTCATACCCATAAATGATAAGGGTGCCATAAACACCTTTTTTTATGGCAAAGGAATATATGCTGGGCTAGCTAGTAAATCTTTACAAATAAATTAAAAAAAAAAATATGCAGTTACTGATTCATTTTTATTTACATACTAGCTGAGCCGCAGTCTAAAAAAATGTAGCCTAAATTACTCATTAGTACATCAGCTATCTGCCAGTGAAACTCCCATCAAAATAGTTTAGCCATTCCTGAGATTAGCCGGAACAGATAGACAAAAATTGAAAGAATGTTATATATTGATATATGTACTGTGTATACATACAAATGCATTTAGTAAAAAGCGATTACATTAATATTACAAACACTATTATTATTTATTTGTATCTGTATAGATGTTGTCTATAACTTTAGTTTTAAAAAATCTAATAAGATATTTATCTGAACGAGATCACAGTACGCAAGCGTAAAATGGAAAGATACGGTTCAGTGAGCAAAAGCAATAAAAGTAATCGAATTTGTCTAAACTAGTACGTTTAGCTAACAGTAGCCTAATTAAAGGACTCTTACAACTCAATAGGTCATAGGGTCATTTTTAGCGCATTGAAGGCTATTTATTATTTTCTTTTAGTCTACCGAATTCAACAGTAAAATAGGAATTACACATACGTTTAAGTCGAATATTTCCTTCAACATGTCGGCGTAGACCTCTTCTTCGCCCATCCATGTATAAGACGTTTTCACATCTTTATAAACACCCTCTGATGCACAACACCGGCACATACTGTTCAATATTGCAGTCTCCATAGTGTCCGACTTCACAATTATCACATTTACTCTTAAAATTATATTAAATTATAAATAAAAGTTATAGGACGCTACAGCTCGATAGCTCCGCCATTTTCTACCGAGCCTTTTTTTATTTACGTCTGAGAGCAAGTGCGACTGTATTGAAGCAAAAGCAATAGTCTTTACGGTCTAGTCCATTCAAATGTGTAAATAAAAATGCCATGACGCTATGACTTGTATCTAAACCTTTAAAAACATAGTAAATTAATCAATTAGATCAATTAAGAATGAAGACATGATATTTTGGACACATTTTAAACCAATTAAATGAATATAACAAAAGAATAGAACATTTGATAACACTGGTTGAACGAAACGTAAGTAAATATTATTTTTAAAATTGACAGATGACAGTTGACAGCCCTGCAGCAGTCTATCTAATCACTCTTGCTATATTTAGCATATTTAACGCGAAAGAATATTCCTCTAAATGTAAACACTATAGAATGATCTGTATTATAATCTGATGAACCGATTAAAATGCTAAAAGTATGGCTCAAGTAACTGTATGCGGTGCTGTCTGTGTAATTGCTGTGGGTTTTCCAAAAGACAATTAGGAGATCTAATACATGACCTAAAAGTGCATTAAAAGTGACGAAAATGTTTAGTGAAGCTTCATGCCGTTGTTGCCTTGTGCGACCTCCAGACAAGGATTTATACTCCACCTACTCAAGACTCGGCAAATCTGAAGTTTTTTCTGACATGCTGAAGGAATGCTTTGAAATAGACGTAAATAATCATTACCTTTTTTAATGTAATACTACAACAGAACACGGTCTCTATTTATCTCAATTCTACTTCCTAGTAGAAACTAATCTCATACATGTCCGACATTGTCCGACATACTTGTAGGTGGAGCAGACAAAAGCTAGTATTTATTTATATGGTATACCAACAGCACATATACAACACTCTTTTAAAATTTTACATAGAAATATTAACTAGTATGCATGCCTATTACACATACACACCACATTCAGTATAGTAACCCCTAGTACCTTTAGATTAGCTGACCTTTGCAACCCTCTACCTCAACTCTCAACCTACGCCTACTTTTGCCAGTAGTATAATAATTTTCCCCTGTTTTTAAACATTCTTCATTGACGCTCCGCTCCTGTTTGTCTTAGCGTGATGATATATATAGCCTATAGCTTACCTGGATAAATGGACTATCCGACACTGAAAGAATTTTGCAAATTGGACCAGCGGTTCCTGAAATTAGCGCGTTCAAACAAACAAACTCTTCAGCGTTATAATATTAGTATAGTTAATAAACCTACTTCTTATTCTTTGAAAAAAAAAATTGCCATATTTTTGCAGCTACCGGATGATACTGGTGTTGATGACGCCGGTATATGTGAAATATGCATCATGCGTCTCCGTGACGCTAGCGACTTCAAGCATCAAGTGCAACGCTGTCAGATAGACTTCAGAGCTAAGCTGCTGAGTATTAAAGGTACACTGTTTTTTCTTCTAAATATGGCAAATCTATATATATAAAAATTAAACCCGTATTCCGTTGTCACGACATAGCATGAAAACGGCTTGACCGATTTGGCTGATATTTTTTTTGTAGTTTTCTAATACTCTGTACAAGGTTCTTACGGAAAAAAATATTAAGAAAATCTCTCAGAAAGATTGAAAAATATACATTTAATTTTGCATATTTTAATAAAAGCGCGTTACGAATGTCAACGTCATTTAATTTAAAACAAAAAACTCTGTGGTGATCTATGACACCACAGACATAACCGCGCTAATTGATTCCAGTTCAAATTGAATAGGTACGCATACATAAGATAGGTCAGCTATACAAAATAAAGTAGTGCATCAAATTTACGCTAAGGCGGTAGGAAGTTCGCCGGGTCAGCTAGTGTAATAATAAAACTGCTTCGAAGTCTTCACATTATCTCGCAGAGGATAATGTGAAGGCATGTTCAAGGTAATTTGACCAATGCCAGCCGTTTTTATATTACTGTATCTTAACAGAGGCAGGTTCGCACAGTCGCCTTCGACGTCAAATCTGGATAAGTGTGAGCAGTCAGCACCTGTCTACCAGGGTACAGGGTTGACTTATGCACAACATAGTACAATTCTTCCGTTTTTTTATTTGTTTTAGATGAAGCTCGTTCAAAGGTGAAAGAAGAACTTGCTGAATTGGACGAGGAGAATGGAATATTATTCCTAGGTATGCTTCATATTAATATTCTTATTAACCAGCTGAGTCCTGCGGTGTTAAGGTACAAATACAATCGCTGGTAATACCGCGGGGCGAAGTAGTCTAAAATAAAAGTAGCCTTCGTTACTCCTTATATCATTCAATATCTCCCAGTTAATATTCCATCGAAATCGGTTCAGGCGGATTAGCCGGCACAAATAAACAACTTTTTTTTTATTGTGTTGTGGGCAAACGAGCAGACGTATCGCCTAACACCAGAGGCGTTACAAGTGTGTTTCCGGCCTTTTAGGAAGGAGTACGATCTTTTCTTGAAGGTTTGAAGGTCGTATCGGTCCGGTAACACCGCAGGCGACTGCTCATTCCACAGTTTTGCTGTGCGCGGCAGAAATTTTAAGGAAAATCGCACAGTTGTGAATTTATCATAATTTTTTTTTTATGAACGCACCATGTATAGGATTAGGAGTAGGTACATTTTCCTGTTAGTTAAGTACAGTAAGGTGTCTGGTGTCTACTGCGGAGAATTCCCGTTTATGATGGTTTATGGGCCTCCGGTATCCTCACTCACTCGGTGAAACACAGCGCAAGCTTATTTCACACCGGTTTTCTGCGAGGCTGTGGTATCACATCGGTCGAGCCGGCCCATTCATGCCGAAGCGTGGCTATCCCGCATGTCAATTCAGTAGTTTAAACAGAACAGTACAACATACATATGTAGATTCCTCAAACTAATACCCTTCCTTTTGGCTACTTCACATACACACACACACACACACACGCACACACACACACACACGCACACACACACACACACACACACACACGCACACACGCTCACACACACACACACACACGCACGCACACACACAAAATTATAAATTTAAAAAAATAACCAAATTTGTTTCAATTTTACAGAAATCAAAGATGAAATGTCGGACTTCGAGGACGGAATCCTGAAAGAAGAAGACGATGACGACAAGAACTTGGCTGAAATAATGGGCTTCAACAAAGTCAGCGTTAAGAAGTATACCTCGAAGAAAGGCACCACTAAGCAAAGGTTAACCAAAAAAGGTAAGGTATTGTTTTGCAGCTTTTTTTTTTTTTTTTTATTGAATAAGAGGCAAACGAGCAGACGCATCACCTGATGGTAAGCGATTACCGCCGCCCATGGACACCTGCAACACCAAAAGCGTCACAAGTGCGTTGCCGACCTTTGGGGGATGGGGAGAGGGAATGGGGGAGGGGTGGGGTATGGGCCTCCGGTATCCTCACTCACTCGGTGAAACACAGCGCAAGCGCTATTTCACACCGGTTTTCTGTGAGGCCGTGGTATCACTCCGGTCGAGCCGGCCCATTCATGCCGAAGCGCGGCTCTCCCACGGAAAAAAGCAGCAAAAAAGCAGCTGAACTAAATGTATGCATTAGGTATATGTCCTGTGTCGCGGGGTTAACACACATACATGAAACGGACACAAGGAACACCCAGACTTAGAGCAACAATTTGGTGTGTTGCCCCATATAGGGCCCCACAACACGTAGCTTGACCATACCCTAAGCGTGTACTTTGAGAGGGTTCATGTGAATCCGGATGTTTTAAATGCAGCTGATCCCTGAATCCCTCCTTTTCCGTAATTTTTCCCGTGATTTTATTGTCGTGTATGTGGAATATTGCGGTAATTAATTTACGGATAATATATAGCTTATATACACTAAAAAAAAAATTTTTTTCTATGGGTAAAATAATTATCAAAATCTGTTCAGAAGATCTAGAGACTTTACTTAACTTACTTAACATCCTTGAAGCTCAAAAACTTTACCTCTTTGTAATATCACTAGTTTCTGCCCGCGTCTCCGCCCACATACCATTGTGTAGTAGCCTAAGGTTAGGGAACCTCAGACCACTATCTATGGAGGATGCGATGGACTTGAGCAACGAAGTACGTAGTACGAGTATATTGTTTACAATATAATAACAACAACAAGTTAGGAATAAATATGTTTTTATTAAAAGCTAACGGAGGTATATATAATAAAAGTTTTGCACACGACACTAATATCAAGGAGAAGGGACACAGGTAACGAGTGCGAATATAGCCGCGCGACATCCCTCTCTGTTGCGCAGGCGCCGTCTATCCTACGATTCCGAGGAGCGTTTAGATGACCTTTCCAACTCGCCTGCTCGCTACACCACTCCCCCAGTGAGACCGTTACTACGGGCGATAGTAGTTTGGGAATCTAACTGTACGCCCACTCCTGGTTTTTTGTACGGGGGTCTGGTCTTTGATAGTCTCGGTGTCTATTGGTGTTTCTTTAGTCACGAAAGCTGGCTTCAGTCGATCTATAGTTACCTTTTGTGGCTTTCCTTTTACTTCGATGTCGAAGGTCTTGTCGTCGCGGTGAAGAACCTTGTATGGTCCCAGGTAGGGTGCTTGAAGTGGTCTTCGTTCCGGACCCTGACGAAGGAAGACATGAGTAGCCTTGTGCAGGTCTTTTGGAATGTAAAAGGATCGGCTGGAACTTCCGTGCCATGTTGTAGGTTTCGGCGTTAGCTTGTTCATGTGCGAACGTAGTCTACCGACGAGGCTGCTCAGATCGACTGTCTCATCAGTGGTGCTGTTAAAGAACTGTCCAGGTAAACGTAGTGTTTCACCGTAGACCAGTTCTGCCGCGGAGGTTTGGATATCCTCCTTCCATGCGGTGCGTATGCCAAGGAGAACCCATGGCAGTACCTCAGTCCAATTCGTAGTGGCGTGGCAGGTGATGGCGGCCTTCAGCTGACGATGTAACCTTTCCACTATGCCATTAGCTGCAGGGTGGTAGGCAGTTGTAAAATGATGAGTAGCGCTGACTAGTGCAGTGAGGGCCTTAAAGGTCTGCGATGTGAACTGTGGGCCACGATCAGTTGTTATGTGTTCAGGGCAGCCGAAGCGTGCAAACCACCCAGATATTAGGGCAGCTGCACAGGTTTCTGCGGTGATGTCAGCTAGTGGATACACCTCGCACCAACGAGTAACTCGGTCGATGACCGAAAGGCAGTATTTAAAGCCTGAAGATAATGGTAACGGGCCTACCAGGTCCAGGTGTATATGTTTGAACCGTGCTGATGGTATTTGGAATGCTGTTAGTGGAGTTTTTGTATGCCTCGACACTTTACTTCTTTGACACGGTTGACACTCCTTAACCCAACGACGACAGTCTCGCCTTACGCCAGGCCAGACAAACCTTTGGGTTATTAAATGGACTGTTGCTTTTACACCTGGATGGCTAAGGTTATGTAGGGTATCGAATACCTGCTTTCTAAATGACCTGGTGATATATGGTCGTGGTTCTGCCGTGGTATCACAGTATATCTCTATTTGCGAGTCTGGTAGAATTAACCTCTCGAGCTTAAGACTGGAGCCATTGCGTAACAGATCTTGAAGTTCAGTATCAGTTTTCTGCTCGCTAGCTAAGGATGTGTAGTCTATAGGCGTATTCACTTCATTGATGCGTGACAGAGTATCAGCCACAATGTTGTCTTTGCCGGCCACGAACCTTATGTCTGTTGTGAATTGGCTGATGAAGTCCAAATATCTGAACTGTCGAGGGGAGCAGTTCTCACGATGAGTAGTGAAGGCGAAGGTAAGTGGCTTATGGTCTGTTCTAATTGAAAAAACACGCGCCTCCACCATGAACCGGAAGTATCGTATAGCCTCGTAAATAGCTAGAAGCTCTCGGTCGTACGGGCTATATTTCTTCTGTGAAGGGCTTAGCTTTCTTGAAAAGAATGCCAGCGGTTGCCATTCTTTACCCTGTCGCTGCTGTAATACTGCTCCAATTGCTGTATCCGAAGCGTCCGTTTGCACAGTTAATTCTGCTTTCGGGTCTGGATGAGCTAGGAGTGTGGCTTCTGATAAGCTGTGTTTACATTTTTCAAAGGCTTCTGTAGTTTCTTCTGTCATAACAACTGACTGTGAACCTTTTATCTTTGGTCCCTTGAGTAAGCTGTGAAGAGGCGCCTGTATGGAAGCTGCCTCTGGTATAAACCGACGATAAAAATTCAGCATTCCTAGGAATCGTCTCAGTTCCTTGACAGTCTTAGGTGCTGAAAACTCTTGTATAGCCTAGACTTTTGTGTTAAGTGGCTGGATACCTGCGGCTGACACTCTGTATCCCAAGAAATTTACCTCTTCTTGACCAAATATGCATTTGTTCGTGTTGATTAAGACTCCAAATTCTGATAATCTATCGAACAGTTTTCGTAAGTGTTGCTGATGGAGTCTGGTGTTGGAACTGTAGACCAAGATGTCATCCAAGTAGCCATAACAGAAGTCTAGCCCGCGAAGAACCTCATCCATGAACCGTTGGAACGTCTGAGTGGCATTTCGAAGCCCAAACGTCATGAATGGGAATTCGTATAAGCCAAAGGGCGTCGTTATGGCAGTCTTGCAAATATCCTGTTCTGCTACGGGTATCTGATTATAGGCCTTGACTAGGTCTATGGTGGAGAAGATCCTAGTGCCAGACAGTTGCTGAGTGAAGTCCTGCAGATGTCTAATTGGGTACCGGTCAGGGATTGTACGTGCGTTGAGTGATCGATAATCTCCGCAAGGACGCCAACCATCATTCTTCTTGCGAACTAAATGCAGAGGTGAAGACCAAGCACTCTCAGACTTCCTCGCAGTGCCATTGAGCAGCATCTCTTCGAACTCTTGTTTCGCAATTTTGAGCCGTATAGGGTCCAAACGACGTGGACGACCAAAGACCGGTGGACCCGATGTAGTGCGAATATGATGCATAGTACTATGTTTGGGGGTACTTGGCGTACCCGCTGGACGTGTAAGGTCAGGAAACTCCTTCAGCAGACAATGATAATCGCTATTGTCGATTAAGGTGCGCACTGATGATATGTTTTCGGTGGAAGTATGTTGGGGCAGTCGGACCGTAAGTGTAGTGAGGTTGTCTATTAAGCGCTGGTTTCGGCAGTCGACTAGAAGATTATAGTAAACTAAAAAGTCGACGCCGATGATTGGCTTGGTGACATCAGCTACTATGAATCGCCAGGAAAATGCGCGGCGAAGTCCCAGGTCCAATGTCAGTGGAATAAAACCATATGTGTTTATAATGGTACTGTTGGCTGCATACAATTTGTATTTTGTTATAGCCCGAGGCTCCCGAACAGAAGATCTTGGAAATACACACAGGTCTGAACCCGTATCTATGAGATATTGTATTTTAGTTTTAAGATCTGTAATGAACAGGCGGCTTGTTATTGATAGGCAGTCTTTTCCCGCCGTTACTGGCTGCCTTGATAGTTTACCGACTTTTGTGCGCGGTAAGTACAAGGCTGTGTGCATTTGTGGGCGCGTTCTCCAAACCGGTAGTGATAAAAACAATGCGGATGGTCTCTGGGACGGGAACGTGAACGGGAACGGCTGCGACCTCGTTGGTGTCTTCTATCTTGAGAACGCTGAACTCGACGCAGTTCTGTGCTCATGCATTCCATCTTGCGAGTCAGTTCAGTTACGGCTTGGGTCAAGGCATCGATTGTATTCCCTTGCATTCCGGTAGACGTTTGCGCTGCTGCTGCTACTTGACCGGTTACTGGCATGCTAGTAGATACTTGACTAGTAACTGGAACGATGTCATTTATTCGATCTACTAACTCTGCTACCTCTTCCAAGCTAGAATTTGCCTGCATTGCGACTATAGTCTGGAGATTAGGCGGCAGTCTGCTAGACCAGATGGACCGAATAAAGTCGTTAGGAACGGTAGGTCCAGCCAAGTGTTGAAGATGGCGAAGAAATTGTGTAGGTTTTCTGTCGCCGAGCTCCTCGTGCATCAGCAATTGCTTTAATTTGCGCTCTTGTGATGCCGACAGTCGCTTGATTAGCTCCGCCTTCAGTTTCTCGTATTTGCCAGTTGCGGGTGGAGAAACAATGAGATCTCGTACTTCTGCAGAGTGCTGTGGTTCCAGTTGCGCCAGCACGTAATAGAACTTGGTGGAGTCGGTAGTGATGTTCGAAAGGGTGAATTGGCCTTCTAACTGAGCGAACCATAGTAGCGGATCATCAGCGTTGAATACCGGTGCCTTAACTCCGACGCGGTATGCCATAAAGAAGTCCTTACTTTCCTCCTCACTAGTAGACGGCATAGTCGCCGAATACTAGTCTAAGCTGTGCTTTAGTATAGGTACTCAAAGTGCGAATACCAGTTGTCGTGGGTCACCAGTGTAGTAGCCTAAGGTTAGGGAACCTCAGACCACTATCTATGGAGGATGCGATGGACTTGAGCAACGAAGTACGTAGTACGAGTATATTGTTTACAATATAATAACAACAACAAGTTAGGAATAAATATGTTTTTATTAAAAGCTAACGGAGGTATATATAATAAAAGTTTTGCACACGACACTAATATCAAGGAGAAGGGACACTGGTAACGAGTGCGAATATAGCCGCGCGACATCCCTCTCTGTTGCGCAGGCGCCGTCTATCCTACGATTCCGAGGAGCGTTTAGATGACCTTTCCAACTCGCCTGCTCGCTACAATTGTATTTTTGATCCAACATGCGCGGCGGTTTAGCCGTAAAAACGTAATAGACAGAGTTACTCTCGAATTTATAATATTAGCATAGATTTGTATACCTAAATAAAAAAAGATTGATTATAGCATTATATATTTTTATTTCCAGATCGTAAAAAGAAACACAGTTCACTAAAACTGTCCCTACGCACGCTTACGACAATGAACGAAATACTGCACGCCCCGAAACTAACGCCATCTAGTTTGATCACCGACAACACGAAACATAAACTCAACGTCGAGAATTTACTCAAGCATTCCAACTGCACGCCGTTTTCTAATAAGACGCTATCAGGTATGACAAGGCATTTTTTTAATCTTTATCTTTCTATAGGATTTATGTCAAGTTTTCCTTTTGTATGCAGTGCTGTTGTTCTGCGTAGTATGCTCCCTCAGTCGGCTCTTACGGTACTCACGGGTAGATAGAGATGCTGACGTTCTGTATTCTTAATCTGATGACTTAGGAAGCAAACTACGAAGGACAACATCACCGTAAGGAGAAGGAAAACTATAAACAACCCATCAACCCACCTGATCAGCGTGGTATGGTAGAAGACTGCATTCCGCCCGGATTTTCCCGGATTTGTCCTCGTTTAGAGGACATCGGGTCGGTTACTAGTTCAACCGGTTTTACCTGAATACCAGTTTTCAGGGCGAACTGAATTCGAACTAGTTGTATATTAGGCCACTGACTTCCCAATAACGATTGCCATAGATGTTCATGACACTAGGGACCGACGGCTTAACGTGCTCTCCGAGGTACGGGCGGAAAACACCGCCATCTTTCACATACTCCGGGCTGCTATTAAGAATTTCTTGTGAGAAATCCAACAGCAATCGGACTCGGGCATAACTAGACCCACGAGGTAGGCCGTGATGCTTATATATTAATATATGTTCCAGGTATAATCTGCGCGTACTGCAAGGAGGCTTATTCCAACCTTCAGCACCTCCGCTCTCACATCGCTGCCAGCCACTCCAAAGAACACCTCATCGACAACAAACGCATGGACAAAAGTAACCTCTCAATCAAAATGGACATCACAGACTTACAATGCAAGTTATGCCACACACCCTGTGACGTCATCGCCACTCTCAAAACCCACCTCATCAATAAACACGACATCAAATTCTATCCCGACGTAAACGACTACATCCTAGAGTTCAAACTGACAGACGGACAAATATTAAACTGTGCACTATGTAATTCCACTTTCGAAACCTTCAAAATGCTACTCCAACACATGAATGGACATTACAGGAATTATATATGCGATATTTGCGATTTGGGCTTCATAAATAAACATAAATTAAGAAACCATCAGCGTACACACGACATAGGGACCTTTAATTGTTCGTTTTGTGATAAAGTCTTCAGTACTCGAGTGAGGAAATTATGCCATGAGAAATATACACACAATTCTAACGCTAGGTACACAACGAACTGCCCTCACTGTGATGAGTCGTTCACCAGTTATTATCAAAGAAACAGACACATGGCCGACGCTCATAATTCAGCTGCAGCTACATACAAATGCAATATTTGTGACAAATCTTTCATACTAAAGTCTAAACTAACCTCCCATATAAAGAAAGTGCATTTAATGGAAAGAAATCACATCTGTGCAGAATGCGGTCAAGGATTTTTCATCAAACAGTCTTTAGATGAACATATGATCAAGCATAATGGTGAAAGAATATATAAATGTACCGTTTGTAGTAAAGCTTATGCGAGGAAAAAGACGCTAAGAGAACATATGAGGATACATAACAATGATAGGAGATTCAAATGTGGGTTGTGTCCACTTGCGTTCGTTCAGAAATGCAGCTTAAAGTCCCATATGTTGTCCAATCATGGGATTACTCTTGCTGAGTATGAGAGTAGCAGAACTATGGCTTCGAGTCCATAGATAACGAGGTATTCTACTCACTTGACAGACATGACACATTACAAATCAACTACTGCTTGTACGAATGTCTTCTCTTTATTGTTTTTTTTCTTACAGTCCTTAAAATAAAGCTTGATCTCTGTGGCTAAAATACCGAGGAGGTAACTTTGAAAACTATAGTGTCGTTCTTTATGTGCCAGTTTTATCACAAATGAAGTGCAATACTTACTATTAATATTATAAATTTGAAAGTAGCTCTGTCTATTACGCTGTCACGGCTAATTCACTGAACCGGTTTGAATTACGCACTTGTGACGCCTCTGGTGTTGCGGGTGTCCATGGGCGGCGGTAATCTATACCATCAGGCGATACGTCTGCTCGTTTCCCCCTATAAAAAAAAAGGAAAAAATCGGCATTGAGATGGATTTGACCGTGAAGAAGGACATAGGCTACTTTTTGTCGCCATACACGTGGGTGGAGCCGCGGACACAAGCTACTACATTGTAAATATATAAATAATCATAAATAAATAAAAAATAAATATAAAAATCCACCCCTAAAATGCACCTCGTAAGTTCTAAAATGACACTAATGACAGTTGTTACAGAGGTCAAACTATACTTCACAGACTATATAGAAAGTAAATTGTAATGGTACTCACCTAATTTATATTGAAAACTGGCTTTTTCAAATAATCTTAAAAAAAAATTGATTTTAAAGTTTTATCAACGAAAGTAGGATTTTTTTACATTTGTATCGCAACCAGCTTACCAACAAAATATTATAGACGTTTACACGTTAAATACTCACATACAAAACAATTGCCTGCCACTACGAACTCGCACATAACACTTAAAACAAAACATTCACAATTTCACGCACATATAAATACATTCCCGTGCCATCGCCATCCAGATCACTCCCGCTCGTCCCCGTATAACATCGACCCATCTTTTTGGTGGTCTGCCCCTGCCTCGGGGTCTCCACTCAAGCACTCTTCAAGCCCACCGGCTGTATTCCAGTCTAGAAATGTGTCCTGCCCATCTCAATTTCCGGCGTTCTATTTCTTTTCGCGAGAAATGGAAATTGGGAGAGGCCTACGTCCAAAGACGGACAAGCAAGAGGCTATGATTCATCATCACATTACATTCTATGTCATAACAGTGTAGGCTCATTTGTGCTTATGCTTTCACAAAGAGGTACTTTATACTTTTAACGAAGGAAAAGGCGTATGCCTACTCTCTACCGTGTTGCTATATGTTACCAACGCACAAAAATACATATTTTTTGTAGATAATGAAAGTCACTGAGTGTTGTCGTGTGTTATTTTTTTTAAGTAACTATATTGTTTCTTAACACCACAGTGTCATAGATAAATTAAAAATAACGTATTATTCATGTTTAAATTATTTTCAAGCGAAAGCGATATGGCAACATCTCATGGTAGAAATAAATGTAATATATGTGATACTAAAAGTTTATTGAACATTTTAAGCTGCATTTGTTTTAGCTCTTGGAAAATTATTTTGTAACAAATGATATACAGGTGTAAAAAGACAACTACCGAAAACTTGGTGGTTGCAGTCAGACCATGATACTGAATAGGTTTAGCGAAAAAAAACTCAAAAAAAATGTTAATTTATCTAAGTCGTTTTATGTTTTTTTCTGCTTACATACACATAGTAAAACATAACAGGACCCAAACTACCTAATTATCTCATTTAGAAAACCAAAAAACAAAGAAAATTAATAAAACAGTAATGTATTTTAATATCAAAACAGCTGGCCGGGTGAGTGCACCGTGAGTGACCGCGACAGAGCGCGCGGGCGCGTTAACTTGTACATTGCTGGCTGATATTAATAAAAATCTTGACACATTGTTTTTTCAAGCTACAATTTTTTTTAAAGACAACTGTTTGTTTTTTTTGATAAGTTTTGGGGTGCTGGATCAGCCCCTTTCGTTTTCGGTAGTCGTCTTTTTACACCCTGTATACTAACTGTAAAAGTATATGAATAAAATATATGAGTCAGTTATAACAGGTCCTCATAAAGTTACAGATACTATTTAACAAAAGGTTTTTAAAACACATATATGTCTATATAAGACTTGTATAACTGAAATCAGGTGGTAAATCTGGCTCTAATAATGATTTTTAACATCATTTACCTCTAAGAATGATTTTTAACATCAAGTGCAATATAAAGGAGAATTATTAAGAATGTCTTGGGGACTAGAGAAAGTTGAATCTTTCTTCTAACATCGTACCCATAGAGCAAATATTGAAAGTACGTTGTTTGACTGCCGCGATGGCGCAGTGGTATGCGACTGCTGTGGTCTCGGCTTCAATTCCCGAATCGGACCAAATATTTGTATGAACTGCAAATATTTGTTTCGGAGTTTGGGTGTTTTCTATGTGTAATATGTATATATTTACAAAATAAGTATTATGTATTTTTACCAGGTGTCTAGTATCCACAACACAAGCTCTGCTTAGCTTGGGACTAGATGGCGTTGTTTATAAGTCCGGAATAATTATTTATTTATTATTTATAAGGATTATGTATGTCGACAACAGTACCAGTCTTAGACGATATTTTATGTCGCTTGAATTATATATTTAAAACTGTAGTCTATATATTATGTTAATATTTATATACACATTACGTAGGTAGGCATATATGTATCAATTGATGTTACTTTTTTGTTATATTATACCAAGTAGGTAACATACGGTACAATTAATGTAATGTTAATTTATTTTTGTTATTGTAATAAAGATTTTTAATAAATTTTTTGGGTTTGTTTATAGTGTATACCAACCCGTCGAAAATATCTCCGCCACTGTTCCCCAGAGCGCGCACGCTCCGCAGCGTCCGCGCCGCTACCCGGGTCTGCTTCTGCTAGGGTGACAGATGGCCTCACCTGTCACCCTCAGGCTTGCGCTTATAGAGGACAGAGATCGTTCTGCGATCTCCGGCGCCTGAGTCGCCTTCGGTGCCTGGCCCGTGCTCGGGCCCGGCGCGCCAGGAGAGTTCTAAACCTCTCCCGGTTCCGCTCCGCTCGGATACCACCTCCTGGTGGCATGTCGGACTCGAACCGACTAAAACTGCACGCTGTCTCGGGTACTAGGGAAACATCGGGGTTTCTACACAGGAGTAGGCCGTCTACAAACTAGGTGACCCGAGGTACGTCGGGGTTCCAGGGTTTTCCTTTCTAGGGTGCACCTGGTTCCCCGGCATCTAGTACCCGAGATGGCGTGCGGTTTTAGTCGGTTTGAGTCCGACATGCTACCAGGTGAAATCCGAGGGGATTTCCACACGAGATAAAAAAACGGCACGCCACAGCTGTTCTATACATTGTCTAATTATTGTAAAGAATATCTAAACAGATTTTTTATCAGGAAATCTAAAAAAAGGTACAAATAATAATTTCTTATATATATATATTTATTTTAGCTTAATTAGTAATTAAAACTACAGTGGAAGTGTTTGTGTTAGTAAAAGACAGCTATCGCAATAGGTATATACCCTGAGGGGCTTTATAAACATACGTGAAACAAACATAAAGAACACCCAGAATCAGAACAACAATTTGAATATGGATCACACTAACTGTTGTCCCATGTGAGGGTCGAACCCACAATATACAACGCAATAGGAAACAGCGACATGACCTTTTAAACCAATGATGTTACAATTCCGTAGTGTCGACAGTAAGAGATTTTTAGTATGTACTGGCTTATACTTTCACCACGCTGCTTTCTACTAATCACGCTGAGTGTTGTGGGTTCAAACCCAACATTGGCATATATGGTGAATCCACAAATTGTTGTGCTAAGTCTGTGTTCGTGTTTGTGAAGTCCCTCGTGACACAGGATACATTCATAGTGCGAGAAGAAGAAATCTTCGATCTTGCGATAAATTGTACGTATATTTATATATATACAGGGTGTAAAAAGACTACTACCGAAAACTTGGGGGTTGCAATCAGACCATGATACTGAATAGGTTTAGCAAAAAAAAAATCAAAAACAATGTTAATTTATCTAAGTCGTTTTATGTTTTTTTCTGCTTACATACTAAAACATAACAGGACTCAAACTACCTAATTATTTCATTTAGAAAACCAAAAATCAAAGAAAATCAATAAAACAGTAATGTATTTTAATATCAAAACAGCTGGCCGGGTGAGTGCACCGTGAGTGACCGCGACAGAGCGCGCGGGCGCGTTAACTTGTACATTGCTGGCTTCTGAAATTAATAAAAATCTTGACACATTGTTTTTTCAAGCTACAATTTTTTTTGAAGACAACTGTTTGTTTTTTTTAATAAGTTTTGGGGTGCTGGATCAGCCCCTTTCGTTTTCGGTAGTCGTCTTTTTACACCCTGTATATATATATATATATATATATATATATATATACAGGGTGTAAAAAGACTATATATATATATATATATGTATATTAACTTAATATTGCCGAGTGTCAAGCTCTTCCTACAAAGAAACGAACTATGAAATGTTAAATAATCAATATGAAACTATAGTTGTGTATATTATCAACTGGATAACAATGATATCGCCATACAGGAGCAAGTTATGTTCACGAAGTTCGGCCTAATTTCGCTAGATGGCGTTAAGTATGCTTAGTGTCCAATGTCCAACAGTGGACATATTTCGGTTGAGATGATAATAATGGTGCGTAGAGAGCTGAATAAAACAGTTGTTTAATAATATTTTCATATTAAAATACAATACTTAAAACTACATTATTTGCGTTTTTCGAATACTTCATTTTTAAATGTAAAATGTATTATATATAAAGTATGTATCCAGTTTATATTTGACCTATAAATGTCTATTCAATATTCAAATACACTGGTTAAATAAGTACATTCAAAACAGCACGAAATCAATCTTGTCAATTAAAATAGGCCATTATATAATATAGAGGCACTGTATTTAGTTGTAAATAACAAATCTATTATAAATAAACAAAAATAATATTTTTCTATCACAGAATTAATCTTAATATATACACTGGATAAAATGATTTCAGTTCTACGAAATGTAAACTAAAAAACATCAATTAAGCTGGCAACCCCACTTTTCATAGACAAAATATTGTCTATTATGATAGCTATCCATAGTCCATATTAATATGCTATGGAGATACTTTAATTTGTGAGGAAGGACATAGGCTACTTTTACTAAGCCGCTTGATCTGCGAACTAAAGCTAGTATAAATATAAAAATGTTAAATTGGTTTGTACACCTACACTATAATATTCATGTACATATCGCACATATAAACCTATCTCTTGAATAATTTTATCTATTGCTGAAAACTGCGTTGAAATCCATTGAGTAGTTCAAAAGTTTTTAGCGAACATACAGCGGATGTGACCACATTGGGTCACAGTTTTTTTTTTTTTATTGAATAGTTGGCAAATGAGCAGACGTATCACCTGATGGTAAGCGATTACCGCCGTCCATGGACACCCGCAACACCAAAGGCGTCACAAGTGCGTTGCCGACCTTTGGGGGATGGGAAAGGGGATGGGGGAGGGGTTGGGGTATGGGCCTCCGGTATCCTCACTCACTCGGTGAAAAACAGCGCTAGTGCTATTTCACACCGGTTTTCTGTGAGGCCGTGGTATCACTCCGGTCGAGCCGACCCATTCATGCCAAAGCATAGCTCTCCCACGGAAAGACAGTGAGGCATGGCAAGTCACAGTTAGCTATTCCTACTGTCCATCTTGTAACTTAACATCCGTATTTGAAGTTATATCCGAGGCAGCCATACTGATCCCATGATTTGACAACAAATGACTTTTTAAACTGCACTTTTGAACAAACGTCATACTGCAAACGTCACATTTGAATCTCCTATCGTTGTTATGTATCCTCATATGTTCTCTCAACGTGTACTTCCTCGCATAAGACTTTTGGCAGACTTCACAAGCATATATTCTCTCACCGGTGTGTTTCACCATATGGGCTTTCAGAGCCTTCTTACTGAAGAACCGGTAACCACATTCCGTGCACTGACAATTTCGTTCCATTAAATGACTTTTCTTAATATGATACATTAATAAACTCTTTAATATATACGCCTTATTGCACACATTACACTTATACTGTGCTTCGGAATTATGCACTTTTACTAAATGTTGATTCCGTTGGTAGTAACTACGAAATGGCTCATTACAGTACGGACAATTAGATATGTTTCTCGCACCAAAATGTTTTATTTTCTCATGGTATTGCTTCTTAGCTCTACTTGGAAAGATTTTGTCACAATGGTCACATTTAAACGAGCCTTCTTGATGTATGGTCCGATGTGCATTCAAAGATCGTTTTGTTGCGAATGATGTTTCACATTTATTGCACGTATAGTTGTTGTAATGTAAGTTCATATGTTGTTTAAGCATTTTGAAAGTTTCGTACGTAGATGTGCATAAAGCGCAATCATAGACATCGCCTTTTCTGAGTTTAAATTGTAGAATGTGGTCCTTGATGTCATTATAGATCGTTTTTTCATGTATTTTGACTAAGTGGTCTTTTAAAGTTGTTAAATTATTAATTTTTGCGTCGCACAGAGTGCAAGATAGATCAGAAATGTCCAGTTTCACGTTATATTCAGTCATGTCGAAGTTTGATTTGAAGTTGAGTCTCTCCGATTTGTGATCTTTTTCAGTATGTCTTCGTAAGTCAATGGGATCAGGGTACGAAGACTCACAGTATCCACATATGAAGCCAAGTAGAGATTTGTTTTTAAACGGTATTGCGTTTGAGAATTTTAATATAGTTAGTAAATTTTCTTTATGTTTGAATTTGTCGTTACAATTCTTTGTCCATACTAAATTGACTTTTGTATCAGGGTATGGATCCTTAGAGATTTTAATTTTTTTTATTGATTTGATTTCTGTACGTTTCTTCTTGGGCTTCAAATCTGGCATTTCTGTTGAATCTGAAATTAATAAAACACTATCAATCTATGATAAATAAATATTTTGGATATCTGACACACAACGCCATCTAGTTTCAAACTAAATAAAACTTATACTATGAAAGTTACGGTCACTGATAGACATTTATACTACTCTATATTTTACATAGAAAATACCCAAAATCTGAAATATTTTTTTGCTGAATTTAATCGAACTTGAGACCTCATCAAAATGTAAGTAAATTGAAATGTATTTAGTATTGATTCCTTCATTAACTTACTAATGGAAGTAGCAAGTCGAGACACCAAACTTTTAATTTTATCCGTTCTCCAGGGTTTCTCAGTCTGACCAGTTTTCTTGCCCACCGGTTTACATCTACTTCTCCTAGTTTCTACTTTCTTCTTCAAGGGAGATTCTTTGCTCTCTGTCTTTATCTTTTCTGTTGCGATTACACGAGCTGAAATTTTGTAAATTAACAATATCATAAAACCAAATAAATCAAGTGCAATTTTGTTATAGGACAATTCCTATCATCGTTGGGAAGCGATTACAGCTGCCCATGGGCACCCGCAACGCGAGAGACGTTACAAGTGCGTTGCCGGTCTTTGGGTGATGGGGAGAGGGATGGGGGCGGGGTTAGGGTATGGGCCTTCAGTATCCTCACTCACTTAGTGAAACACAGCGCAAGCGCTATTTCACACCGGTTTTCTGTGAGGCTTCTATTACTATGGTCGAGCTGGACATTCATGCCGAAGAGTGGCTCCTCCGCGGTAAACTGTAAAATGGAATAGTTTACTCACCCGCATCAGCCAGGAAGTAATCATCAGACTCATCACTGCTATCCATATCAGGTTCTTCTTTCACTACAAATGGCTTTTCATCTGAAAAACCAAAACATTGGCAAAATTATTTTAATGTTTAGGACATCTGAAACTCCACGCCATCCAGTTTCAAACTAACTATGTTTGTACTTGGCAAAGGCCTCCCTGCAACAAGCCACTTCTTTTTATTCAAGGCCAGTTCCGAACAGTATCTGCGATAGGCTTAAAGATTGTCCGCTCCATCTTTTAGGGGGTCTGTCTTTTAGAAAACTTTTATACTTTTAAATTTATAATGTTTTAATAATAACTTTAATTCCTATTGGTTTTCAATGGAGTGAATTAGTCAGTTTTTTTTTTAACAGTAAAATGATTATATGTGCCGTAACAGACCACAATCCAGTTATCAAATATCAAAAAAAAAATTATATATTTTAAACACAAACCTTTTTCTTCAGTCACATCCTTAACCTTTTTGAGAAACTCCTTCTCTGTGATAAGGACCTGTTGCTTGAACATCAGGGAGCTGCGGAGACTTGCAATGCATGTCTCACAGATGCCACTTAAGGCAGTATCAGATACTGACAGCTAGAAAATAATGGATTTACTTATGAAATATTGTGCTTGTGTATATGTCAGTTATCACCAAAAAAGTAGCCTAGGTCCTTCTCCAAGGTCTAATCTATCTCTATACCAAAATTCAACCAAATCTAGAGGTTCACAGGAGGAAAGACTAACAGACAGACAATGTTAAACTTGACCACCTAACTACTGGACCATTAAGATAGTCAGTCAAAATAGTCAGAAAGGAATAGAACTTTATTTTACATTCTCAACTAATTCACTACTTCATTATTTTTAGTAAGCTAACATTATTTACAGAACCAGTAAACACAGAATAGCTATTATCTATTTTTATAAAACTCCCTTTTTTTAGGTAGACCAAGAATATCTCAGTGTTTTATTATTTGTTATTCGTAGGGTTTTTACTGTATGTTTATATACTTACAACGACATTAAAGCATTCTTTTAACATATCGGCATAAGTTTCAGATGTGTTGAGCCAATTGTATCTTGTGTGTAAGTTTTTATGGAGGCCCCGTTCGGCGCAACAACGGCACATACTAGGTTCCTCCATTATGTTTTAATTTTATTAACACTAACTTTAATTCATGTATTTTATACAAAACCTCTTATTAGAAAATTAAAAGATACTTAAAACACATCTTCTTTTTTCTATTTTATATTAGACTTATCAGATTAGTGTTGCCGTTGCTGAAAAAATTATTTACCAAATTTTTACATTTTAACATACGCCAATGTCTTTACAAATGAAGCTTTCATAAAAACTACTACGACTATTCTTAATTTATAATGTAAGGACACAATCAATCTGTGCACTCCATAACTATATGAACTTGAATGAATAATGTGGTATCCATATGTAATGCTAAGGACTTTTCTTATAACTACCTACTCAAGCGAGTCAAAAAAATCCTTTTTAGTAAAGTACAAGGTACTCGTGAAGTTACTGGACGAAGTACTCATGAAAGTTGACCGCAATCCGAATGTATGGCGTCCACACTACTCGCGAAGTTGAACGAGGTTAGGCGAATACGATAGTGTGGAGAGGCACTTCGTCTTACTTGTACGAAGAAAGACTCGATGTAACCTCGGCTTACACCGGGTCGCCGCGGGCAAGTTCCATTTGTTGTCGGTTTTTACACCCAGAACAAAGAATTCGAAGTTCCAAGAAGTGTCTACACGAAGCGCCTCTCTACAGTACTCCTTTAGGAAATCTTCTTAGTTTTTAGTTTAGGCCTCGAAATCTATAGTTTTTTTTTATTAAAAATACGCCATCTATTTTTAACCGACTTCAAACAAGGAGGAGGTCCTCAATTCGTCTGTATTGCCTAACCTCGTTCAACTTCGCGAGTAGTGTGGAGGCTACTTTAGTCGTCTGCCAATATTAAATTACTTTTCTTCTGTTTGAAAATTTAAAGTTTTGAAGAGATAGTCGTTTAGGAACATTAAATTTGTGCTATTCCGAATTCAGAGACACAAATCGAACTTTCATACTTTACGGAACTCGATCTCTATTTTCTGTCTGATTAATATAAAATTTTTGTTAGATTAAAAACAATAAATATTTTGCAAGGTTTCAAGACTGTTGAATGTGTCTATTTCTGTATTGACATAAATTGTGTTCGCATATATGTGTATAGTATACTCTTTGCGTGCGCATAGTAGTGATGTGCCAACTCGGAAAAAACTAAACTCGAGTTAACCCGAGTTAAAATCCACGTAACTCGGGTTGAACTCGAGTTACGTAACTCGAGTTAACTGGATAGACAAGTTAATGATTTTTTTTGAGTTTTTACTAATTTATTCCCTCAGCTTTGCATTAATAGTTTAAAAAATTGAGACAGACAAATTATATTTTTATCTGTTTCAATTCTTTATTTTTTATATTATTCAGATTAACTAAAGCTTTATCACCAGAATTTTGCGTTATTTTTTTTGGCACAGCGAGACGGGTTTGGGTGTGCCTTAACCTTTTTTGAGGAGGGTCAACATTCAATGTGGTTGTCGATACCAGTAACTGCGATGAAGATGAATCGAGATCGACCGAAGTACTCGTATTACTTTCATTTGTTGATGATGAATAATGACTTTCCTCGATGGCAACATTGGTAGAATGCTTTTCTTTTAATGTGGTTTAATAATGTGGCCGTATTTCCACTATATTTGAATGACTTTACACGTAACACGTCCACTCACTGGCGATTCAAATACATCCCAAACTAAAGATTTTCTTTTAGGACCCGGCATTTTTCAAAAACATAACAACGCATAACACGCAAAAACTAAAATAATAACCGGCACTTTGAAGATAACCTCAAATCTACATGTGATGACACTTGTTTGTTTGTTATGAATGAATGAATTTGGTCTAAAATGATCGGCAAACTTCTCTCCATGTCGGTTCCATTCGGTTTTCGAACTCGAGTTAGAGAGAATTCAACTCGAGTGGATTCGAGTTACGTCCAACTCGAGTTAACTCGAGTTAGTTACTCGAGTTGACCATCACTAGCGCATAGTAGAAAAAGCAGTACATATTCAAAATGGCGTATGAAGTGGAGTCTTGTAAGGTGTTCGCTTTCCATTGTAGAATTAAGTGTTATTAAGTTGTCAATTTCCTTTTTTGTTGTGATTAGTTCATTGTAATACAGGTTTTGTTTATTTTTAAACCATGTTAGTGTAGTGTTATGACAATGGAATTTGACGAAATTGTGGTGAAGGAGAGCCCGGGGCTTTGCCGGTGCTGTCTTTCGGAGGGATGCTACAAGGACTTGGGGTCCGAGTACACCTGGATGAATGAGACTGAGGTTTATGCTGATATGCTGCTCGAATGCTTTGATATCAGCGTAAGTGTTAACATTCAGATTTCATAACGTTTTTGATAAAATCAATAATTATGTTACATTATTGTCTCATTACTACTGCAGCTGCGCGTTCATATTTACATGAAATATTAAATAGTGTCGCTACTATACTAAAAGATGTGATAATCGATTTTCTTTGTTTGATTCGTTTCTTTGTACGAAATAAAATTTTAAATTTATAAATTTTGAATTTCTTGAAATGCTGATATTCTAGTATATTTCGCATACTATATTTAGTACTCCATTAAATTATAGATCTGATATAAACTTCCTTTGTGATGTAATCATTGCTTTTATTTACTTTTTAAGGTATTTAGATCAGCTGTCTTGACAGTAAACAAATATTAAGTAGGAAAACAAACAAAACAAATGTTACCAAAATAGTATAAAAAGAAAAGTATATAAAAATAAATATTATTTTTATTTACGTTGTACCTACTTAATAAGCCTTTATGGCACAGTGGTAGGGTATGTTACTGCTGATGTCTCGGGTTTGATGCCCATATCTGAACAAATGTTTGTATGATTTGTTCCACAGTGGCATTTTGAGTCAGATGTACACAGAACACTGATTAGTATTAAAAAATAAGTAAAGTCATATCATACATAAATTTAAACAGACAAGCAAAGAAATGACTCTATAGTTGTATTTTTACTGATGCCTACAAATACGATCATTTAAATTTCTAAATGTATACAAATAAAATGTTGCCATGGGCAGCGGTAATCGCTTACCATCAGGTGAAACGTCTGCTTGTTTGCCCCCTATATAATAAAAAAATATAAATTTCTCTTTGTAATTTCAAATTAACAGCTTTTCACTAAATAAATAAATAAATATTCCGGACATCTAACACACAACGCCATCTAGTCCCAAGCTAAGCAGAGCTTATGTTATGGGTACTAGACATCTGATATAAATACTTATATACTTTTTTTTTATGCATAAAATGCATATGAAAGTCCTTGTTTATGGTCCCTATTAATAATGAGTATCTGTAAAAATCAATTTTTGAATAGAGCACTTGAAATGTTGTTTTAACGATAAAGAAACTTGTGACAAATCAAATTTTCAGTGACATCAAAATCCCCAGAATGTACATAACGTAAAATGGGCAGCACACGAAAATTGTACAAAACGCAGAATGTACAAGTAGAACCATGTTCACACACATAAAGAAATTGAGAAACATTTTGTAATTATGATGATTAATATTAGATCAAAGTGGATCAAAGGCATGTGTAGAAATCATTTTTCAAAACATACAATGAACAGGACAACGAAATAATGAAAGTTCTAGTAGATTACTAGGATTGCAGAAGCTTGCAAGAGGTGATTAGATTTGCGAAAAGAAAATTTCTTCATGCTTTTGCTAGCCTAGTACTTTTTACATATGTTTAACATCTCTGTGAATGAGTTCTTTGGTTCTACTTACATATTGTACTGTACATTCTGCTCCCAAGGAATAAGAAACAGCCTGAAAATTTAAACATCTAATATTTGAACTACTCTACTCAAAAATTGACTTTTTTACGAGTCCAACATAATTAATAAATAAATAAGAACTATTGATTTATTATGCATACTAACATCACAAAACTAAACAGATGGGGCTATCTGTCACCCTAGTAGAAGCAGACCCAGGGGACAGTATCGGGAACATCGGGTTCCATCACAGTAGGGGGCTACCTAAAGTTTGTAGGTGTTATATTACTCTTAATCACCTCTGTTAACACTCAGACAAATTTGTTTATGTACTGGCTAGCCCCGGTGTTACCCGCGGTTTAACATCAATCGCAGATAACACTGCCACTATGAAGTTGGTATAAAAAATTTGCATAACTTACGCCTTATATTATCAATTATCTGCCGGTGAAACTCTTCAAAATCAGTTAAGATATTCCATAGATTAGCCAGAACAAACAGACAGACAAAATTTTTAAAAATGTTTTTGTTATAAATGTTAGGTTTTGTTACATTTGGTTAATTTATTTCTATAGATGACTTTTAAAAAGAAATAATTTCTAACAGATAACCCAACACAATGAAGGCCCCAATGGACCCAATCGTCTTATTTGTGAAGTATGCATCACACGTCTGCGAGATGCTTGCAACTTCAAAAAGCAAGTCCTGGACTCGGAAAAGAAGTTTATTGACATGATGGGCCGAGGAGAGTTCAGGCCCAAGAGTAAGATAATATACATTACTTATTTATTACTTTATTTTTCTTGATATGGTGACAAACGAGTAGTCATGTCAACTGATGGTAAGTGCATACCATTACCTATGGACATCTGCAATTTCAAAATTCCAAAAAAAATATAGTATAGCTCAATTGCTTAGATACGGGCACTTTGATTGTGCCCCCGTCACAAGCGCGGCTTTGAGCCTGCGGCGTACACCCACAAGTAAGTATGATATGTCAGTTTATTTTACAATAATAACCACATTGCGATCGGGTGTACCAACACTATTTAACTAAACGAATAGACTATATAAGACGCTCAGTGATATCAATGGATGAATTTCTTAGTGTTTTAGTTGTATAGCGGAACTTAGTGATAAAATTATATAAAAGGTTACGAATTACGATTACCTTGTATTTCTTGACGTTTCGATCCATCGTGGTCACATTACGCTAGATTTTCCACCTTAAAATTTCTATAGCACAGGCTAAATATGAAAATCTTTTCTGATACATTGAAGTCCAAAAACTTAACGTTATTTATTGTATTGCAGTGCTCATCTACCAAGCACAAATGAAATCTGAGAATCCGATAGTCGAGGCACCTACTGAGGAGACAGAAGTGGAATACTTGGATGATGACATAGACTTTGCTGATGGTAAGGACCTCAAAATCTTTTATTCTTAGTATATAAGCCCAGCTATGTTAAAATAAGCCGTACAATCTGTGTATAAAATTTCATAGGGAATATGCATTTTTTTTATTTCTTAAACCGATCAGTTACGTCTCTATAACATAGAAAAAAATATTAATAGGCTTGAAAATAGTCAAATTAACTTTCAAAATGATATTTAAAACACTGACAAAATTTGAGCTACTCGAACGCCGCCATTTTGCGCGCGCTTTTGTCACGGTCAATGACGTATTTGTCATTTCGTGTTTGTTTACTATTCAACGTTTCAGTTTCTTTATACTTATTTACAGTTTTAATTTCTATAAAAATCATGGCAGAAGTTAATTTTTCTCACAAACACTACTAACACAGTAGGAATTTCGACGAATCGACATCACATTTCGTTTCGACCAATAGTGACGAGTTTTGTAAGTTCGAATTTCCCTCCCATAATTTACATTTACTTTATTTAATATTTTTTGGGTTTAAATATTCGCACAAAAAAAAAACCTTTTAAGAATATTAAAAATTAATAAATAAATTATGCATAATCCCTATTTCTAGATGGATAATGCTTTTCTTATATTTGTAGTGCCCTAGATAAGTGTACAATAAGATACGATACTTTACTTTTGAATAGCATTTTGGTCTGTTAGTTACTGAACCTGACTAATAAACTGAAGGTCGTGAGTTTGATTCTCACCACGGGCAAATAAATATGTGATGGGCATAATAATTTGTTCTGTGTGGTTGTAAATTATCTGTAATATTTTCTTTTTTCATCCAACGCCTTCTAGTCCCAAGCTAAACAGAGCCTGTGTTATGGGTACTAGACAACTGATCTAAATACATATATACTTTTTTTTTGTAAATATGTACATATTAAACATAGAAAACACCCAAACTTGGAAACAAACATGTATTTGCAGATCATAGGTAACTTTCGGTCCGACCCAGGAATCGAACCCGAGACCTCAAGTATAGCAGTCGCATACGCTACCACTGTGTCAACTGTATGTAGGGAATAAGTGGGGGTGTACTGGAAAGCAATTAAACTTTCCAATTTAACATTCTATCCCTTACACTCATTCGTTCTCTTTTACTTCCTTGCGTGCGTAAACCGACCTCTCCTTATACACATCACATTCGTTCGGAAACATTCACATCCCACATATACGTCTGTATGTCTTTAGAAAAAAGTGTGTTTTCAATAGACCGTAGTACAATCTCTGCTTAACTTGAGATCAGACTGCCTAGAGCCGTGAAGTTATTCCAAAAAAAAACCTAGTTTTATTATTTTCCAGACACAGAAGAATTTAAAGACGAATCAGAGCCTACAGTCCCGGACATCACAGTTAGTTCCCTACCAATAAAGGGCAAAAGAGGCCGGCCCAAGAAGACAGTAGTAAAAACTGAGAAGAAAGTCAAAGTCTCGAAGGTGGAGGAGAAACCCAAGACTTCAAAGGCAGTTGCTAAAGGTAGGTGTTCTTTTTTAAAGAGGATAGTGAAAGTGTGGTGATTTTTTGATTTTTAAAGGGAACTTAGTATTTATTTGACGAAGAGGAACAGGAGACCTGAGGGTTTATTTAATAGTTTTTTTTGAACTACCCTCAATAGCATAGTGGGTCACGCACGCGTCCTATTGACTGATGTCAGTTAACCGACATCAACGCGGTTCTTTTATATAGCACACTGTTCTCTGTTGTCATATGGATGGGATTTTTTTTATTATTGTTAATCTTGTATTTTTTTTTACAATTTTGCGGGTAGATTTATGTAAATGAACGAATGTTGTTTCTAATTATTTTTTTTAACAGAAAATCATCACATTTTCCACTTTTTATGTTCGTTGTTGTGTTTTTTCCTGACCTTAACTTATAAATGTATAATTTCCTTACTTTTATTATATTTACCTCTAAATTTTTTAGTATTAAATGATTCTTAAACTTGTAATAGCGTCGGAAGGAAACTCAACATGTTACGTTAATTTTACTTTTAAATGCTTTTTCTTGATTCGACAATTTCATATTAATTTTATGAAACTATCTTTCTCTTAATTATTCTTCTCGTGGGAGTTGCTATAAAATTTACTTCTTTATCAGCGAATAATGATCTCTGATTCGAGAGAATCTGTGATCGATAGAATAAATAGCGAATATTTAAAATTTAAAGTAATTATACGCGTGGTGTGCTGCTGTGGGCGGACCTTAGTTTTTTTTTAACACATTTAGTAATATCTTAGGCAGAAGCGTGTTTAGTCCGTGAAGCGCCCGTTTGCAATCATTATTATAGCGCCTTTTAAGTAAGCGTACATGTTCATTAAAAGTAACCTAAAACTGCTGCGCGCGTGTGCACTCTAGTTAAAGACGCCCCTGATCTTAGGTCGATAATTTCTGCATAAATACGAAATTGATTCAAAATAATATCATGCATCAGGTGATTATATAGATATTTTTGTTTACAATTTAATACATTTTTATGGTAATACAAAGATTCAAATTTAAAAACATCATAATCACAAATTTTAACAACAACAAAAACCGACTTCAAGAACTGAACCAAATTAAAATGGGAACACATCGAAAGCACCAGCTTTCAAATAAAAAAGAATGATCAAAATCGGTTCACCCAGTCGAAAGTTATGAGGTAACAAACATAAAAAAAAATATGAGTGTGTGTACTTATGTACACGCGTTAGAAGTTATACTTCTTTGGCGTATGGAAAAAATAACTTAAATGCAGTAGTGATTAACGATGAATACTAAAATTAATCAAAAAGATTTTATTTAAATAAATAATATTATTTATTCACACTGTTTAATTGTACTGCTACGAAACACGTGTTCTAAATATAAAAATACTAGAATATACAACTTGAACATAGTTATCGATTTTCATGCCACCTAGAACTAATTTCACGATGTACAATTCAGGTGTCGGTGTGCGCGCGCTAAGTAAAAATTCACTCTCATCATTTTTTTCAATCGCGCCAAAAGAAGTATAACTTCAAAAATTCAAACGAATTGAGAACCTCCTCTGTTTAGTATAGTTGTAATTTTTAACCGACATCAATCGGTTGAAAATTACAACTATACATGGCAATGACCTTTGACGTAAAATGATCGATGTATTTACTTATCACTTTGTAATATATACCATCATACATTAACCTACAAAAAAAAAACTTTCGTTATGACATTCATTCTATCGACAAGTAGGTTTCAAATACAAAAATAAATTGGTATGTTGCTCTAATGGCGACATGCATTACTGTGTTACTGTTCTTGGAATCGGTTCTCGGCCAGACTAAATGATTGTGCGAACGATCATATGTTTAGCGTTTGTGTGTAAAATGTGTACTTAATATTAGTGTTTTTATTTATTTATTATTATTATTTTTGTCATAAGTTGTTCTTTCGTAGTCAATTAAAGTAATATTTCTAATAATATCAAATTGATTTCATATTGGATGAAAATAGGGTTAGAATATGTACCTATATGTGTATCAGTTTTCGATAGAACACATTTTGTAAAAAGGAGTATATGAACTAGGAAAACTTGCAATATACTTTTTGTGCGATACTCGTAATAATTGGACTCAGGTTCGCCTATCACTTCGAAGATGTTATGCACAAAGATGTCCGAATTCTAGACATGAATAAAGCATTCATCTTTTAAAATATATCTTCCTATTGCAAACCCAAATAATATAACAAATACTTTCTTCACTAAAATCAATTTAAACGCAAATTTTTGCATATCAATATAAATCTTAAACAATAAAATGGCAAAGTACACATTGTGCCGCGAAGAATTCGAGAAGAGGCGTAGATTTCTCATGGACTATTTAATTTTTAGGTGAGAAGCGCGCAGAGGCCGCGAGTAAGTCCTCGATGTCATCGACAATGCGCAACAAACTCATGAAGAGAAACATTATTATCGTTCTAGAGAATTCTACAGCCCTACCGTTTAAATGGCAAAGGCAAAACTATCTTTGTTTCTACTGCCATCTCACTTTCAAAGATACAAACCTACTCAAAGAACATACGAAAACTGAACACCAAAAGTCTAACGTGAAAGCAGCAGTTGCTTACTTAAGAAGAGACGAAAGAGTTAAAATTGACGTGTCTGTATTACAATGCCGTATTTGCGACCAAAAATACGACGATATATACAAACTTATAGACCACTTAAAAATGACCCACAGCAAAGTAGTCCAAGAAGAACACGGCTACGGCTTAATACCATACATCTTACATAACGACAATTTCCATTGCGCGATTTGTAAAGAAGAATTCCAATATTTTGTTAAGTTAAATCAGCATATGAACGAGCACTTTGGAAATTACGTGTGCGAATCTTGCGGCAAATCTTTTCTGAGTCAAGAGCGTTTACGGTGTCACTCGTTAACACACGGGTCTAAGTTCCGCTGCAACATATGCTTGGACACTTTTGACTCGTTGACACAAAAGAACAATCACGAATCCAAAATCCATAACAAAGACAAACTCTTAAAATGCTTCTTCTGCCCTGAAACCTTCACTAATTATAATCAAAGGAAAAAACATCATAACATAACACATGACATCAAAATACCTGAATTCAAATGCCCCGTTTGCGGAAAAGTGTTTCAAATAATGAGCAAAATGAAGGTACATTTAAAAGAAGTGCATATTAGAGAGAAAAACTTTGGTTGTGCGATGTGCGATCAGAAGTTCTTCTCCAGGACACACGTGCAGAAGCATATGATCAAACATTTTGGTGAAAAGGTGCATCAGTGTGAGATTTGTATGAAGTCGTATGCCAGGAAACAAACTTTACGGGACCATATGCGCATCCATAATAATGATAAGAGATATATATGTTCGTTGTGCAGTCAGTGTTTTGTTCAGAATAATAGCCTGAGACTCCACCTAAGAGTCCACCACCCAGATGCTGTAAACACATGACACTTCTCTTGTGAACTTCAGAAGAATATCTTCAATTATTGAATTGGAAATAAAACAGTTATTCCTGTCTTAGCCTTGGCAAGAATTATTGGTTCAAAAGTACATCTTTAAATATACACTACAGTAGGTTTTTTTTACTCAATGTAGAAAGTATCTCCATTTTATATACAACCAGCTTTTACCCGTGGCTCCGCTCTCGTTCTCGCTAAAATATCTTTTTGGATTGTCTCTTTGTATTTATCATTGAATTTGACACAAAAGTGTTATTCAGTTCTTAGTCTTGGAAAGAATTATTGGTTCAAAAGGACATCTTTAAGTAAATACGAGTAGTACAGGGTTTTTTTTTATCTATGTAATAGAATTTTCAAAATCGATTCAGTAGATCCAGAGATTACCCCCTACAAACTCACAAGGTTTACCTCTTTGTAATATTCAGTATTCAGTTATCCAAGATACTGGTAATCGCATGTCTTCAGAGGGTTAAAAATATAAGTGCAATACAATATAACGCAGATCTGGTTTTGAGTAGTAGCATATGTGAATTACGTTTATTCTTTTACAAAACATTAAACGAAAGCATTAGCATATACTTGTAGTTTTATTAATATTTAAAGTTTAACCTTTTTATTTCATTTAAAGTACGAGTAAATTAACAATTTTCGAATACCAAAGTCCCAGAGGACCGGTGCGAGATATTCAAAAACCGCGTCGTTGTCAGTGCTTCTTGCTAATACATTCCGCACCGTTCGTTGTCTGACCCAAGCATTAATATAATGCAATTACCTATATTAGTCTACGACCAAACATTAAAAGAAGCCTAATGCTGGCTTATTTTTCATAACCGACATTTTCGAGTTGATTTGCAAAACACCAGGACTTATGAAGTTCGTGTATGAAAGGCTTGGAGACTACTCTTGATTCGTAAACAACTTTAAATGTACCCTACATTATATTAATGTTGAAATGGAAATTATTTATCTGTTGAACAAGTAGAGCATTTTAGAAAATTGTGTTTATAAATACTATGGGTACATTTACAGTAGTTCCATCTCTTTTCAGATGTTAAACCGAGGAAATACAAAGGCTGCGAATCATCTTCTATGCGCAGGCGCCGAAACCTTCAAATTCTATTCAACAATACAACAATAATACCTTTTAAATGGCGGGGCAAATACTTATGCTTTTATTGTAGTAAAGATATAACCGAGTATTCAGAATTAAGAAAACACACGAAATCTCACGGGAATTGCTCCACTCGGGACCATTCATTGAAAGTGTTGAAGGGTGGGCAAAATATGGAGATTAAAATCGATGTCTCCGATATTGCCTGTGACATTTGTTCTGAACCGTTTCCTTCTTTTGATGAAATCATCAACCATTTATATATAAAACATAAACTTGAATACGACAAATCAGTAGAAATGGCCATAGAGGAATATAGATTAGTTGACCTCAATTGTATAGTCTGTGCGGAAAAATTTACGTATTTCGGTTATTTAGTCTCTCACGTAAACACGAATCATCCGAAAAATTGTCTTATTTGCGACAAGTGCAATCAAAAATTTAACAAAAAGCGAGATTTGTTCTCTCATATGAAAAATTATCATAGGGATGGAGGATATCAATGCGAATTATGTCCCCAATTATTTAGTTCTCTAAATATATTAAGAAAACACAGAAATAATAGACATTTGACTAGGTGTAACATTTGCCATCTCAAACTACCCTCAGCTGTCTTGAAACAAAAGCATATGGAGTTAGAGCACCCAGACGACGGTTCTCTCCAATGTGACAGTTGTTTCAAAGAGTTTCACACAAAACAAGGTCTTAGGATGCACAACAGAAAGTGTAAAGGGGAGGGTATTTTGGAATTTGCCATAAAAAAAGAAGAATATGTCGCTATGGACCTAGATCAAAATTACGACGATGAAATAAAGCGACCTAGCGTCAAACAGATTCGAGAAAACATAGTGATTGTTATTAATATGTCCACAGCCATTCCTTTTAATTTTTATAAAAATAAATTTAACTGTTTCTACTGTTCAAAAGACTTTGCAGATTCAGATACAATGAGAGAACACACTGTATTAGAACACCCCGTGTGTGATGTTAAACAAAAATGCATCAGGAAATGTAGGGAATCAGTCGCTTGTGTCAAAATTGACGTTTCTTCTTTAGCTTGTAAAGTATGTTTTGAGTCGATAGGCGATTTGGATAACTTACTCGATCATTTAATTGCTAAACATAACGCGAACTATGATAAGTCAATAACAACATGTCTCCAGCCCTATAGACTCATCAAAGACCACATGGCATGTCCAAATTGTCCCGGTGAGGTCTTCAGATTTTTCGGTACACTCCTGAAACACATGAACAATAAACACACGAATAATAACATAATTTGCGTGTATTGCGGAAAAACTTTCCGCCGGGACCAAAATCTTCGCGTGCATATATGGCGACACCACAGAGATGGCAGGTTCAAATGTAATATTTGCGGTGCTGAGTGCAATATACCATCGAGACTGTACATGCACATGGCTAGAGCTCACGGCGTTAAGGCAGCTAAATGTCCAAAATGTTCGGAGAGCTTCGCTACTCAGTATCTGCGTCAAAAGCATTTGATAGATGCCCACGATTGCGGGCACAAATGCTCTTATTGCGGGAAGCTATTCACACGTAACTCTTTTATGAGGGATCATGTGAGAAGAACGCATCTTAAAGAGAAAAATGTCGAATGTTCCATTTGTAATATGAAGTTTTTTAACAATATTCTTTTGAGAAGGCATATGGTGAAACACAGTGGGGAGAAAAATTTTCATTGTGATATTTGCGGCGAACGATTCTTTTGGAGGAAAAGTTTGAGAACGCATATGACTAGGCACAGTAAACATCTAAATCTTGTACAGATTTAGTTGAATATTTAAAGGCCACACACTAAGAATTTCAGATAATAGTGGCTGTAATTACGAGGTACATAAACGGTTGTATTTCAATCCCGTTACACTCCTCGTTGAAACGAACGTGGTTAACTCTTCACAAAATCATCTTCCAAGCTTTAAAATTCGGTTAATGAAAACCTTTTCCAAAGTATTTTCATTAATTAGTTATTTTGACTACCTCTTCACGATTAAGTGAAAGCCATTTGCCCATCGTTTGGGAACAGGTTAATTTTTTTAACAATTTCTAAATTGCTTGTTGACACTGTGTAGGCCAGATCTGTTTGTTTGCTATCTCATTGTTTTTAGTTGTCTTTTTCTTTAATTTCTACTTGATAATAGGGAATTTCATAGGCATTATAATTTTTTAGGGAAAAAGGAAGCCCATTTACACGGTGGAATTTTGTAATGCCATCTGAAGGGAAAGTACTCTTAATACTGTAGATAAAAAGTATTACTCAAAGAAAACATTACTTTATTTTTGTAAAGAATGATAAATGCATTCAAAGATTTCCGAAAATCCGCTTGCCACACCCGAGAATCGAACCGACCAAAATCTGTGAAAATTACACCCTGTACTTTTATTGCATCGATCGTTAGGGTCAATTATAAGGATGAAATCTTTCTAACAAACTTAACAAAAATAACGCCTATTTTATTGTCATAATCATAAGCATTTAAGTTTTTCTACTTTAAATTATTGTTTTCTATACGTTTGTTTTTCCTTACGTTATGACGTTATCTCTTGCTCATTTTGTTTTGTGGCTCGAATATTTTTGTTGTTTAATGACAAAACTCTTATGAAGTTTTTAGAGATATTCGCTTCAGCTATCGTCGAACGAATAAAACATTTATATTTAATTTCATAGAACTTATTATTTATTGGCATTAAACTTGAGTCTTCTTCCGGCATTATAAACAATCGTTACATCTTGATTCATTTGTCAAATTTAGAAAATTTTGTTAAATCATTGCCCAGGAAAGACATGATGAACAAATGCACTAAGACAACTCCTTGTACTACCCTTGATGCTTGTGAAATACAATGGAGAAAATTTATTTTCAGGTTCCGAAAGAGAGCCACCAAAGAAAAGTGATAATTATGTAAGGAGGAAGAACTTGCTTATTCTATTCAACAACACAACTTTGATACCGTTTAAATGGCGAGGCAAATATCTGTGCTTCTATTGTGGAAACGAAGTTGGTAGTTATAAACGTCTCAGAAAGCACACGTACAACCACGGCCTCTGTTCCGACACGTATAAGGCTATAAGACTCGTGAAATCGGTTGATTCAGAAATTAAAATTGACGTCTCATACATAAAATGCAAATTATGCTTCCAGTCTTTTCTAGATTTGGCTAATATTGTCGACCATTTGATCTCAACACACGATTTGTCCTTCAATAAAGATGCAAAATTAACAATAACCACGTATAGACTACTAGATTTGCAATGCTTACTTTGCGACGAACAATTTGACTATTTCCAGAAACTTGTTAGTCACATGAACACCTCTCATCCAAACAACTCTTTCTTGTGTACGGAATGCGATCAAATGTTCAATAAAATGCGCGATTTGCGCACTCACATGAGAAATTATCACAAAAAAGAATATACATGTGTCACGTGCAATGCAACGTTCAATTCTCACGTAGCATTGAGATTCCATAGGCTACATTCTCATCCATCGAACTGTTACGTATGTTTCCAAACTTTCTCTACAGAGATGAAACGAATTAATCATATGAAAAATGAACATACTGGTGATCAAGTTGAATGTGGGCATTGTAAAGAAGTTTTACCAAATACAAACGCTGTATTGCGACACGGTTCCAAATGTGCCGCTAAAAAAGATCCAGCTCTAGAAACTATCGTAGTTGACGATGAAGAAAAGAAAGTTGCGACAAAAGATCTCAGGAATAGCATCGCTACCATCATTAATATGTCCACTGCGATACCGTTTAAGTTCTTTATTAAATTCAGATGTTTCTATTGCTCTAAAGATTTTTCTAACTGCGACGGTTTAAAAGAACACACAGTCATGCAGCATCCTCAATGTAACGTAGGTGACAAGTGCATGAAGCTCCGCAACAGATATGACGGCAATAAAATCAAAATTGATATTGCATCACTTTCTTGCAAACTGTGTTACGAACCTTTGCTTGACCTAAACATTTTAATTGAACATTTGACGTCAGAACACAAGGTTCAATTTAATAAGGCTGTCGAGAGCCACCTGCAGTCATTCAAATTAATAAAAAACAACTATTCATGTCCCCAATGTGACGAAGTTTTTAGATATTTCACTGTGCTTCTCAAACACATGAGCAAGAGTCACACTGGTAATAAGTACATTTGCGTGTTCTGCGGCCAATCGTTCAGAACTTACCCCAATCTTCGCTCGCACGTCAAAAGACGTCACAAAGTATCTACTACGACGTACGAATGTAACAATTGTGACTTAATTTTCACATCTTGCGCCAGCCTGAAACAGCATTTGGGAAAAGACCATGACATCAAAATGTTCAAATGCATCGATTGCCAGGACAAGTTTTCTACGCAATACTGGTTGCAACGCCACATGCTCCTTGTACATGGGGAGGGATATAAATGCACATATTGCGATAAGGCTTTTATCAAAAACTCATTCTTGGTGAATCATGTCAGGCGATTGCACTTAAAAGAGAGAAATGTTAAATGCAAGGTTTGCTCTGAAAAGTTCTTCGATCGGCAGAGATTAAAGATGCACATGGTTAAGCACGTTGGAGAAAGAAATTTCCATTGTGATATTTGCTCGAAAAGGTTTCTGTGGAAGCGCAATCTTAAGGCCCATATTGCGTCACATGCTAGAAACGCAAACGCCCAAACTGGCATCACCTAACAATTAATGATCTTTGTATTTATGCTGTTGCTTCTCTTCTCCGTATTGTTTTTCCAAGCAACGGATTACAATTTTGGAAATTGGGGCATTTTCCAAATACGTTTTCTTCCGAAAATTACTGTTGAAAACCCTCTAGCGCCCTTCAATAGAACTTTTTGAAGAGAGAAATATTTTTTATTTATTTAATACGCTTTTAGGCTAACAAACCGAACTATTTCCACTCAAACTATACGAGTATCCAGTAACTGTATTAATCTAAGACTCCTTCATTTATTGAAGAATAACTATGACTAACCAACGTTGATGATACTAGAAGTAAAATAATAACAACGGCAATAACAACGTTTATAGAGGTACATTGATATAGTAAGGAACATTTCTTTTCAGATGAAATGCCAGACCCGTACGAAGGCGTACGTACCTCTGAAAGGAGAAGGAAAAATCTGAAAATACTCTTTGACCACACTTCAATAATGCCTTTCAAATGGCGGGGCAAATATCTATGTTTCTATTGCGGCAAGAACTATACAGAATACCCAGAATTTAAAAAGCATACAAAATCTCACGGGTTATGTAACACTCAAGATTATTCCCTAAAGTTAATCAAGGGCAATAATATTGAAATCAAAATCGATGTTTCCGAAATCGTTTGCGATATATGTAGTGAAACATTCAATCTATTTGAAGAAATCATCGATCATTTGATAGGTAAACATCAGTTGGAATACAACAAAAGCATTGATGTGCCATTCCAAGAATATCGATTAGTTGATTTTAAGTGTCTTCATTGCGAAGAACGGTTCTCTTATTTTGGATATTTAATAACGCATGTAAATAACATGCATCCGCAAAACTGTTTTATTTGCGACGATTGTGGTGGTCGTTTTAATAAAAAGAGGGATTTAACTATTCATATACGAAATTATCACCGATTAGGAGGGTATCCATGTGATCTCTGCTTGCAAAGTTTCGACACTTATCAGACTTTGCGAAGACATCAGAACAATGCGCATTATAGGCAATGCAAAAGTTGCGGATCAAAATTTGCATCTTTGTCGCTTTTGCAGAAGCATTTAAAATCTGAACATCCTCATGATGACGGCAATTTGAAGTGCCGTTATTGCTCTAAAGAGTTCCATTCATCCATAGGCTTAAAGCAGCACACAAGCAAGTGTAAAGTGAAAAGAATCTCACAAGCGGATACAAAATCTTTCCAAGAAGATAATATTGAACCGAGAAAGAAGCAAAATATACTGCAAATTCGCCAAAACATACAATGTGTATTAAATATGTCGACGGCAGTTCCTTTTAAGTTCTTTTCTAAATATTCTTGCTTTTACTGCTCAAAGAAATTCTATGATTTCGACGATTTACGTCAGCATACGAGCGTAGAACATCCAGTATGCGACTTAAAACAAAAGTGCATGAAGAAATGTAAAGGTGAAAGAATAAACGTTAAGATTGATATATCAGATTTAGCTTGCAAAGTGTGTTGTCTTCCAATTGTAGATTTAGAGACTTTAATCACGCATTTAATAGACGAACACAAAGCGAACTATGATAAGACCATAACTGGATGTCTCGAACCTTTTCGGATCATCAAAGATAATATTCCCTGCCCAATATGTCCTGACAAGGTATTCCGCTACTTTGGAATTCTATTACGGCACGTGAACGCCGAGCATAGTAACAATAACAGGATTTGTGACTTCTGCGGCCGAAGTTTCAGAAATGCGGCCAATTTAAATGTTCATATAACATATTCGCATACAGGATCGTGTGAGTGCGATGTGTGTGGTATTAAATACAAAAATCAATGGTCTCTAGCCAGACATAGAGCTAAATGCCACAACGCGAAAGATCATAAATGTCCAAAATGCCCAGAAATGTTCAATTCGCAGTATCATAAACAGAAACACCTGATAAAAATGCACGATATAGGCCACAAGTGTGATTACTGCGATAAAATGTTCACCAGAAATTCTTTTATGAAGGATCATATTAGACGGATTCATTTAAAGGAAAAAAACGTACCCTGTTCTATTTGTAACGAGAAATTCTTTGATAACTATCTTTTAAAGATGCATATGGTTAAGCATGAGGGTGATAGGAAGTTCTGTTGCTCAGTATGTGGCAAGGCGTTCTTGAGGAAGAGTAATTTGGCTTCGCATATGGAAATGCATAAAAAGTATGGTCATGTTCAGTTGCAAATTTGAGATTCGCTTTTTATTTTTGTAGGTAAACCCGTTCGATTGATGAAATTAAATTCGCATGAACTACTATCGTATATTTGGTATTAGGCCTGTAATTTATAAATAAATGTAGATCTACTCTTAATAATGTTTATGATACTGAAATAGAATCTATTGACGTTAACTAACGCGTTAATCGATAAAGTTATCTAACTTTAACTTATGTATATAGTAAAAAAATTTTACTATATACTTCACATATTCATTTAATGAATATTACTAAATAAAATGTTACTTAGTAAAAGTATATTTAGATATAATAATGTTTATGTAATAACGTATGTATGTGTTGTCTTTCTTTATACATTATAATATGCAACGACTTGTATAAACGTGCATACTTCTCGATAGTGATGAACGTGTATTATTATTCACATTCCGAATAAGTTAGACACAGTTTTTAAATATAAGATATGTGTTTAAATTCGTAAGACTTCATGCTAAGTTGCAAAATGTAAGTTCACGCTAAGTAAATAAGTTAATGTAATTTCAAAATTGATCTCTATAATTTTTCACGTATTAGGCAGGTAAAATGTATATTAATACTAAACTATATACTCGTAATAAGTGCTTAGGTTTTTTTATAATTTTAAAATCATAAAAAAATAATCTCGTTATTGATAATGTAAAAAATCATAATTTTTTTTTTACCTTCAAATACTAAACTGAAATCTAGAAATTTAAATTATATATCCAATTGTTAATGATAATATTAGTGTAGTTTTATAACCTTTTATTTAAGTCCATAATATATCATTATTATTTATTCATTAATCGAATCGTCGGTAGGCTGATGATGGCTCGATGGGAGATACCACAGCCTTTTAGAAAATCGGAGTTGCTATTCTTCAATTGCTTTGGTAATAGCGGTTAACGAAGCTCAAACCTCCTGACCCTGACTTAGGTTAGGAAGTGAATCGTCAGCAACTTGTGACTTTTAAACCGACTTAAAAAGCAGTAGGTTCTGTACCACTTGATGGATTTTAATATAGGTGTTCATGAGTGCTCTTTGCCTTACCTATGGTATAAAAAAAGAAATGAACAGTCTGGAGGAGACTTGAAAATGTTTTGACGTGACAACGTCTTATAAATTGGTTTGCCGGGTGACACTTCAAGAAACTGCGTTACGCTCCGCTCACGTTATGCGCTCACAATGAGAGCGAGTGAGAGGCACGCGTCCCTTCCACTCGGGCATGGTTAGCCCGCCTAAGAGCGAGAGAGACAGACATAAAAAGTGAAAGGCATGCGTCGAATTATATTTAAAACGTTAAAATTAATGTTTTAAATATAATTCTTTGTATAAATAAATGTTTTAAATTGTTACTATTATTTCATCCTTCTTCCTACTATACGAATGAATATTCACATTAAAATTATTTTACCACTCAAAGTCGTTGTCACGTAAAACTTTCGCCCGTATACCGACTTTACAGGCAACCAATTTTTTATTCGACTATGACCGTATTTATAATTATGTATCATGGAATATTATCATCTATCAGGTAGATTCTAATAATGAAATCTTTATCAACTACGTAGACTTTTAAGGGTACTGTATTGATTAACTTCCGGATAGATTATCTGACAGATGGTTTGACATCTTTCGATACGTCAAATTATCTGTCAAACTATCCGAAACTTATCTGTAACCGGTGAAACAAAACCTCAGTCTTTTAATCAATACAGTACCATTAATGGGATTGATATTTTTAAATATATCGAGAAACAGTATTTTTATAATTTAATTTTATCGTAAATTATGTATCAATTTAATCATAGTCTCTTAGTACTTTCGATTATTAATGGATGTTTAATGTTGCGTATGAAATAATAAATTAATTTTCATTTATAAGATGTCGTTGTAATATTAGTCCCCTGTTGAAAATCATATACCACTTACTACGTGTGACATAGCCTTCGGGCCTTCTTTCAAACTATGTCAGATACTTTTCTGCAGTCATCAGCAATACTGGCTCAAGGCATCCTACATTTGAATCATAATTGGGGGTTTTCACTCTAGGTTCAGTTTGTTGTTACCAAGGCAAATAAAACTGCAGGTGATATCAATATTCTAAAAGAAAAAAATAACTTTATATTATGAATACTGGAAATTCACTAACGTACAGAGACATACCAAGGGTGACTTGAAAAGCACCCGAATGCAATGTCCAGCTGACAACACGTAGCTATATAACATAACTAAAACAAAACTCCATACCAGCCAGATAAATCTTATTGACTCTAAACTGAACTACCTGACTCAGTGACTTTAGTACTAGTAGTATTTTCGTGAATATTTTCTAAATTCCCGAAAAATTTATTATTGTATTTACACTTAACACTCCGTGGGAGAGCCACGCTTCGGCATGAATGGGCCGGCTCGACCGGAGTGATACCAAGGCCTCACAAAGAACCGGTGTGAAATAGCGCTTGCGCTGTGTTTTACCGAGTGAGTGAGGATACCGGAGGCCCTTAATCTCATTTTTTCATTGTTTCTTTTCCTATTAACTTTTACTTAAATAGTAATTTAGTAATTAAGCGACCTATTAATATTTTACAATTGTATAGTATGATAGTGTCTTTTATGTAGAAATATAACCATGAGTGTTTTACTTGTCTTTTACTCGAACACACCCTAAGTATATATACTAGCGACCACACTGACAAATTTAAAAATATAAAAACCTTTATTCTACAAAAATTAAAGTAATTTTTCATTTTCATTCATCTTGTACTTACACAGACATACTCATATTTTATAGAAAGAGATAAAGTGAATTAAGAATTTCTCCTCGTGGCTATTTCGGCTTTCGGTAGAAGTGGACTTTCTGTACGAAAAAGTAATAGAAATTAAAGGTAATCGGTAAAAGGTATCAGAAATGAAAAGACTCGGTAATCGCAGTATGACTACTGCGATTACCGAGTCTTTTCTTTCTTTTCTTCTACAATGTCTTCTACAATGACTTGTTAGAGATTATATATTATTTGAATTAATATCTTCTGGAACATTTAGATTATCTTGATCCACTGGTCAAGTTTAGAGACTTAATAATAAGCTACGATTACTTATGTCTAAATTCTTGTGTTATATTGAAGTGAAAAACGAGACAGCGTTCTGTACTTTCTTCAAAAATCTCCATTACCAAAAACCTATTGAGACTTCTGCAAGGAAAATTTCTCACAAAAATGAAACCAAAGAACTACAAAGATAAAGAAATGTATAGCTGAAAACTTTCTTTACAGGTTCGAAATTCGATACGGTGGAAGACAAAAATAAGAAAATGGAAGTTGCCAGAAAACTTTTGATTAAGAGGCGTAATGTCGAATATGTATTACAGTACAGTAATGTGACACCTTTTATGTGGCACAAGGGCAAGTATAAATGCTTTTACTGCAACGAAACTACCAAAGACCCAGGCCTGCTAAGAGAACACACTGCAAATGTTCACCAATTTGCAAATCTAGAATTAGCAGTTTTCGACAGGACAAAAAATAATAGAAATAAAGATGCTGCAGTCAAAATTGATGTCACTGGAATATCTTGCAAGCTTTGTCCTCAAGTTGTAACGAATTTAGAAGAGCTAATACATCATTTGATTATCGCACACGATGCGGAATATGACGTCAGCGTTCCGAATTGCTTGCTACCCTTTAAATTAGACAAAGATCAACCTACGTGTCCCACATGTAATATGAAATTTGTTTTCTTTGAATATTTGCTTAGGCATGCCAACAAACACCACTTATCCCATCACTATATTTGTGATGTATGCGGTACCAGTTTCCAAGGAGAGAACCATCTTAAAATGCATTACAGATACTATCATAGAGAAGGAGGGTATACCTGCGAGTATTGTGGTATAAATCTAGCGACGTTGTCGAAGAAAATTCTCCATGAGAAAAACGTGCATTTGGTGAATCTTTCAACTTGTCCTCATTGCCCAGAAACCTTTAAAAGTCCGTATCTAAAGAAACTGCATATGGCAAACGTTCATGGCGTAGAGGAACTTAAAATTAAATGTCCTTATTGTTCAAAGGTGTATCCGCAGGAGTCTATAATGTCGAGACACATGCGACGAGTGCACTTGAGGGAGAAGAATGTCGAATGTGAAGTTTGTGGCGATAAATTCTTCGGACCTTATGATGTAAAGTTGCACATGGTCAAACATAACGGAGATAAGAAGTTTGTTTGCTCTGTGTGCGGCAAGAAGTTCTCAAAGCGAAGTAATTTGAATTCTCATGTGGTATTACACTCCAGAGACAAAGATAATGTATGCGGAATTTGTACTAAAGCTTTTGCTCACCAGACAAATCTCAAAATGCACATTAGAAATAGACACCCAGACGTTGAGTTCGATGAAATCAGAATAGTTGATGAAATTCATGAAAGTGAAATGGTGCAGATGGAAATTATCCAAGATGAACTGGAAGGCGAGGTAGCTGGACAGTATATTCAATGATTACAACAGAAACTTTCTCCGACTGTTATGGTTAGAGAAGGTTGTTCCACTACTTCGTTCTCATCCGATGAAAATCTCGGCTTGCCTGTAATTGACTTAGAGGGCCGTCATGTCCAAAAGGAATATACGCCAGTAACACAAGACACCTGTAAAGAAATAGCTAGTATTTCGAAAGACGATAATTTGATTACAAAAATTGTTCCACCAAAAAGTGAAGCAAGTGGCGATTTGCTGCAAAGTGTATGCAAACTACCCCCTTGGCTAATGAATAAAAGTAGAGTAACAGAACCTTCAAAAGGTACTATATTTGAAGGTCAATTACTAGAGCAGCGTTGCTTGGCTAAACAGAATTCTGTTGTTGAAGAGCCTTGCGTTGTTGAAGACGATGCCTTATTTGAAAATGAAGGATCAGAACGCGACATTAACATAGTTGAAGTCGAATGTTTGATTGAAGAAGGAGGAGGTTCGTTAGATGTAATTTATCCCCCATCTACTGGAATCCAAGATTCTGCAAATCTATCAGCCGGTAATGGCCTATGTATTGTTGTAGATGCAACAAAGGGTCCTACTGTTATACACCAGTGGCTTACAGAAAAAGACGTGGAATATGTTATTGAACACGTCTCATATGAAGCTTAATTATTGGATTAATTTAATATAAAGTGTGCTCAATGAAAATTGCAAGAAATTGCAATGAAAAGAAGCAATAGAACAGGCAAAAGGATTATTGTCAAGTCTGTTGTATGTAATGTTAAGAGTTAATCCTTAATATTTTATGGAGCTGATAATTACTTGTACCTATTTATATTAATTCTTCTTGCGTTGCTTTGCTGTAAATATGAAATTATTTATTGAAATGAAATGTAACTTTATTTTGATAAAATAAATTTGGATCGCTAAGAAGACTTGTCTATATTGGCAACACGAAAAGTAATAAATGAAGGGTATACTAAAAAATATATTATTGGAACGAAGTTCCATATCGCGCGTTGTGAAAGGGGGCTAGACGGAAAAAATTCATACGAAAAAGTTGTCACGACACGTTTTGTTGTAACGACACTTTTTGCTATTTTAAATTATATTTGTTATTAGTTTATTTTTCATTGCTTGATTCACTATTTTTGTTATGGGAACGAAGTCTTAATATTTTTTTATTAAGAAAATATTGTTTTGTTATTATTTTTTAAAGAATTGGTGAAAAACATTTTTCAATTTTATATATAGCGCCATCTTTTGAATAGAAACTGAACTTACATTTACGTGTTATAGTTGTCGTTGCCAGTAGTTTAATATTAATAATATAGATGTCGCTGTAAATTAATGATTTTTAAAATTATGTATATCAAATATAAATACAAAATATATCAATAAATAAGTTTAGCAGTGAACTGCGATAGGCTGATAACGACACTTTTTGCTACAGTAAGCTATTGTAAGCCATGCGGCGTGCGCATGTTTCTCTGTCTGTCTCTCTATCTCTCTTATAGAAAGCAAGCCAGATATTTTCGTTTCGTCTTTCTATTTCGAACTTCGTTCCATCCGGGTGTCCCTTGACACCTCAAGTTTTTATTTTTTATATTTATATTCTCGATACGGACGACCTGGTTAAGATCGCAGGGACTCGTTGGATGCAGGCCGCTACCGACCAGTCAATGTAGAAGTCAATAGGGGAGGCCACGTTCAGCAGTGGACTTCTTGTGGCTGAGATGATCATGATGATGATTTTCTGTAACTTGTACAATTGTACAATTTTTTTTCTTGCTTTTATTCACGCTCGAGTTATAAACGGTAAATCCGGTTTTGTTTTAATTTTTAAATATATCAAACGTGGTTTTTACATGAATATTATTTTTGAATTTTATATACCTAGTTAAGATACTTAATTGAAATAAAACAGATGTCGGTGAAATGTATAGATAAATGGTTTCGTTGTTCAAGGTCCGTAATGTTCATATGTTGTCAAATCCAATAGCGTGCAGAATGATTAAGCTATGTTCGGCAGAAACAGTCAATTTACAAACTACTCAAATTATTGATTCTAAGGTCTACTTGTAAGCTGTAGTTTCTGTGCCTAGTCGCGCAGATAAGCCTTTGGCATGACCGCTGGATTATACACTACTGAAATCACTTACACTCACAGAAAGTTCCAGAAATAAAAGTTGTGTTGAAGGTAGAAAGTCACAAACCGAAGTTCAGAGAGAAGAGAAATACATATATAAAAAAATGTGTGCGTGTACTAGCGTACACTCGTAAGAAGTGAAACTTCTTTATGACGTTATTTTTCAAAAAATAAATATCATATGTCGACGTAAGGTATAACGACAAAAGACTTATAAACCAGCAATATTCGTGACAATTCTTATTTCAAGTGCAATAAAAGTTAAGGAGCGAGACTTTCCCCGCGGATACCACCTGGTGGCATGTCGGACTCGAACCGACCAAAACCGCACGCCGTCCCGGGCCCTAGATGCCGGGGAACCAGGTGCACCCTAGAAAGGAAAACCCTGGAACCCCGACGTACCTCGGGCCACCTGCGCTTTGTAGATGGCCCCTACTGTGTGAGAACCCCAATGTTCCCTTTAATAACCCCCAGGGCGCGCACGCTCCGCAGCGTCCGCGCCATCACCCGGCCTGCTTCTGCTAGGGTGACACATGGCCTCATGTGTCACCCTCAGGCTTGCGCTTATGGAGGACGGAGATCGTTCTGCGCTCTCCGGCGGCTGAGTCGCCTGCGGTGCCTGGCCCGTTCCCGGGCCCGGCGCGCCGGGAGAGTTCTAAACCTCTCCCGGTTCCGCTCCGCCGTCTCCTTGGCAAGCATAACTTGCTCGCAGAAAGAAATGGCGGAGTTCCACGCCCTCTCGCTCCGCAACATGGCCGCAATCATGTTACCGAGCGAGCGAGACCTGATAAATATTTCGCGATCTGTGGTGTGAATGAAGTAAGTTTGTGGAATGTGATGTGTGTAGTTATTTACATTGTGGACTAAATAAAATAATATTGTTTGTAATGTGATATTTCATTGTAGTATTAATTTGGTTCTGTTTGTGTTTGAAAATGTTTTTTGTTTTATTTTATAAGTTTGACGCGTAACGTAACGGATAAATGTTACACGTAACGAAAAAATGTTACACGAAATTTTTTGACAACCCCGATAAAGAAGTTTCACTTCAAAAATATACAAATCAACACGCACGGTAATTAGCATATTCAACTGAGATAATATCTAACAGTATGAATGCAACAGATTAGGTATCGCGCGATCGAGGGCAGTACGATACTAAATCACAGATGCGCTTGCACCGGCCGAAAACAATAGCCCTCGTAAGAAAAGGTGTGATCCCATCACGGCGAATGTAATAGCAATAAATATTATTTGATTTACTTAAACAATTTATTTGAAGTGAAAGTGTTAATAGTAATATAGTATCTGTAAATAGTAAATGTTTTAATTGCAATAATATCGGTTAAAAAAGTATTTACATAGATATGATTTAAATAGAATAGGAAATTAGAATATTATAAGAATTGTTTGTTGGATAGTATATGTGCGTGTATGTTTATTGTATGTATATATGTGTGCATGAATGTATGTATATGTATATGTACACCTCCTACAAATCTATTCACTTTCTGCTGAACATAGTCCAATTATAATGCCTAGATTAAGTTTAGATATATCTGAGTTAGTTGTGGTAATAGCATGACTATTCTCTTGATCCACATGTGTTAACGTTATGTTTTTGAATCGTCTATTTAGTCAGCAATCTCGTATATTTGAACCACTTGACCAGCATACAATTAAATTCTGTGAATCCTTTTTTCAACTACCCTACAGTTAATTCAAAATAAGAATATCAGATTTTGCCCTCACGCTGCTACAATTTCAGTGACCATCAGTTGATGCTCAAAATTATTCAACATTGGTCATGTTTATATGTATATATTTAAGCCTCTATAAAAAAACCTTTAAATTATAATGTACTAATAAGACTATGTAATAATAAAGAAATAATATTTTAACTTGTTATTATCAATGATACATAAAATACGAAATGATTTATATGGGAAGGGAAGAAATATCTTTACCACACTAAACGATACATAGGTATATTTAAGAGTTGTCAACTAAATGCATATCAATTTTTCAAACGAGAAGGTCTTTAATCGACTCTTCTCTTTACAGGAAGTAAGGCTCGAAAGCAAGAAGACACATACCTCGAACGCCTTTCTAAAATCCGGAAGAATATACACTTAGTACTGCACTACGGTAAAGTGGTACCTTTCACATGGCATACGAAAGGTTTTAAGTGTTTCTACTGCTTAAAACCGATGAAGGATTGCGAGGTGCTCAAGGAACATACATTGAAACACGCCGTAAATTTAGAAGATTTTATACCTAAAAGAATTATTTCCAAAGATGTACCCATTAAAATTGATATCTCAGGACTAGGTTGCAAAGTTTGCCCGGATGCTCAACTCAAGGATTTAGAGGATCTAATCTCTCATATAATGTTCGTCCACAATGAAGAGTATGATACGAATCTTGGCGTCTGCGTATTCCCTTTTGTTTTGAACAAGGATTTGATGCAATGTGTCTTATGCCAAAACCAGTACGACAATTTTACATCAATGATCTTACACATGCACAGAGACCATGTGAGTCATTCGTGCGTATGCCAAATATGTGGCTTGAGTTTTATGAGCAGAATTCGCCTCAAGAGACACATCAGTAACAGTCACGTCGGATACAGATGCTCAATCTGCGGTAAGATGTTCAATGCTTTTCATCGCTTAGATAAACACAAACAGCGAATGCATGGACATACAAAATCGCATGAATGTAACTTATGCAGTGAAAAGTTTGACAATTCATATCAGGTTAAAGTTCATTTAGGAAAAATGCACAATGTGGAGAAATACAGGATTAAGTGTGATCATTGCACGAAGGTTTGCACAACGAAAGGTGCGATGTTGCTGCATGTACAAGCCCAGCATTCTGACTTGAAGTATGAATGTGATATTTGCGATTACAAAGCTGGAATTAAATGGCTCATCACATTACATAAAAGAAAACATTACGGAGTGAAGGATTATTCATGCAGTATATGCGAGAGATTGTTTCGTAGGTCTAGTAATTTGAGAGCGCACATGAAAGTCCATTCTGGAGTGGCTGGAAGGGTATGCAGATTTTGTAGAAGGGGGTTTACGGATTTTGAGACTTTGAAAAAGCATGAGGCTGAGTTACATTACAGGGAGGATACTTAAGGGAGAGTATAATTAAATAAGACATAAGTAATACATAATATATTTAGGTATGTTCTTTAATGTAGTGAATTTACTCACTGTTGTAAGTTTACAATTGAAGCTCTGAAATTGCTTTCAATTATAATTTTATAATACATTGCTGTTATTTAATGGGCTCTGTGTACCTGAAGGTATATATCATATCATTATCTATATATTAAGGCCTAGTTTCTTCACCTACTGATGATCTCCTTGATAGACTATCGTGAACTTATCTGTTAAATAACTACAGATTTCGGTTTCGCAAACCGTGGATAGAGACATATATGTATGTGTATTTAACATAAGTAACATAATGTTTTCTGGCCGATAACTATCTGACAGTTAATCAAGAACTAGTGAAACTGGCCCTTAGGAGTTTTAACGTCTTGGCCCTGATAGACTTATGTCAACTTATTTGCCAGATAACTATAGATTTCAGTGACACAAGTCTAGGATAGGGACAAATAAAAAGTCAGATTACTATATGCGTATCAGCAACTTTAACCTGTTAAATAGTGTTATATGGCAAATAAGTATCGTAACATTTTATCATGAACTGGTGAGACTGGTTCAAACCGTTGCAACTGTACTACACAGATATGACGGTTGGCCGAGTGGTGTCAGCGGTCGCCATGCCGCTTGCTACTTCGCCAAGTGTCGTGGGTTCAAATCCCACGCGGTACCTACAACACTTTGTGTGATCCATGAATTGTTGTCCCGACTCTGGATGTTCTTTGTGTCCGTTTCATGTATGTTTGTAAAGTCCCCCACGACACAGGATGTTTATTCCTAATGTGGGAGTTGTCTTTTTTAAAAAAGAAAAAAAAAAAGAAAAAAAAAAAAAAAAAAAAAAGAATGTCAACATTTTAAGTTCAAAGAGTAGAATATTACATTTCAATGAAAAGAATTCTATTAATGTAAAAACCAAGTCATTCCTAGTTAGTAGCTATAAAATTACTCGAAATTGCACCTGAAAAATGTTTGTTCCCCGCCGCCTCCCTTTAATTAGATTATCTGAAATTAATAACCTAAATAAAGTATTTTAAAAGAAAAATCAGTTGTTTTTTTATTCCTTACCAAAGAATAAACGCATATTATTGTTATTTTCACACACAACGCGCCTCAAACTAAGCTGAGCTTGTACTATGAAAGCTAGAATCACTAATAGAATACTTATATTCCTTCTTTTCGTAAATGCATACATATTATTAAACTCTAAAACAAATATTTGCTGGTCTTACAAACATTTGGTCCGACCGGGGAATCGAACCCGAGGGCTTAAGCACTGCAGACGCATACGCTCCCACTGCGCCACCGAGGCAGTCAAATAATTGTAAAAATCGAGGAATAAAAATGTTAAAAGAAGAATGAAGATGGCAGTTTGAACCAAAAGTAGACAGAGTTTGTTGCTTACTTATAAACATACTAAAATATTTATACAAACATACATGTTACAGAAATATTACACAAAACAAATGTTCGTGCTTAGCACATAACAATTTGTCATGGGTGGGACTCGAATTCACTGTCTCTGGCTTAGCAGTCACGCTCACTAAACTATTGTATAACAATCCATTTTATTTATGATCTTGTCTGTATACGGGTCTACAATTGAGACTTCAAAACATCTAAAATTTAGCCAAAGATGGCATTATTATGTCAAAAATATTAATAGTTTCTACTGAAGATCATTAAAATTTCTTAACTATAATTCGTGTATTCTAATGTTATACTTTTTAATTTATATTATGCATTGCAATGCAAATATTAATTTATTTATATGTGCATGACGAATCTGGCTACCTCTAGAGTAAAGAAGTACTTGGATTGGACTCTAAAAGCACCTGTTTTCCTTGCAGGAGAACCTAGAGGTGGCCAGAAAACGAAGGAACCCCGTACCAATATATCCACCGAAGATGATTTTATCGATCGCGTCCAGTCTACTAGCAAAACGGTTTTGACACCAAAAGAAAAACGTGCCATTATGAGAAATAACGTGGTACAAGTACTCGTTAAATCTACTGTAATGCCTTTTCGGTGGCTGAAAAGTTCTTATAGATGCTTTTACTGCTACGATATCTTCCAAGATGCGTCTGAGCTTAAAGACCACCAAGCAGCACACACAGGAGATCAGATAAAAACACAGGCCATGAGCAACTACTGGGAGCCTGTCGTTTACGTAGATATATCTAATTTGTCATGTAAATTATGCCCCGAAAATATTACAGACTTGTATGATCTTATTGACCATTTAGTGGCAAAACATGAGGTAGTGTATAACAAAGATGTTGGTATTTGTATGGTGGCATTTAAGTTGGACAACTTTTCCGTCAGTTGTCTCGCTTGTGGAGCAAGTTTTTACACATTCGGACCTTTATTGCACCACACCAACAAAGATCACAAAGGTACTTCGGCGATTCTGTGTGAAGTTTGCGGTCAGCATTTCAAGGACGCCACATTGTTGCGTCTTCATGTGAAAACTGTTCACGAAAACACTGGTCTGTTATGTCCTGAGTGTGGAGAAAAGTTTGAAACCAGGTCCAAATTGAAAACGCATCAGAAGAACCAGCACGATTTGGATAAAAAGTACAAGTGTTTGGTCTGTTCTCAGACTTTTCAGAGCCATTACAAGAGATCCAGACATATGGCAGCTGAACACAAGAATCGTCAGGAAATTAAATGCTTACATTGTCCGAAGACTTTTGTCTTCCGAAGTATGATGATGACTCATTTACGAGATACTCATTTGAAAGTTCGAAACCATATCTGTGGAGTCTGCGGTTGGAAAGCTTTTAATAGCAATAGATTGAAGAATCATATGTATAAACACAGTGGAGAGAAGAACTTCAAGTGCGAGGCTTGCGACAAGGCATTTACTACTAAGAAAATTATGAGAGCACATTTTGCCAGGATGCATAAGAGTCCTCAACCGCCTGTAATGCAGTATGAGAATCCATATGTGGCTCAATAGCAGCTGTATTGTCTTTAACTGTATCTACAGTAGTATACTTTTTAATTACATTTGAACCCACTGAGTTGTAGACGGTATCTTATCATTACTACGTACTATGTATGTATTACTATGTATTAGATGTATGCAACTGTGAGATTGATTGATCATTCAGTTCATGAAATGACTCTAACTTGAAGCATAGGCATAATATTTTCAAATTAGGATTTCCAGAACCGATATCGAGTATTGTAATTTTTATAAGTTCAATATAAATATTAAAAAATACTTTATTACTTTCATTCATAGAGTATTTATTTATCTATTAAGCACAGTTTACTTCACAAAGCTAGCTATATTAGTTTTTGGGATTAACATCCCAACACATCTTTTGTGACCACTAAAATTTTTCGAGAACATTTTGAATAGGCACGTCCAAGAAAAACATTCGTCATAATAGGCAAACGAGCTGGTGGTACACCTGATGTGAATTGACTAACCCTGCATATGGATACCTATACCTTTAAAGACATAAGGGCTCTGCCTCCCCCGGGATGTAAGGGACGGTGAGGTGTTTGCCTCCGATATTACTATTGACAAGCCGGCCAACATGTGACGCAGAATAGCTCGTGTACCTTACGTAAGAAAGAACAAGATTGTACCTAATGATTACTGAGCAAATGATAGTTGTCTAAAATAAAGTTGTGATACTTATCATATTAGATAATAGTAATTACATAATTTGTCCAACACGCTCTCTATGGAAAGGAACAGAAACCCGGACTGCTTAAAAATGTAGAACAAGGAACTTGAAATTTACAAACAACGATAAAAATCATGAATTACACCTAGAAACAGGACAAATATCACACCACTATCACTATCATTACAAACATACATGAAATGGAAACAAAGAACATCCAGACTCAAAACAATAATTTGTGGATCACACTAAGTGTTGTTTCACGTTGGGTTTAAATTCACAACACTCAGCTCAGTAAACCATATACGTCCAGTGGACAGTTGTCAGTATCGTTAACTACTAGGCCAACAAGTCCATCAAATACTACTTAGTACATTGTTTAGGCTTGAAACACACACACACATTCTTAGAAAAATTACGCCATTCTGGTATAAAACAGTCAGAATTATCTCGCGATATTGTGTAAATATTAATTAACAGTGATTTAAATGTAGAAAAATAGTATTATTATAAGTATAAAAACTTAATAGGTAATATAATTTTAAGGTCAAGTTAGAAAACTTCATAAATGTTTTTTCCGCTTTTTCAGAAGCCATGCCCAGCAATGACATCGGCTCAAAAGCGGAAATTATGAAATTAAAATCTTACTTAAATAAAATACTTCTACTATCCAACGCTGTACCTTTTAAGATATACGAAAACGAATACCAATGCTTCTATTGTAATAAAACATTTCTTCAGCCATCTAAACTAAGAGAACATAACAATAGGGCTCACAACTTAACACAAGCCGGTACTCAATTAATTTGGTCAAAATTCGACTTCGAGTCCAATGTTATGTTAGACATAAAAATATTTAACTGCATACACTGCAATTTTAAACTTTCTAACTTGCACGATTTAGAAACTCACTTTGCAGAAATACACGACGAAGTTCCTCCAAAACATTTACTGGACAAAATTATGTGTTACAAACTAAATGACGATTGTATAAAATGTTTTTTGTGTTTACGAGGTTTCTATGACATTCAAAGTCTTATAGACCATCAGAAATCAAACGTTAGTCTCACTTGCCAAAACTGCAAAGAAAATTATTGCAATGAACAAGAATTTCTTGCACATGAAACGACATTTTGCAAGCCTTGCACCCTTTGCGGTTTGAGATTTCTATCAAAGAAACAAAGGGATGTACACTTAAAAAATGTCCACTACCAAAGATTTAAATGCCAATTTTGTTCACTACAATTCACTTTGAAAGAAACGCTAACTCGCCACATCAGGAACATCCATTATAAAGAGAAGAATAAAACATGTGATGTCTGCGGCAAAAGATTTTTTGACACTCATTATCTCAACTTGCACAAAGTAAGTCATCAAAGTACAAAACCTTTTGAATGTGACATTTGCAAGAAGAAATTCGCTCGCAAAGAAGCATTGAAACTACACAAACGAATTCACAATAACGATAGACGATATACTTGTAAAGATTGTGACAAAAAATTTATCCAATGGTCGGCTTTACATATGCATAAGTTAGTACATTCGGATGAGAGGAATTTTAAGTGTCCAGTTTGTCAAAAAGCATTCAAAGACAAGAAAACTATGAGCAAACACTGCAAATCTGTTCATCAAAAAGAGGAAATTAAGTGATAATATCAGTTGTACATGAGCACATTAACAGCCCTCAACAGTTCTCTCTTGGACATAGGCTTCTTCTTAGAAAGATGGGTTTTGTGCATAAATTTTTCATGACACGGACTCAAATACGTAATAATAACTGTTTCCTAAAGTAGTGTCTTAAAAGATACGAAGATTTTAGAAACTATTCATAAGTAATGAAAGAGACAAGTAACAAAAACATTTTCTTTGTTGTTTTATAAAACCGTCAGATCACGCTAAAATAATTAAGAAACATAGGCAACGTTAGTAATTTTTACTAACGTTGCTTATGTTTCTTTCGAACAAATGAGTGACGATTCTTGAAACTTCATGATTATTTGGTTTAAGAATATAATCCATATTCTGTTTTAATAAAAATCTATATATTAACTTCTTATGAGCTGTTACGTGTCCAATTAAAAACTGTGCAATTTTATTATCTTATAGAATTGAGAACAATTTGATTTATTTATATTCATAAGGACAACCAGTTTCTGTTACAATACAAAATGAAACAGTAAATTCACTAATAACTTATTAATGTGCACAACATTCTAAGTTGTCACATCATGCACCAATATTAACAAGAATGAATAAGAAAAAATATCCACATATAAAAAACAAACGTAAAATGAAATCAAATAAGAAAAGGAAGTAACAAAAATTAAAACAAATTCAAGTAGATAAATTGATATAACTTCTAATCAATTATTGATACTAAATACTAATGTTTAAACAGTCTCAAAACAGATTTTTTTAAAGTGGGAAGTTGTCGTCTAACACATCCACTTCTTTGCTAATTATGTTGTAGGTTTTAGGCAAACGGCATATGGCTGGAAATTGCTTTATATTGGTTCTGACAAACGACTACGAGTCCTCGCTAGGGTACTCGATAAGATACAAAAATAAAATAGAAATATTGAGTTAACACTGTATTTATTCACTTACGACCAATAAAACTATGATTAATATTTTTGATGTTTTCTTTACTATCATCGTTGTCTATCACAATCTATGTCTGTCTGTTGTCCGTTTGATGTAAATAAAATTAAAACGACGCTTTCACGAAAATACATAGAATTGTTTCTCTCGATTTCAGACGAAAAAAGAAAGAAGAAAAATACTGTGAAAGACCAGGTTGAAGATTTGTCTGTTACAGAAGAAAAAAATAAGAAGAGAAAGAGAGACGAAGATGATACTGACACTTCCATTTCAGTTGATATAACAAACGAAAAGAAAAAAGCGGTTGAAAAAACAAGGAAAAAAACTGGTGCCGAAGAAGAAGCTAAGAGAGAGACACGGCACCTTCTAACAGTTATTATAGAGACTTCTACAGCGATGCCTTTTCGTAAAAATGGGAACACATATAGGTGTTTCTATTGTGAAACCAATTTTTATTACGCGTCTGAATTAAGAGCTCATACTCTGAACGAACACAAAAATGAAACTAAAAGACAATTAAAACAGACCATCAACAGGAACGTTGTTAAAAAGAATCTCATTGTGAAGTTGGATGTGACCAATCTGACCTGCAAATTATGTTCTGAATCTTTTGTCACTCTCAAAGACCTTATATTCCATTTTAGCAAACACGACAAAGTAGTAACTGATAATCTTGAAAACATGTTATGCTTAAAACTGTCAGATAATGAATTCAAATGCTTGTATTGCGATAAGGAATTCCCCTTTTTCAAAACTCTGTATATACATTTACACAGAGAGCATGTTAACAGACGCTTCATATGCGAAACTTGCGGTCTCAACTTCACCACCAATCAAGGTTTAAATAACCACACGGCTTATGTACACAACCAGGGTAGTTTTATCTGCCCGGATTGTGGCAAAAAGTTTGCTGCCCAACATCTTCGGAGCGCACATATGAAGCGCTCCCACGATCCAGAAAACATAAAATGTCATGTGTGCAAGGCAATATTTCGAAGTGTAAACCAAAAAGACACACATTTAGCGAAGGAGCATAACATTTGGATTACAAAGGAATTTAAATGTGACAAGTGCTCAAAGAGCTTCAAATATAATCACATGCTGATGACGCACATAAAACGGGTCCATTTGAAAGAAAAGAACTTTACGTGTGATTATTGCGGGGATAAGTTTTTTGAGAAAAAACTTCTGGAGTTACATCAAATAAAACACAGTGACGCCAAACCTTACGAATGCAAAACATGTAAGAAGAGGTTCCCTAGGAAGAATGCTTTGTATCGGCATGAGAAGATACACACCGATCCTCGTAATTTAAGTCTAAAACGATTGCCGCGGAAGACGTTTGAAGAAACATCGTGCTCACAGTCGTCTGCGGTTATATCTTAAATACATTATCAAATATGTCAATACAGTTAGGGTTTTTAGAGTATCAACACTATTTCTTTGTTCACTATTGTGCGCCTTGTAACCTTCCACCTTTATATTCGGACTGATAGAGCTGGTTTCGTAAAGTCCGAGCCCTGAAATCTTTTCTACTATCAATCTCGTTTAGTCCTTTAATATGAGCTTCTTACTGCTCTTACTTTAACCCCTATTTCTTATTAGCTTTAGGTTATTCGAATACTAAAGACAAAAAATATAGTATCTTTTTTCTTGCTTGAAGACGCGCAACACGAAACGGAGTTCCTATTGGAGATAATGAAAATAACCTATCTACTATTAATCAGTATTCTACAAAATTCCTGAGCTTTACCATTCAGCAAAATGCTTTTATTGACACACTAACATATATTTTGCTACCGAACTAAGATCTCACTATACGCAGAAAAATAAAAATGAAAATGAGGTAGTATGGGTTAAAAGAAACATTACAAAACGATATTTCTTAGTGACATTGGACATAACTGATCTAAGTTGTAAAATATGTGCTCAAAAGCTTGGTGATCTACAGGAATTAGTCGTCCATCTTCGCGTTCACGGCATAATATTGCACAAAAGATTTCGACAACATTGCTTAAAACTTTCAGAATACGAGTTTAAATGCACTTCCTGTACGCAACAGTTTTTTTTTCCACAATTGTAGTCCCATATCCATCAAAAACATTTAAAAATTGTTTATGACCGAAACCTGAGCAGTCATATGAAAAAAAATGCAGACAAAAAAAATTGAGAGGTGTCAAGGGACACCCGGATGGAACGAAGTTCAAAATAGAAAGACGAAACGAAAATATCTGGCTTGCTCTCTATAATAGAGAGAGAGACAGACAGAGAAACATGCGTACGCCACACGGCTTACAATAGCTTACTACAGCAAAAAGTGTCGTTACAACTTTTCGTCTTAATTTTTTCCGTCTAGCCCCCTTTCGTAACGAGCGATAAGAAACTTCGTTCCAACTTTTCGATTGTATTGTCAGTGTATCATCATATATATCATTGTACAGTGATAAAAAACCTTTCAAATGTTAAACTTGTGACAAAACATTTGCTAGACGTAAAACTTATAGACAACATTTGAGAAAACATTCTGACGAGAGAAATTTGGGGTATGGGCCTCCGGTATCCTCACTAACTCAGTGAAACATAGCGCTAGCACTATTTCACACCGGTTTTCTGTGAGGCCGTGGTATCACTCCGGTCGAGCCTGCCCATTTATGATGAAGCGTGGCTCTCCCATGGGAAAAATCTATACCCATGTCAGATACACATATATATGAGCGACTTTTATCTGATAAATGGTGTTACATGGAGATAAACTATCTGAAACTTTGTCAGGAACTTTTGAAACTGGGTCTTAGTCTTTTGGAGATGTTGAGTAATAAATATGTACATACCTAAAAAATAATAGTAGTTATATAGATATATAAAAGTAGTAAATGTTATGTTTTTATCAATTGAACTTCACATAAGTATTTTAGTGCAATAAAATGTTTTATACATACCTACATATTTAGTTAAGTTTATTATGATCTGAACATGTTTTTTATAATAATAATATTACACATCCTTACTAGCAATATACGTATGTATACTAATTTTACAGTATACACTAATATTTATAACTAGCTGACCCACGCAATCTCGTCTGCGTCTCCTGTTGCCCGTAGCGTGATAATTTCCCCCTTTTTTGAAATATTTTTCATTGGTGCTCCGCTCATACCTATAGCCTTCCTCAATAAATGGTCTATCTAACACTGAAATCTTTTTTAATATCGGACCAGTAATTTCAATGATTATTACGTTCAAGCAAACAAACAAGCTTCTTCTTCTCTTCAGCTTTATATATTAGCATATATTTGAAAGTAAATCTGGTCTGTTACATTTTATGCCTAAACAGCTGCACCGATAATAATGTATAATATAAAATATCTGCCTGTCAGTTCGCTTAGATCTATAAAACTACTCGGAAACGGATTTTAATTTAGTTTTTTGCAATAGATAGATTGTTTTAAGAGGAAGGTAATGTGTAATACATGTATATTATTGTAGAGCATATCCGAGAATTTCAAAGATATCCGTTGGAAGCCGGGCCAGGTCGCTAGTGTAGCATAATTACACTTATTGTTAAATTATAAAACTGTATATTATGAGTTAGGGTTGATTTTAAATAAAATGTTTTATATTTAAGTAATAAAGCACGGTTTATGTGTATGGAACACGTCGAATAAAGTAAATTTATAGTTTCTCATAGTTTTTCATTTAAGAGTTAATTGCATTTATCTATATTATATTCGTTAAGAAACCTATAATAGTGAAAATGGTTAAACTCAGTAAAGGTATTTTTGACATAATCAGAATTCACAACATTTACCAGTTAAACTAACTATTAATCGTTAGAACTAGATCCACTTCAGAGCTAGGTCACAACCTAACCCCTTCTTAACCATTGACATCATTACAAAAAAATTTGATGCTTTTTTACACATTCCAATTTCTTTAAATACAATATCTATGTATACTAAATTTCAACTACTAACATCTATAAATTAAGATCACTAAATCTGATAATAACACAAGAATCAGCAAAATACGACCTTATAAACAGGATTTAAACTACGCTAGATGTTGCCAACCTTGACAAACAAACATAAACACTGAATTGGAATGTGCGAAAAGGCATTAACGATATCCTTTCTTATTTCAGGGCGACTAATGCATAAAATACTAGAGGAACGCCGAAAAGAAGATCTAGCCACCTTACTGACAATCATGATACAATGCACCACAATTACACCCTTCAGATGGCACAAGAGCAAGTACATGTGTTTTTATTGCTGTGCGTTATTCATAGAAAGCTCCAGACTTAAAGAACACAGCCAATCAGATCACCAAGAGATACCAATTGAAGAAGTTATCGTTAGAACTCTATACAGGAGCGGTAAAATCAAGATTGAAGTCTCCGATATTTGGTGTTCCAGATGCGAAAGCCAATTTGCCACGTTCTTGGAATATTTCAAACATCTATCCCATGTTCATGAAATATTTTTGGATAAAGATACTGTAAAAGCGTTCGAATGCTTTCGCTTAGGGGATAACGGAATGTCCTGCTTGGATTGCGGCCAAACTTTCAGATTCTTCGGACCCTTACTTAGTCACAGGCACAAATATCACAATGATCATTTCCTGTGTGAAGTGTGCGGACAAGGATTTGTTGAAAAGCATAACGTCGATAATCACGTGAAGCAAATACACTGCATCAAGGCCTGTAAATATTGCGACATGACCTTTCCTACACAATATTCCTTAGGGAACCATATTGAAAATGTTCATAGAACGGATAAACTGAAGTGTCCGCTGTGTCCTGAGATTTTAGGGAATAGGTACTTGAAGAAACGACATATGGCTTTGGTACACGACTGTAAAAGTGCTCAAATTGTGTGCGAGTACTGCTCGAAGATATTTACGAGGCACAATAAGTATGTCCAGCATAAAGCTAACGTCCATTTTAAAGAGAAGAACTGTACGTGTGAGATTTGTGGACATAAAGCTTTTAATATAGATGCTCTGAGGCGGCATATGATCTGCCACGATGACTCCAAGCCGTTTGCGTGCGAATTATGTGATAAATCGTTTAGAAGGAAAAAAACTATGTTAATACATATGAGGACTCACCGACATGCTCCTGAATGATATAATATATAAAGTGTTGATATAAATTTGTTTGTGCAAATATTTGTTTCGGAATTTTTGTATGTATTTATATCAGTTGTCTAGTACCCATAACACAAGCTCTGCTTAGCTTGGGACAATGGGCCTGATAAGAAGGTTCAAAGTTGTGCAAAGAGCAATGGAGAGATCAATGCTCAGGGTTGCCCTGCGTGATCAAATCAGGAATGAGGAGATCCGCAGACGAACAAAGGTCACCGACATTGCCCGTAGAATTGCCAGACTTAACTGGCAGTGGGCAGGGCACATTGCTCGCAGACAGGACGGCCGATGGGACAAAAAGGTTCTGGAGTGGCGACCACGTACTGGAAGACGGAGCGTGGGTAGGCCCCCTGCAAGATGGTCCGACGACCTGGTTAAGGTCGCAGGAGACTGTTGGATGTGAGCAGCACAGGACCGGTTGTTATGGGCAGCCTTGGGGAGGCCTATGTCCAGCAGTGGACATCTTTCGGCTGACATGATGATGATGAATTACATAAAAAAAGTGCGTGCGTACAAAGTACACATGTCAGAAGTGAAACTTCTTTAGCAAACTAATTATAAATAAAAACAATTAAAGATAATTTTTAAATATATTTATTTAATATTGTTTAAAAAATAATATAGTGAAATCTCAGATGATGAATATTACATTAAAATTTGCCCTTTCTCACTCTCTCAATCGATCTCAATCGCTCTCTCCCTCTTCTTCGACAAAAACGCTGCACATCTTCGTGATGCGTTTTATTCGTAAAATATTTAGCCTCATGCGCCTAGAGAAGTTTCACTTCAAAAGGAACATAAGCATTTTATCAGTTAATCTAGCTTTCATAGAACCAACTCTGCTTAGTTTGAGGCTTTATGTCAGGTGTCGTTGTATCTTTTCTATTTAGATAGATTCTAGATTAACAATCAGCTCAGCTTTGTTATAACCAAATATTATTTATAGAAGATAATTATAAAAATAGTTCCTACTTACATCTATAGGTTAAATCGTTGCGTCTTTTTGTAATGTAGAGCTTACAAAATTATAATTATAATGCTTTCAACAATGACAGACGATATAAAAATTAAAACTAGAAAAATGAATATTCTCACTATTTAAATGTAATTGTTTTACGAATTTACCAGATTTGAGACAAATAAAAGTTATACAAACTATATAGATTTATATTGTAACATATCCCAAGGACTCCTATTATTGTTATAATACTTATTATATTCAAACTCGTCGTGTTGTCAATTGTTACGTTATTTTTTTGAGCACTTTGTGTTTACTTTAAAAGTATGTAAACATTTAATTATATTTTCTGAAATATAAGGCAGAAGTAAAGGAATCTTTATTTATCCATTTAAACTTATTGCTTGTTACAGATTACCAGTCACTAACAGCAGACGAAAGGTATGCTGAGAAACGACGAAAGGATGATCTTACGAAACTGATTACTGTAGTACTGGAGAATTCCAACATCATGCCGTTCCGATGGGCAGCCAACAAGTATATGTGTTTCTTCTGTTGCTGCACTTTCGTTGACAGCGTACAGCTCAAAGAACACACAATAGAAGAACACAAAGATGCTAAATTGAGAAGAGTATTGAGGACTCTACTCGGCAGCAGTCGTGTCAAATTAGATACTTCGGAAATCGCATGCAAAAAGTGTACGAAACATTTCGAGAATTTTGAGGACTTTCTAGATCACGTTTACAAAATTCACGATTTGAAATTCAACAGAGATATGGCTAGATGTCTTTTTACTTTCAACCTGTCGGACGAGGGTATGTCTTGTCACGAATGCGGACAAGAGTTTAGATTTTTCGGGCCGTTACTTAAACATGCTCACAAGTTCCACAATAAATATAAAACATTCCTGTGTGAAATATGTGGACAAGGATTTGTCGCGAAGGCTAACGTAGAAAGTCATATTAAAAATGTTCATAGTTTAAAAGATAGACAATGTCCGAAGTGTGACAAAGTATTTAGGAACCCATATGCTCTGCAGGTACACCGTGAAAGAGCGCACAGGACTGAGTCTTTGAAGTGCCCTAAATGCCCTGAATATTTTGGGTCGAAGTATCTTAAAAAACGCCATCTAGCGTTGGTGCATGATGTCAAAAAACTACAGTTTAGTTGTGACGAATGTGAAAGAGTATACACGATGAAAAGTAGACTGGTCCAGCATAAGTTGAGAACGCATTTGAAGCAAAAGACTGTCGCTTGCGAGATTTGTGGATTTAAAGTGTTTAACAATGATCTGTTAAAACGACATATGGTTCGTCACGATGATTCCAGACCATTCCAGTGTGAGTTCTGTAAAAAAAGTTTCCAGAGAAAAAAGACTTTGGACGTTCATACACGAATACATACAAATGATCGGAGGTATGGATGTAAGGAGTGCGGGCGGGCGTTTGTGCAAGTTACCAGTTATAAACTTCATATGCGAGTACATCACAGATTGAACGAGGGTTCGTCTTGGAACTAACGTTTTTGTTAGTAAATACGAATTAGTATTATTTTTGCCTCTTGTAAATATATACGTTGCTGAATTAAAGCTTTTTTGGTTTTCTCTCATTCTTTCTTGTTTTAGTTTCGTAAACTTAAATCACCGGAGTTTATTCTACCACTAAACACACTTTTAATAAGCTTCAAACACCTAAATGAAATAAACACACTTTCAAAAACTATATTCATCCTCTAAATACCTACTTTTGGGTAAGGCGATTTCTTCAGAACGGAGCTGCTTCCAAAAAAGTAGGTGAGGAGATAAAGAGTAATTAAGTTTATAGAGCCAAAGTTTTGGCTTAATATGACAATATTTTATTTATCCTTTTGTTTGTTTGTACCTTGTAAGAAGTTAGGTTCAGAAGTCTGGCCAAAAGGAAGCGTTATGTATACCTGCAAATGGTTGGGCAGTTAATCGAGTTACCAGGTAACTTGACAGTAAGTAACTACCGACGCCTATGGACACCTCAAGGTTTAAAAGTGCTTTGGAGCCATTTGATTCTTCCGGCACAGAATTGGGTAATGTCGTTTTGCAGTCGTGTGCTGAAGCATGGTTCTCGCAGAGTTTCGACGTGTTTTATTATTTTTGATTTAAAAAGACAACTCCCGCACTAGGAATAATTCCTGTATCGTGGGGGACTTTACAAACATTCATGAAACGGACACAAAGAACAATTTGTGGATCACACAAAGTGTTATTCCATGTAGGATTTGAACCCACAACACTTGGCGAAGTAGGGAACGGTGTGGGTGGCGACCGCTTAACCATTAGGCCAAACGTGCAGTTTCTTGATAATAAAACTCTGTTCATCGTGTTGACGGATTCAAAATACAGTGTCACCACTTTTATTCATCCTGTAGATCGTAAGATCTGACTAAGGGAGCAATCTACACAAGACAACACTACTGTAAAAATCTTGAAATGAACGTTGTACCCACCTGTCTGGCCAGCGTGGTGCAGTATGCCTAAACCTTGTTTATAAGGAGAGGCCTATATTTAGAAGTGAACTATTAAAAAATATTGATGATTCTTGAAAATATCTGCTGTTTCAGGTTTGTGGAGGAACGAGTGTCATGTCCCTCCAACACAAAGGGAGGATCCTCCGACTAGGCGAGGTGATCATGCCTGGTGGCCACTGCCCAACAGTTGATGTTGGGATGTTGTATATGATAATCAGCTCGAGAACTTAGAATTGGTAGTTACACCGTGTAGTGCATTACTTCGTAGTTCAGTGTATCTTCGGTAGATGTCGCTGTAGTAGGTTACTGTTGTCTTGTATTTGGAAGTCGCCACAGGTTCAATAGAAATACAACCAGACGCTTCTTGACCTGGAGTGGATAACGGGCTGACTCAGCGTTATCCAACAGCAAGAGTATATAAACAATATGGGCAACGAAATAAAACCATTTTAATTTGGCTTAAATATTTATTATCACACCCAGACAGGTAAAAACGTATAAACATATTTAATATTTACATAACTATTTAGTTAATTTACATTTTTGTAAGCATGTGGGTAGCTGTAGAATTTAACTTAGTTAACTACAAGCGGAAGTGAACAAAGCCATTAGAAAAATAACACTTATTAGGTAGAGAAAACCTTTGTTTTTTGTTTTCCCCTTTTCCAAAGAAATTGCTATAGTTAATGCATCTCTCATATGAACTTCAGCGGTATAGATCTTAGACCTGACCAAACAGTTTCAATTCGATTATTTTCAGTGAATGCAGTCTTGGTGCTCTATTTTATCGAGACAACGTTGCCAAATGGTCGACGACTTACACCTAATAACCATCGTAAGTTGATCGCTCCATTTAAGGAGGGCAAGAAAAAATGAATCCCAACTTCATATTATCTTTGAAATGCCAATGCCTCTTGATATAATTTTTACTAAAAATACATCTTTTTTAAGTTTTTTTTTTCATTTTAAACGACTATTCAACGCATGTATTTAATTTACTCAAATCTATTTTTAATTGGAGTGATAAATAAATGTTAATATAGAAGACTCGGTGCCTAATGGTTTCATCAGACTCGACAATAATCGAATTTTTACAATAAGATTTTTTTTTACAAATTCTTGATTCGCTGAGAAGTTATGGACGCTTGGGCTGCGAAATATCGTTATAATTTATATAGGCGCGCCAAGTCGGCTGACCTGTGATGCTGCCGGTGATGTTAAACTAGTGGCGCCACCAAACGGACACCAGAAGAAACACTCTAGCACAGTACTCATAGAGCTATAAGTAGACATTTTACTAATGGCAACACTGATAACAAGGTTTAAGATGTCTCGCTAAAATAGAACCTTTATGATTTTAAGAAAATTATTTTAGAACGGATCTCATTTCAGCTATTCCGATCTTGCAACTTCTTAATGCAATCTAAATATGTACATATAAATACATCTAGATTAATATTAAAATAATAAATTATATCTATATATTGTCTTATATTGACTAGACGTTTCAAACCATGGAATATAAAATACTTTTTTATACAAAAATGTGAGGGTAGTTATTAATTTGTCTTATTTATGAGTGGATACGTGAAAGAAAGACATTGACGTCAATGTGTTAGAGAGAGACAGCTATATAAAGTTAGTATTCTATCTCTTTCACCCAATCAATCAGCAATGAAAAAAGCTTAATTTTGCTGTAATATTCTTACGTATTATAACTTCTAGAGTCAATGGCACTAGTCACTGATAAAGTTACAGATAATTATCTGCCATATGCTACTTAACAGATGAAAGTTATTGATGAATATATGCAATCTGACATATATGTCTTTATCCAAGACAAGTGAAACCAAAATCTGAAGATATTTTACAGTTTAATCAGGGACTTTATTAGTAAATGGTGGAACTGGGTCTAAAAGCAAGAACGGCTGAACGTATATAGATAATATATGTTATGGAGACAGATTACTCCTGAAAAGTACTAACTTTAAAAAAAATAATAAAACAGAGCAAAATTCGGATCAAAGCATGTATGTGACAGTTCTTTGTATATTAATATATTTCGAACATCTGTCTATAAAGCTTAGAAAAGTAAACACTCGACCCAAAAAAATATGTACAGGAAACTAACAATTTACAAACAGGTGATTTTAATTATACCATTTTAAGACAATGAAAACGACCATCACCTTTCAAGCCTATTTCGAAGACTTGACATACATACATGAAACGGACATAAAGAAACCTTTTATGAGTAGAATCTAAGAGAGCCACCATGCTCATTGCGATTGCAGACAATGCAACATGGTGATTCACACGGCCTGATTATAGCGGCCTAGTGAGATGCTCTTTGACTCAAGTCCTGCTTTTTTTTCTCTTTATTATATAGAGGGCAAACGAGCAGACGTATCGCCTGATGGTAAGCGATTACCGCCGCCCATGGACACCCGCAACACCAGAGGCGTCACAAGTGCGTTTGCCAGCCTTTTAGAAAGGAGTACGCTCTTTTCTTGACGGTTTGAAGGTTGTATTGGTCCGGGAATACCGCAGGCGACAGTTCATTCCACAGTTTAGCTGTGCGCGGCAGAAAGTTTCTACTATCTAGATGATGGGGATGAAATTTCTGTAGCTGCTACTTGAAGGACCCAGGGTCATAGTAGGACAGATGAGGCCATTTTTCACCCTAGCAGAAGCAGGCCCGGGTGCCCTGGGGGACAGTATCGGGAACGTTGTGGGTCCCACAAAGGAGACGGCCATCTACAAAGCGTAGGTGGCCCGAGGTACGTCGGGGTTTCAAGGTTTTCCTTTCTAGGGTGCACCTGGTTCCCCGGCATCTAGTACCTGAGACGGCGTGCGGTTTTAATCAGTTTGGGTCCGACATGCCACCAGGAAGTGATATCCGAGGGGATTTCCGAACAGAAAAAAAAGTGTCATAGTGGGAAGGAAAAACGTGCCCTGGAACTGCCGTTTAGTTCGATAGTGTATGTCTACCACTTTGAAACGGGAACTTTCAAGGTCAGCACGTGTTGTCGTTGAGAGGCCTAGACTCAGAACAATAAATTGAGCATCATACAAACTTTTGTCCCATATATTATCAAACCCACAACACAGCATAGTAGGAAATTTTTACCGTGGGAGAGCCACACTTCGGCATGAATGGGCCGGCTCGACCGGAATAATACCACGGCCTCACAGAAAACCGGTGTGAAATAGCGCTTGCGCTGTGTTTCACCGAGTGAGTGAGGCTACCGGAGGCCCATACCTCAACCCCTTCTCCCATCCCCTAAAGGCCGGCAACGTACTTGTGATGCCTAATGATGTTGCGGGTGTTCATGGGCGGCGGTAATCGCTTACCATCAGGTGATACGTCTGCTCGTTTGCCCACTATTCAATAAAATAAAAAAATAAAAAAAAGGAAGGTAATTTTTGGCATGTGTATATGTAGTACATATACACTGCCAAAAAGTTTGTATTATATATATAATATAAACTAGAAGTTTGTATTATGGTAACCTCATTCTCTCGGTACCAACGAAAGAATTAGTTAGCACCGGTTTTCTGTAAGGCCTTGGTATCTATTTTTCGAGCTGGTCCATTGGAGTCAAAGCATGAGTGTCTAACGGTTTGTTGTGTGTCACTCAATCATTTTTAGTATATACAGGGTCTGTCGTAAATAATGGATAAGTCGTAAACTGGAGTTGGTCCGGCTATGAGACTATTAGAAAATCGTATCTTTTTGCCAGGGTTTCTAACCGTATGGAAATGGCGTAGACTTTTATGTTTTTTTAAAATTTCGCTACTCTTTGCATTCATTCCGTTGCCATTTCGTTAAATTTAGGTATTTCTGTGTCATTTTTTTTGTATTATAGTCTTGAAGATGTGTATTATTTAGTTTTAGTACTGTTTTAGGCGTTTTTAACGTTGGTCATTTTCAAAATTGTCATTTTAAGATTTTTTATGTTTTTGTTTTACTTAGGGTCAACTTTTGATCATTTACTGTGTAAAAAAAAAGTACGGCGCTATAGCTGCCCATGATCTTAATAAATTATCTAGTATGTGTAGATTCTAAAAAGGTATAACAATGCATACTTCACAAGTAATATTAAGCTACATGAGCGAGATCAATATCAAGGTGAGAAAATATTTTTTTCATGTAATGTTGTAAATGGTTATAAAACTTCGTCATAATGATTTATTTCTGCCAAGATTCTTTACACAAACACTATGGGGTCACTATTAAGGATATTCAAAAGAAAACTAGGTTGTTTTAGTACGTAAAAATATTTATTCAACAACTTAAACTAAATGTTCGAAGTGTCCTCCGCCGGCAGCTATGCACGCTCTACATCGCCTAATAAACGATCGCTTAATCCGGCGCACATAACCGGCTTCTTCAATTTTTCTCGCTGCTACTTGAATGCGCGCACGCAACTCTTCTACAGAACTTATTGTTTCACTGTATACTTTTTCTTTTATACAGCCCCAGTAAAAGAAGTCCAAGGGGTTCAGGTCTGGCGAACGTGGAGGCCATAAAATTGGCCCCAATCGCCCTATCCATCTATCTGGATAAGTATTATTTAAATGTTCCCTGTTCCTAAACCATAAATGTAATGCATGTTTACGTATTCGGCCGGCGTGTATTGTTGAGGCATGATATACAAAATTTTCCAAAATAACACGTGCAATCGATAGCACAACACGATGCCCATAAATGAGAGCTGAGTTGTCAATATCACCAGGTTAACAAGTCCAAATCACAAAGAAAATCTAAGTCCGATATTAGAAAGCAGTAACAAATTGACGACAGTAATGAAAACGAGAGCACATGCGATGGTCAAAATCACACTGAGAGATGTATCAGGAGTGCGCCCTAGCTAAACGCATGCTAACCTTTTCACACATCGTGAGTGTGAAAGGGACGGTGCATCATGCAGTGTGCCTAGTAACAATGTCCTTTTCACGCGGGGAGACCCTTTGTATTGCTGTCTTTGTTCATTTTTTTACCTGATGATCCTTTTTACGAATAAACTTGTAACATGTTTGTCGCATGTAACTATTAGAGCACATCAATTTTAAAATTAAACACCTTTATGAAATGAGGAGGCATGAAATTTTTTTGACAAAAAACTACCTAGTTTTCTTTGAATATCCTTAATAGTGGCCCCATAGTGTTTGTGTAAAGAATCTTGGCAGAAATAAATCATTATGACGAAGTTTTATAACCATTTACAACATTACATGAAAAAAATATTTTCTCACCTTGATATTGATCTCGCTCATGTAGCTTAATATTACTTGTGAAGTATGCATTGTTATACCTTTTTAGAATCTACACATACTAGATAATTTATTAAGATCATGGGCAGCTATAGCGCCGTACTTTTTTTTTACACAGTAAATGATCAAAAGTTGACCCTAAGTAAAACAAAAACATAACAAATCTTAAAATGACAATTTTGAAAATGACCAACGCTAAAAACGCCTAAAACAGTACTAAAACTAAATAATACACATCTTCAAGACTATAATACAAAAAAAATGACACAGAAATACCTAAATTTAACGAAATGGCAACGGAATGAATGCAAAGAGTAGCGAAATTTATAAAAAAACATAAAAGTCTACGCCATTTCCATACGGTTAGAAACCCTGGCAAAAAGATACGATTTTCTAATAGTCTCATAGCCGGACCAACTCCAGTTTACGACTTATCCATTATTTACGACAGACCCTGTATATTTATCATCGTCAGCCATATTTATCGGCGTCCACTACTTGACATAAACCTCTCCATTTAGAAATATTTTATTTATTTACTTTATTGTGTCTATACTTTTAGCTGTATAGGGATGCGAACAACTCAAGACCTGGATAATTGGCACTCCTTAGGGGAGACTTTCGTTCAGCAGTGAATTTGATACTTTTGGAGGGTAGTTGTATAACTAATGTCTAAAACACCAGCCGATTTACTTGCTCATTAAATATCATTAGGGCTTCTTTAGTCAGTTTCTTAACCAGTTTGTTATTGAATAGTAAACAAATCACACTAGTAAATAAATTTAAAAATGAAAAACAAACAGTTATGTATAACCTACAAATCAGATTCTCGTATTTTATTTTCAACCATACAAGTGGCGCCATCTACTCACATTGTCTCACTCATTTACGTCACATTTCCAGCCTCTTATTGCTCATTCACCCACTGAGGTAGCTAAACAAATGTATTTCGCTTCCTTTAGCATCTTATATCACATTTAAGTCTTGTACACACCGAGTATTGAACTAAAAACACTTTGAGCATTCAGAATGCTTTCTTGTTACGTTGGGGAAGTATAGAGTCTTTCGCAAAACTGAAGAAGGAAAGTAGGCTGTATTTCTTCGACTTTCTTGATAAATAGTCTGTCAGAACATTGTTGTCGCCTGGAAACAAAGGATTGTCATTATTATTTGTATACTAGCTGACCCACGCAACCTCGTTTGCGTCTTATATTGCCCGTAGCGTGAAAATTTTCCACCGTTTTTGAAACATTCTTTATTGGTGCTCCGCTCCTATTAGTAGTAGCGTGATGATATATAGCCTATAGCCTTTCTCGATAAATGAACTATCCAACACCGAAAGAATTTTTCAAATTGGACCCGTGGGGTTCCTGAGATTAGCCGGAACAAACAGACAGACAGACAAATTTTTTTAAGAATATATATTTTGGTATGTGTACCGTATATACATTCATATGCATGTAGTAGAAAGCGGGTATTTTAATATTACAAACAGACACTCCAATTTTATTTATTTGTATAGATGGACTTACCTAATAACGGTTGTGTTTCCCCAGTGATGGGCAATACGTAGTCGTTCGCAGATAGGGACACGAAGAGCGCAAATGGCACCACCCATAAGCACAGTGTAAAGTATGCTAAAACCTGGAAATCGTTCAAAAAGCTCATGATAAATATCACATGTTAGTAATAATTAATGACTGTGTATGTTTATTTACTATAATATTTGTTTATATGCCGACTTTCACATACAATTCAATAAAATACAAAAAATATATTATAACGCCATCTAACTAAGACCCAACGAACTACGAAGTAACTACTAATCCTGAGACGCGATATAAAAATTCTTACACCTCAACATCAACTATTACGACGAGGAACGCTAGTCATGATCACCTCGTCTGTTAAGAGGATCCTACCTCTGTAGGAGGGATAAAAAACTATCCTTGAATATTTTAAGTAGTTACTCTATCAATAATAGTTATTGCATGCAAATTAGGCGTATGGAAAGTGGCATAGGACGCGTTATTAAGAAAGACATACATAAAAATAAGGTTCATATGTATTGAAAACCTTATCCTTTTTTGAAGTTGGTTAGAAAAATGTGGAACTTGATAATAGCTAATTAATAATTTAATAAGTGGTGAGTTTAAAAAGCTTTTTTTAGGCCATACCTTGCGAAAAACTCACTTGTAGCAGAAAACTTCAATCCCTGTATTTATTATAGTCTGGGTTACCATTACTAATTTTTTTTTGTTTAATTGACATAAAAATATATACATAAGTTGTTTAAGTAAGTGGTTAAAAATTAGTGTCCGACCGAAAGTTCGGTTTCGGTTTCGGTCGAGTTTCGGCCAAAAATCAAGTTTCGGCGGCAGTTTCGGTTTTGGCCAAAATTGGCCGAAACTTTTGCCGAAACCGAAACTGATTTCGAAAGTATTAATTAGTAAGATTTCAAAATATCAATACTTAGTATTTAATGTAACAGTAACAATTAGTGATATGATTATTGATAACTGATGAACATTTTGCTATGACAACTTAATTATAAAATTATTAAAAATATTATTAACATTTTTTTATGTTATGTTAAATAAATAATTACAACAAACTTAATATACTGTGTTTCCATTTCATGTCCTAATTAATGCAGCAGAAAAATGGGTAAAATGCACCAAATTTCAGTATTTTAAGGAATTTTATACTTGACCGCGTGAGTTTCGGTTTCGGTTTCGGCCGAAACTGAAGCCACGGCCGAATATTCGGTTTCGGTTTCGGTTTCGGCCGGAAAACCTGTTTCGGTCGGACTCTATTAAAAATAAAAGCCTTACCTCTGAAAAAGTATAATACACAGCGCCAAAGAATTTGAAAGCCATGTAGTGGTGCACCACTAATGTCACGAGGGCTGTCAGAAATGTGATGCTGGTCACTCTGACAACCGGGAAGTCCTTCAAGAGGAACCCATGAAGAGCCTGCTGTACGAGCCCTAGGGCATTCAGGTGAAAAGGAAAGTCTTCGAAGATCAGTAGACCAATGTGAATTGATGTGGTTGCCTGGAAAAATAGTTAGATTGTTTAGGGTTGCCATCTCTAAAAAGATTTTAATTCTATTAACTACTCAAGTATATTTTTAAATTCAATTTTTAACGTGTTTTAAGAATATAATGTTTAATGTCATTAAATACAATAAGCAAAGGTTTTTATTTTTTCCAGATTTTATTAACCTAACTTGTTTTTTATCGGAGAATAAAAAACATAATTCAGGATATTTGTATATTAAAAAAGTTGAGATTTATTTTATCGTCATCATCTTCAATTTCCTAGCCTTTATTATGCTCAAGATTATTTGGGGTTGGCTACTAGTTTGTAACTGTTTTTACCTGAATATATTTTTTTCCACAGAGCGACTGGTATTAAGATTTATTCTATCAATCAATAAATTTAAAATATTTTAAGGAGATCATTACAGAGACATTATAGTCTAAAGTAGAATATTGGCTACTTTTATCAAGGGCAAATTGGTAATAAATATTACGGACATCCAACATACAGCGTCATCCAGTACCAAGATAAGTAGAGCTTGTGTTATGGGTACTAGACAACTGATATAAATACATATATAGTTTTTTTTTGTAAATACATACATATTATACAAAGAAAATACCCAAACTCCGAAACAAATATTTGTAGATCACACAAACATTTGGTCCGACCCAGGATTTGAACCCGAGACCTCAAGCACTGCGCCACCGAGGCAGTTAGTAGTAGTAGTTAGTAGGCGATATGTTTGCTCGTTTCCTAATTATACCATTAAAAAATATATTATAAGATACTTATACAATATACTTACAATTACCATCCAACTGATGACATATTTGGCCATTACTGTATACTCTTCAACGATTTCTGCTAGATAGTACAAGCCAGCCGCTGGAAAAGATCAACATAGACTAGTTTTTTTTTTATTTAAAAATAAACCAGTATTCTCAAACACTATGTTTATAGTCACATAATAGAAAAAAAGTACAATAAACCCGAAAGTGTACTCAATTTAACCAGAAATTTATCTGCCAACGCTGCAGTCATCCTGTTTGTTTCCTGGGATTATGTTAAATGCATAATTTGTTTGTTTTCATTTAGCATTCTCAATGAAGTAATCTGTTTTCATTTCATGTGGCTGTTTAGGAAAACTTTCTAAAGGAAACAAAAAATATACGATTTTACAATACTAATATGCCTAGATACAGAAACATAAATTTTGCTAATCAAATTACAAAGATAATGACACTTAACATTACATGAACTATATAAAAATATTCGTGTAGAAATTACCCCTAGACAATTTTAATATTCTCAATTTCCTAATTTTGACACATTAATAATTTATTTTACAAACTTTAAGTTAATATAGCACTTTTAAGCCTTTAGTAAATCTTTTTTAGCGATAATTTAGTATCTCATAAAAACATTATAAATATTTACGAGTTAAAAGAATTAAAGATGATAAACACTTACCTATAGCCAATGTAGCGAATATGGCTTGAACGAATAATGAAAATATGCTTAATAAATATAAAAATAACATATTTTTATTTGTTTTTTCACTTTGTTTTGAAATTTTCATAGAGGTTATACGCGTTGTCACCTGTCACCGTGACGTTGCTTAAACAATTTTTAATGGGAACGCTCCAATGTTTGCATACTCACAATTCAAGTTTCAGTTGAATTGATAAACTTGACACCAAAACAAAACTGAATGTTGATCTGTGGTTGTGGTTGTCACTCAACTGGATTTAAAAAGACCAAAGAAATGAAAAATGTAATTAGAGCTTTATTTAATAGATTTGATTTACTGACTTCATTGGTTATTTTTTTTGTGCCGAGTTCTAATGTAAAAGTTAATGTTTTCTAGAACACACTTCTTTGAAAATTCTAAACAAAGTTATCAATGTCTTCACTTTGATCCGTACAGTAATCTACATTTTTAAAACATGCTTAAAAAATCAAAATAAATGTGGATTATAAATAAATAACACCTCGACACAGAACAAATGATCGAATTGATCAATCAACCAATATTTGCTTTGGGTGACAGTCGAACTTCTGGCGTAGCAGTCAGGAATAGACAGGATCATTAATCATTAACCAATGGACCAGTCAGGTCAGTTATAAATTAAACCTAATCTAATTCCGCTTAACTTCACGCGTGGTCTATTGATGTTTTTCAAAAATTAGGTCTATGTCAGGCTACTTCAGGCAGGCAGGGCTACTTCAAAAAAAATTCTAAAAGTTCTATGTTGATATTATTACTTTCTAGGGACAGGCTTCGGCTTTTTACATGTAGCAGAAAATGTTAAGTCTACATCTACATATTTTTCTATCGAAGAATAAAATGCACAGAAGACAGAAGATATGGGACTTTAGTTTGTAACTTGTAATGATGAAAGAAATAATTTATAAGTAATCACATTTTATTCGATATTATTAAATAGTGAAAATACAATAAGTATAAGTCAAATAAAATAATAAGTAAAATTGAAGTACGGTTTTTTTAAACCACGTTGACTAGTGTTTCAGCGTAAATGAGTCCATGTTCATTCTCGGCCTTGCAGCCGTAGTAGCCAGAGTGACTCTTCTGTACTTTGGCTATTGAGAGAACGCCATCTTTGTATTGGGGGTTTTCAAGAGGCTTGCCGTTGTAGGTCCAAGTGATCTTGGGTTCGGGGAGACCGCTTACTTTGCACGGTACTTCGATTTCATTGGTTTCTTTTACGTTCATTTGTTTTTCAAGTGTTTGGACGAACTTCGGAGCGCCTGTGGAAAAAATGTGTCGTTTAGAATATGGTCTAAAGAAAATATATTATGACAAAATATAATACATGAACTTAAGCTATGGATGATTAGAATAAATTAGGAAAAGAAACACGTTCCACATTACATAAGTGGGGCGATGTTAATTTTTTTTAATAACTCCTGCAATAGACTTACCTACCCACATGAAATGGGCACAAATAACACCCAGGTTCGGAAAACATCCAGTGGATCGTATAAAGTATTGTCCCACGGGGATTGAGCCCACAATACTCAGTGTAAAGCAGTGAAGTGACCTTTTAAACCACAACGCTACGCTATTGCTATTAATTAAGCCCTGCGTGAGGTAACAATGGATTTCAATCCCTTATTTAAAGCTCATTTAACGGCTGAAATCTTATAAACATTCTAAAAAGCCATTAAAAGCAAATAATGTTTTCAGATACTCACTGACAACAGTTAACTTCATGCTGTGATACTGTTTCTGTCCAACTTCGTTGTCCACCTCACATTTGTACGTGGCCTGGTCTTCTAAAAGCGTTTCCTTGATGAGCAGTCTCTTGCCGCTGGTGCGGTTGTAGATAGTGACTCTGTCTCCGGGCTGGCTCTCTATCAGCTTATCATTTTTGTACCACCCTGGATATCCTAGAGGACTGGCGACGAAAGAGAAAACATACATTATAAATATTTAAGGATTTTCAAAGGTAAATTGTACCAGCACTGTACATTAAATCCACTGGTTGAATGACGTTAATTTTTTTTTTAGGTTTTTATTTTTATTTTATACGTACGTCGAGATGGCTTTGAAGTTGGCTTTAAATAAAACAGTGTAATACAACTTTTACAGTTACACATAAAATTATCCGTCTATTTCTGTTTAAATCATAAAATTAATGAATTTTATATTAAACTAGCTGAACCTCGCGGTGTTACCTGCAGTTATTAGTTTACATTTTTTTTTCCTTACAACTAAAATAGCCTATATTAATCAGTGATAATGTAGCATTTAAAATCCGTCCAGTAGTTTTTGAGCCAATTCGTTACAAACATACTTACATACAAACCTTTCCTCTTTATAATATTAGTATTGATTGATTGATTTTGCACTAATAATAACAGTGAAGTCGAAACGACAGTATTAAAATTGTTGTACCTACTTATTAGCTACTTAGCTGAACACGCAAAGAAGTGGTAAAATGAAAAAAGAAAATTTAAATAAATATTTTATTAGATCTTATGATAAGAGTAAACATTAAAGTTAATATGTAACGATTCGACGCGTGTTGATTAACAAAAGTGTTTTTTTTAAACCACGTTGACTACTGTTTCGGCGTAAATGAGTCCATGTTCATTCTCGGCCTTGCAGCCGTAGTAGCCAGAGTGACTCTTCTGTACTTTGGCTATTGAGAGGACGCCATCTTTGTATTGGGGGTTTTCAAGAGGCTTGCCGTTGTAGGTCCAAGTGATCTTGGGTTCGGGGAGACCGCTTATTTTGCACGGCACTTCGATATCATGGGTTTCTTTCACATCTGATTGTTTTTCAGGTGTTTGGACGAATTTTGGAGCGCCTGTGGAAAAAAAGTAGGTTACTCTTCCGAGAGCAAATGTATTTTCATTTTACGTAAATCAAAAGAAACTACTTATGCTACATCTGTCACGTCACGAGATATAGCATAAGAAATACTATCTAAATATATATTTGCACTCAGTTACAAATACTATTTTTGTTAAATTATATTAGGCGCTTTTAAACAGAGATGATCACTTTTAATGAAAAGTGATCATCTCTGTTTGTGTTTTTTAAAAACATACTGCGCAATTCGTTGAGATACTTACTGACAACAGTCAACTTCATACTGTGGGTCTGTTTCTGCCCAACACGGTTATTTACTTCACATTTGTAGGTGCCCTGATCTTCACGAAGAGTCTCCTTAATGAGCAGTCTCTTGCCACTGGTGCGGTTGTGGTCGGTGACCCTGTCTCCGGGCTTGGCTTCAATGAGCTTATCGTCTTTGAACCAATCCGGGAATCCGAGAGGGCTGTAAGAGAAAGGAGAAATTTGCATGGATTTTAAAAGAGTTTACTTACCACCACCTAACGAACATAAAAAGTCATACGGCTTGAGTGCTATGCGCTATCGTACATCATGCGATTACTAAGGTGATCATAGAAAATGAATTTGATTTACATTTACAGTATAAAATTTGTATTATATGCATTTTCACGTTTAGTAATTTATTTATGAAACGTATCAAATTCATTATACGCAGTCGCAATTCTATGCTTATTTTTAAATTCAATAGAATTGAAACAATTCAAACAAATATACGATAAAAATACGTAAATACTTACCTATTTGTATTAGGTTTACTATATTACAAATGTCCAAAGGAAACATCGGAACACTTATGCAACTACATATCATTTTCGAAAAAAAATACTGTCACATTTTTGACATTTATCATTTAGTTATTCCGCAACTACATTGATAATCTTTTTTCACAACGCGATGATGGACAAAATTAAATATTTTTGGAGTTCACTAGAGTTATAACGATAACTTACCATTAAATGAAGTGCCATGACAATAGGCAACTACATTTTCAACATTTTATGTGACGTGTCATCAAGCATTGTGACTTTCTTATTGAAATGCTTATTAGCCACAACATTAATAATACTTGTCATAAGTATTTGGATTGTAGTTCTAAGAATATTGAATGATGTTATATTACCTTTATTCGAATAAAAATATTATTTGTTTAATATTATTTGACTGCCTCGGTGGCGTAGTGGTACGCGTATGTGACTGCTAAGCTTGAGGTCTCGGGTTCAAATCCTGGGTCGGACCAAATGTTTGTGGAATCTACAAATATTTGTTTCGGAGTTTGGGTGTTTTCTATGTATAGTATGTATGTATTTACAAAAAAAAAAAAAAAGTATATATAAGTATTTATATCAGTTGTCTAGTACCCATAACACAAGCTCTGCTTAGCTTGGGACTAGATGGTGTTGTGTGTTAAATAGATGTCCGAAATATTTATTATTATTATTATTATTATTATTTGTATGTTTATTTGTAGCCCTTGGTTGCATACGAGTAAAAACGAACGTTCTGCTAAGGTCAAATTAAGTGCGGAGTATGTAAATTGAACTACTTTACATCTACGAGATAATCTAAGTATGTTGATACTAGCTGACCCACGCAACCTCGTTTACCTTATATTGCCCGTAGCGTGAAAATTTTCCCCCATTTTTGAATCATTCTTCATTAGTGCTACGCTCCTATTAGTATTAGCGTGATGATATGTAGCCGATAGCCTTCCTCGATAAATGGACTATCCAATACTGAAATAATTTTTCAAATCGGACCCACGGTTCCTGAGATCACCGCGTTCAAACAAACCAACTCTTCAGCTTTATAATATTAGTATAGATATCAAACGAGCAGAAAGGTCAAAGGTATAAGCTATTGCTGGTTATAGATAAGTACCTGCAATTTTTTAATCGTAAGTGGATTCAAGTCTTTTAAGCCCTCGCCTCTAAAAAAACAAAATACTCACGTGCCACCATAGATGCAGTAAATCATCGTCACGTCGCCAGCCTTCGCTATCATATCGTTGCTCAGATATTGAGGTACCAGTTCTCCATTATTCTGCTCCTTATTCTCCACCAAGCTCTTGAAGAAGTGAGCAGCCAAGATTACGTCTTCAGTTACAGCAGGAGATTGAGCCACACAGATGTACTTGAAGGTGGGGTTCACATCAGACTCTGTCACGTTCGAAAACCATAAGTTACCGTCAGGGGAAACAGTGATTCTTCGGTCCAAGATTCCTTCGATGATGCTGGGATCAGAAAGCAGCTGGGTTTTCCACACAATTGTTGGTTTCGGGTAGGATTCTGGAATTTGACATTCCAGTTTGTAAGGTTTGCCAAAAACTGGTGTGTGCTCTTTAGTTTCCACTTTGGGAGCGTTCAAAAAGGCTTTCTTCAGTGAAATGGGGCGGGTGCTGGCGGTTCCTGCAGAAGTCTTCACGAAGCACTGGTAGATACCCTCATCTTGGGGCTGAGGATTGAAGAACATGATGCTGCCTTCTCCGGGACGTTCAGCGATGTGTCCAGCTGCTTTCCAGTCGAAGGGTGCGCCGTTTTTATACCAGGAGTACCTGTTGATATAAAACTATCAAATAAAGCTCGGAAAAGATCGGGAAATATATTTCTTCTGTTAAATCTGCCTCAAAAGAAAAGGCATCTTCTCTTCGAGAGAATTATAATTTTACGGAAAATATATTTTATCGTAACTCTAGGTACCTACTACTTAATGTTGGAAGTCCGAATAATGAGGTCGGCTATAAGCTAAACTGATTAGTATCAAATGTATATAAACTGCTTCATATAAACTATAACTGTGCCTAAGGGGTACAACTTGTTCCTTCTGTACGAAAATATTTATATTAAAATCGGAATCCCTTATTTAAAGTATAACTTTTAAAATTAAAAATATTCATCAAAATCAGTCGCTAAATCTCTGCTTTTAAATCGGGTTTTATTTGAATTATTCTCAAAGTGTATTAACAGGCAAATAAATTACAAGAAAAAGTTTAAAAAACTATAACCCGCCTACGTAAAATCATAGCCTGACACCCGGGCTATTGTTACGAACTTATTGACACCTGATCCATTAAAATCGCTAAAGTTGTTTATGGGCTTCAGTGACACATTATAAAGAAAGGAGGAAAGATACTGAACTCTAACCTTATATCATACAAGTGTTATTTTTCCTCAACTTCAACAATAAACTACGCATTAAACATAGTAGTTATCGTAAAATATTAAAAGCATCTAAGAAACGACATAAAAATTTTACGATTTAAACACATACTGTACGTATCATTGGATCATTTAATTTTATTGTTTTTATGTAACTTTATTTCCAAGTTTAAAAAGGAATATTCTAAAGTTATAGCACTAAATCGATTTTCAAATACCTTTTGATCAGTTTATCTTGATATTTAAATTATAACCAATTATACTATTGATGTAAGATATGAAAGTAAAAGGTTTTATATACATAATATATATTATGTACAACGATATTTTTCAGATTTGGATGCCTATTTTGATATATTTTTAAAATTAGGAAATGAGAACTGCTATGTTGAAATTTTGACGTGGTCAAAATTGAAAAAAAAGTACAACTTTGGCGGGAAAAACATTTTCATAAATTAATAAAGTTAGTTTTTCATCTTTCAAAGATATTGGTTATTATAGAAGTATATGAAATGTAATACTCACTCAACATCTTTTTCGCTGTTTTCAAGAGCACACTCTAGGAATGCGGTGGAGTAGTTGTCAGCCTTGAATAGGACCTCGGCTTTTTGGTCTTTTAAGACTGGTAGAGCTTTGCTCTGTGTTGGGAATGAGGCGCCTGTGGAAAAAGTATTAAGAAAATAATACGTCAGATTTAGATGTATTAAATATATTTTTGTCTTATCGTATTTATATATTATTATGTGAAAAGTAACTGGAATAATTTCATGGTATACCAGTGAAAGGAATGATATTATCAGGAAAGTTTAAATGATACATGACTTGACTTACATAAAACTATGCACGCCGCTAACACGATACAACTCTTTAAGATTTCCATATTGCAACTGAAAAAGAAAATTAAATTATATTTCTAGCACAGATAACGTAAACTTTTATAAAAATAGATAACACGACCTCTGCTAAAAGCACAGTCTAAGACATTATCTCTTGTTTACATACTATTCTGAACATATTACATTAATTTCTTACACTATTTATTGTTAAATGATAAATAAAAAAACATTGTGTTTATAGCCCATTTGTCATTTTATATCAAGGGTTAATATGAAATGACAAGGTGATACGACGACCAAGGTGGTGAAGGTCGGTCGGTCGACTGCTGTGGTGTGAAGAACCTTAGAGGAGACTTATGTCCAACAGTAGATGTATTTTTGCTAAAATAATGATAATAATAATAATGGCGTGCAAAGAAGGCATCATCACCAACAGCCCATTTGCTGCCCATTGCTGGACTTAGGCCTCTCCTCAGATAGAAGGTCTTAGCCTGCTATACCACGCTGACCAGACGAAGATATTTCAAATTCATTATGATATTATTATTATTCGACTGCCTCGGTGGCGTAGTGGTAGCGTATGCGACTGCTAAGCATGGACCAAATGTTTGTATGATCTGCAAATATTGTTTGGGTGTTTTCTATATATAATATGTATGTATTTACAAAAAAAAAACTATAAAAGTATTTATATCAGTTGCCTAGTACCCATAACACAAGCTGTGCTTAGCTTGGGACTAGATGGCGTTGTGTGTTAGATGTCCGGAATATTTATTTATTTATTTTATTTATATTAACTGTCACAAATTAAATAGTTTATTACCAGTATATAAACTGGTTCAAAAAATAGAATGAAAATAATAATATAAGTACAAATCTGAATCAACGTAAATACTCAAAAAAAAATAAAAAAATACCTAAGTAGTTACTTAATATTCATTTGTTTAAAATAAACTAAAAATAAAGCTCGCCAAGGTCCCTTTAAAGAACAGGTGAAGCTATTAAAAGTATATTAAATTTTTTTTTGTTTGCTTTAAAAAATATTTTTAATTTAGTACTCATTTCAATATTAAATTTGTAAAAAAAAATTACTTTAGCAACGTGGATATTCTTAAACAAGATAAAAACAAAATGCGTTACAAAACATTTACGGTAAAAAATAAATATAAAAAAAAGATCATATTGAAACGCACCTGTTTGTCAACTGGTTGGCGGGAAACTGCACCATAACAAGAAGATGGCGCGTTATTTATATCGTTCAGGAATGATTCATCTTTGTTATGAGTTGTACTGGTATAGAACCTCAGACTAGCCGCAGTGAGGTATGCCAGTATATTATAGATGCGGGTACGTGTCTCTGAAATCGTGCTATTTATTTTATTGACGCATAAAATTTGATTTTGAAGTGAAAACTTCTTTAACCGTGTTGAGCACTTTTTGATAGAGGAAAATCTTGAGTGTTCACGTCATCATCTATTGGTAGTTGGTCGTCGTAATATGATGTTTTAACTTCTATTGGTAGTTCCTATGACGCCAAATTTTTGTGTTTTTGACAGTAAAATCCCGTTCTGTTGGAAAACCAGTTTTTTTTTGTTGAATAGGTGGCAAACGAGCAGACGCATCACCTGATGGTAAGCGATTACCGCCACCCATGGACACCCTCAACACCAAAAGCGTCACAAGTGCGTTGCCGACCTTTGGGGGATGGGGAGAGGGAATGGGGGGGAGGGGTTGGGGTATGGGCCTCCGGTATCCTCACTCACTCGGTGAAACACAGCGCAAGCGCTATTTCACACCGGTTTTCTGTGACGCCGTGGTATCACTCCGGTCGAGCCGGCCCATTCATGCCGAAGCGCGGCTCTCCCACGGGAAAATTGACACATTACGGTTTCATAAAATGACTGAAGGGGTCAACTCAGACACTCAGACTCAAACTCAGTCAATATTGGCCAATGCTCGCGGCGTAATTCGTTTGCGTGATTATTTCTTAAAACACTTGAAATCCGAAACAAATATTTACAGATCATACAAACGTCTGACCCAGGAATCGAACGTAAAACTTAAAGCGCAGCAGCGAATGATTTACTATTTTGCTATGTCACGATGTCTGTCCTATGGATTCATAACACCACAACTTTATAACCAATTCTGTACATTCTGCCTGCAATTGTAAAAATCTGTCCATAAATGTAAAAAATTGTCTTTCGTACTTAAGATTTATTTCTATAATCATAAAAACTCAACACTTTTACCCGGACCCGGGATACGAACCCGAGACCTCTTGGTTGGTAATTAATGAAAATGCGCACGTACTGAAGGGCGCTAGAATAATTGCACACGGGCGCTTCAAGAGCTAGAGACGCCTCTACTTGGACACTATACAGTCCTTGAAACGACATGATTTCAGCACGAACAGACCAGCTCCACCGGGGCGGTACTACCCTCGCAGAAGATTAACTTAAAATCACAGCATTTTAGCGATCTCGAAGATCTTCACTGTTTAGCGGTTTATCCGTGCAAATGTGACAAGCCGGTGAGTTAATTTTAAATTTTTTATGATTTAATTTACCGTGGGAGAGCTACGCTTCGGCATGCATGGGCCGGCTCGACCGTAGTGATACCACGGCCTTACAGAAAACCGGTGTGAAACAGCGCCTGCGCTGTGTTTTACTTAATGAGTGAGCGGGCCCAACCCCTTTCCCCATCCACTTCCTCATCCCCCAAAAGTTGGCAACGCACTTGTAACGCCTCTGGTGTTGCGGGTATCCATGAGCGGTAGTAATCGCTTACCATCAGGCGATACGTCTGCTCGTTTGCCCCCTATACCATAAAAAAAAAATTGTATGGATACTGGGTCGGGTTCCTGCAACCACTTGATAGATAGGATTAGTATATTTAATCATTTGAGTTGTGATTAGGTAAGAAGTATGCAGAACACTTACAAGCGCATATTTAATATTATGAACCGCTAGGTACAGTATAATAACCCTTCAGTAGTATGACTAAGTAAGCATTTATGTACCTACCTAGTTAATTTGTTGTGTAGTTTTTATTTTCATCTAGATATATACATAAAATAAATCCATATTTCCTTTCCTTCCTTAAGAAAGAAAAAAAAATGTAGCCCGGGATCCCCGGAACCAATTTTATAAGTTATTACTATCAAACTAATTTTTCGTGAGTGGCTTCATTTTAATGAGACCCCCCTTTCACCTGTTTCAAAAATTCTCGATTGTGATAGATAACAGGGGTAGCAGGGACAAAAAACTTTTGAACGTAAGACCGGGATAACGTACTACGCAATTTGTGGGACAATATGGCCGTTAAATTATATAAAAATTAACTAAGCAACAGTTAAAAAACCAGTTCGACTGCCTCGGTGGCGCAGTGTTAGCGAATGCGACTGGTATGCATGAGTTCTCGGGTTCAAATCCTGGGTCGGACCAAATGTTTGTGTGATCTACAAATATTTGTTTCGGAGTTTGGGTGTTTTCTATGTATAATATGTATGTATTTACAAAAAAAAAGAGTATATATGTATTCATATCAGTTGTCTAGTACCCATAACATAAGCTCTGCTTAGCTTGGGACTAGATGGCGATGTGTGTTAGATGTCCGGAATATTTATTTACTAGTTGACCCACGCAACCTCGTTTGCGTCTTCAATTGTCCATTGTGTATATATATATATCATTACGCTACTAGTAATAGGAGCGGAGCACCAATGAAGAATGTTTCAAAAACGGGGGAAAATTATCACGCTACGGACAATTGAAGACGCAAACGAGGTTGCGTGGGTCAACTAGTAAATAAATATTTCGGACATCTAACACACAACGCCATCTAGTCCCAAGCAAAACAGAGCTTGAGTTATGGGTACTAGACAAGTGATATAAATACACACACATTTTAAGTGTATGTATTTATATCACTTGTCTAGTACCCATGGACAGCGGTAATCGCTTACCATCGCTTACGTTTGCTAATTTGCCCCCTATTTCAGTAAAAAAGTCAAGTCATTACGCGTGAACAGTTGGATTAATTTCACTAATTCTTTCTAATTCGGTTTATTCTCCTTTATAGTGTTGGATAGTCTATTTATCGTGAAAAGTTATATGGTAGAAACATCACGCTAAGATCGATAGGAGCCGAGCATTAGTAAAAAAGGCGCAAAACCGTAGGAAATGTATTCCTTTGATACGGACGAAGTTGAGTAGCTTATCTAGTACGATAGGTTCTGTCTTTTAAAGTAACTTTATATACTTAATACATCTTTAATTTAAAACGAAAACCTTTAAATAACCTTTTTTTAGACCCGTTAAAACAATAAATATTATATATTTTCACACTAGTTTCACCCTGCAGTTTTACCCGAACTTTATTCGAGCTGAAATATTACATTTCATTTTACAAAAACCTATGTACTATTCCCGACTATAATTTATCTCTATGCCAAATTTGATTCAATCCATTCGGTCATTATTGCACAAAAAATTAAAAAGATTCATACAAAATTTCGCTTACATAATATTACTAGTCAGTCTGCGGTGTCTCTGTCCTTAGTAAACAAACTATCCGATAAAGGTAAGATGCCTTGAAGCAGAGGAAGGATCTCAGGGCGTCCAGGGTTCATTGTAGTTCACGGCCAACTCGATAACCTGTTTCGTTCAGAAATGAAAAACTGCAAACAGATATGACCTGGCTTGCGTTGGTTCACAGGTTTTCTAAACGTGGCCGTGTGGGAGGTAATTTATTCATAGTTGCTGTTACGACTGGTTGCATAAAGTGTTTGAGTTTTTTTTTAAATAGGACGAGGATAGAAATTTTATGTCCATAGACTATATTATCAGTCAAACCTTTTTGGTAAAATGTAAACTTATATTTTTTTTGAAAGCTCGTCGTTTTGCTCGTAATTAACAAATATTGTTGAAACGAACACAAAGAACATCCAGACTCAGAACTACGGTTTAAGGACCACACAAAGTGTTACCCCATGTGAGGTTTGAACCGACAAGACTTTTTTTTATTTAATAATGGGCAACCGAGCAGACGTATCGCCTGATGGTGAGCGATTACCGCCGCCCATGGACACCCGCAAGTAGCACTCAATCATCTTTGATTTGTTCTTCGTTCAGTTTAGTCAATGATTTAAAAAAAAGTATTTATTCTTTAAAAAAAACTGCCTGACTGATAACTTTACAAACATATATGATACGAACAAAAAGAACACCCTGACTTAGAACAACAATTTGTGGATCTCACAGTGTTATTCCATGTGGAATTTGAACCCACAACACTTGGCGAAGTAGGGAAAGGTGTGGCGACCGCCTAACCACTAAGCCAAACGTGCAGTTAATTATTATGTTATTAAGCTTACTTATATTATAACTACCTATTGCCCGGGGCTTCGCGCTCCTTTATACTCCTTGTTTCGTTTTTCTAATTTTCAAAATTAGGAACTTCGTTAAGGACGACGAATGAACATTCCTCTCCTTATTGCTAAAGTTTCAGGAATGCCGCCCCAGCGGTTTAGACTCTGAATCAGTCAGTAAGGGCAAGTGTTGTTTTGTTTACCTAAAAAAAATAAGTTACGTAAACTCGTGCTTAAATCCTATTACAATCGATAGACTGTCGCGGTTAGCAACAACACTAACCGGTCCACAGATTAAAAAACTAAACGCCGCTGTAGGTATTTACGGGTTCAACAATCGGACAAAAACAAACAGCTTGGAATAATCGCTTTTAAATTCACACTTAGTTTTTTAACACTTAAATGTTCCGTTAGAACAGTATTCTAATTTAATAATAATATTGTGTTTGGATTATCGAGTTTTGAGTCAGTTCTGTAATGTTTTCATTAACTTGTTTATGTATTCAATTAAATTACCATGAGGTAGGTAACTATGTTGCTCCCTGAGCCGCGGATGGACGGGATGGGTTTTCCCCTCCATCCGCAATACAGGCCAACCGCGAGGAGGAGACGTACGCGTGTGCCGTGCGTCGCCTAAATTGAGATTTTATTAGCAGAAGATGCCCGCTTCAGTGCGGGCAGGCGCTGGGAGGGGTCCGGCGTGTTAATAACTGCAGTTCCCGGACCCCTCCCTTCTCAGGCGCAGAGTTGGCACACCGTGTGGTTTTAGTCGGTTCGATTCCGACACACCACCCCGCCGCAAACCCCGGTGGGGTGATGGCCCGAGGGGGTTGCCACACGTTAAAAAAAAAAAAAAAAGGTAACTATGTTGCTAGGGTAAGTCGTGTTAATAACTACAGTTCCCGGATCCTTCCCTTCTCAGGCGCAGAGTTGGCACACCGTGTGGTTTTAGTCGGTTTGATTCCGACACACCGCCCCGTCGCAAACCCCGGTGGGGTGATGGCCCAAGGGGGTTTAAAAAAAAAAAAAAACTATGTTGCTAAGCAAAAGACGTATCACCTGATGATAAGCGATAACCCCGCCCATAGACACCCGCAACACCAGAGGCGTCACAAGTGTGTTGTCGGCCTTTGAGGGATGAGAAGAGGGATGGGGGGAGGGGTTGGGGTATGTCCCTCCATTTTGCTCACTCAATCGGTAAAACGCGAAGCGTGGCTTTACCAAGGTAGGTTCTTACGAAACTCACGGGATAAATAGAGGTTTTTTTTTGGTACAACTGCCAAGATAACGTTGCCTGATAGAAAGCATGACTAGAATCCAAGAGTGGTGGTCACCATACTCATTGCGAACGTGGGCAACACAATATGGTGACCTACACTGTAGCGGCTTAGTAACAAACTTTTTTTTTCACTTTATGGACCTGGGATCACATGAGCTGGACACTTCGCAGTTTTAATCCATCACTAAACAATAATAATAAATAATAAGTATTCAGACATCTAACACACAACGCCATCTAGTCCCAAGCTAAGCAGAGCTTGTGTTATGGGTACTAGACAACTGATATAAATACATTTATACTGTTTTTTTTTGTAAATACTTACATATTATACATAGAAAACACCCAAACTCCGAAACAAATATTTGTAGATCACACAAATATTTGGTCCGACCCAGGATTTGAACCCGAGACCTCAAGCACAGCAGTCCCATTCACTACCACTGCGCCACCGAGACAGGTAATGTTAAAAAAATATAATGTACTAGCTGAACCTCGCGGTGTTACCTGCAGTTATTAGTTTATATGTATGTATATTGTTTTTTTTTTCTTCCAGTTAAAATAGCCCATATTAATCAGTGATAATGTTGCATTCAAATAGTGAAAGAATTTTTAAAATCTGTCCAGTACTTTTTGAGCCAATTCGTTACGAACATACTTTTTTTTTTTATTTATTGAATAGTGGGCAAACGAGCAGACGTTTCACCTGATGGTAAGCGATTACCGCCGCCCATGGACACCCGCAACACCAAAGGCGTCACAAGTGCGTTGCCGACCTTTGGGGGGATGGGAAAGGGGATGGGGGAGGGGTTGGGGTATGGGCCTCCGTTATCCACACTCACTTGGTGAAACACAGCGCAAACGCTATTGCACATCGGTTTTCTGTGAGGCCGTGGTATCACTCCGGTCGAGCCGACCCATTCATGCCGAAGCATAGCTCTCCCACGGTGAAAAATTTCATATCAATTATCATTCTCGTATCAATTTACATATATAATGTATGAGTATCAATAAGTATTATCTCAAAGACCTATTGCACTCAATATCAATATTATAACACAATTACCTTTTATCTTTTAAGTGTGCAATCGTAATGTTGTTAATTACATTCAATTGGGATTCACCGCCTCCATAATCGCACGTATGAGGAAACTGTTACGTTTTCCTTTGTCAAGATCATGACTCCTTGTTATTCAAAAGTAGTTACCTAGAAGTTAATTCACTTATTGTGCTGTGAGTCAGGCTAAAGACATACCTATAGACCAGTAAATGGACTACATTACTGAATTAAAAATAAACAAGTATGTTTGTTTACTTCTTTACGATGATTCTAGAACAATTTCGATCAAGAAGTATTCGTCTAGTGGTTAAGATTCAACTATAATTCATATTTTTTTCTTCATTTTTGAAGTGAAAACTTCTTTAGCGGCGCTGTGTACTTTTTTGGAATGGGTAAAAATGTATAAACTCCCGTCAGGTCACGTGACAGGACAGGCGGCGCAGGGCGCATGCGCGAATGTTCGTGTGTGTATGTAATATAAATTGTCATGTTTGTGTACGATAGCGCAATAAATGAATATTGTATTCCACCACATAAATAATAGTACTTTTATACTGATAATGAAAGCAATTCGTACAAAATTATTCTCTAACCATTCCAAAATATCAAAAATGCATAACGTTAATATTCAAGTTTTCACTTCTGCCGGCACTCCCGGAGTGCAACCCGTCGATTTTTTTCTTGTATATAATCTTCAACTGTGGCAAATTTCATACCAACGTTCACTTAATTTTCGTAAAAGTAATTCAAAGTTTTTGCTTCACATATTCATATATGTATAGATTTGCTATACCCATAGCAGCCCATAGCACAGTAACTCATTCATGGAAAAGCAAACGAAAGAATAGCTTAAATATTTTTTTACCGTGGGAGAGCCACGCTTCGGCATGCATGGGTCGGCTCGACCGGAGTGATACCACAGCCTCATAGAAAACCGGTGTGAAACAGCGCCTGCGCTGTGTTTTACCTACCGAGTGAGTGGAAGGAGGATATCGGAGGCACATACCCCAACGCATCCCCCAACCCTGTCCCCATCCTTCTCCCCATCCTTCAAAGGCCGGCAACTCACTTGTTACGCCTCTGGTGTGGCCGGGTATCGGGCGATACATCTGCTCGTTTGCCCGTTGCAACATAAAAAAAACAAGAATTTTGTGTAAAGCTGCAGTACTGCTAGACCCAGTCATTCCATAATTGTTTTTTTTTTATTGAATAGTGGGCAAACGAGCAGACGTATCACCTGATGGTAAGCGATTACCGCCGATTATAAGATCATTGTGTTCGTTTTACTTAGTATAATGTACCTAAATAAGAATGACATATAATACATCTCGGGATTACGACAGTTATCTGCGAGTAATAATGTCATATTTGTTTCATGTTATCACTTTACAAGAACCGGCTTTCATTATTGTTTCTTTAAGGGTTTTATACAGGAAATTGTATTGCTTTAGGTAGGCTGAAGTTCAAACAGGGACCTCACCGTGTCCTATTATGGTTCGACTCGACCAACATAGGACGACAATTTATGTTGGGCCTGCCAAAATGACTCTACTCTGCCTGATGAAAAGCATGAGCAAAACACCGTGTTCATTACGAATGCAGACACTGCAACAATGGAGCATTGTGAACCACATTATGACGGCATATTGAGATGCTTCTGCATCATTGTTTCCGTGGGAGAGCCACGCTTCGGCATGAATGGGCCGGCTCGACCGGAATGATACCACGGCCTCACAGAAAACCGGTGCGAAATAGCGCTTGCGCTGTGTTTCACGGAGTGAGTGAGAATACCGAAGGCCCATACCCCAAGAGGAGAGGAAGAGGGAGGGGCCCCATTCCCTCTCCCCATCTCCCGACACGGTCGGCAACGCACTTGTGACGCTTTTGGTGTTGCGGGTGTCCATAGGCGGCGGTAATCGCTTACCATCAGGTGATGCGTCTGGTCGTTTGCCACTAATCCATAAAAAAAAATCCTTTGGGCCTCTAGTCTCGCACTCGCTAATGGGCCACGACAGCACGAATGCAGTCATTTGAGATGGTAGTACAGCCCCGGTCGGCGCCGTGTGGAGCCGGCATAGAATAGCTCCACCCCATCACCTCCCGTGGGCGTCGTAAAAGGCGACTAAGGGAAAGTAGCTGGGCCGCCATCGCCTCGTTCACTAGCGGAGGCGAGGTGATGACGGACAAAAGAAAGGCCCTGCGGGACCGGGATCGAGCTGGGCACTCTCCCGCCCCGCGGGCTCCCAGCGAGGGGTCGACGGCGCCAGACGGTCGCCTGCGGCCCCGAACGAGAGTGGCCACGGGCAGCGGGTCGGAGGACCTGCCGCCCGTGGCGGTGTGGCGGAGTGCGCCCCTGTTGTTCCGGGGGCGCATACCAACGTGGAATGGGGGACCTGAGCGATCTGGTCCCCCGAGGCGGGCCCGAAAGGGCATCCCTAGCCGAGTCGCGGTGAGCAAACTATCCCGTGGCTCGGTACTAGATGAAGAGGAACACCGTGGGGTTTAGTGGGTAGTCTGGCCCCCTCTCCCGGAGGCCAGGAGTCCCACACGAAGCGAACCCACCGCCCCCGCGGCGGGCTAGCGAAGTGCGTAAATGCATTCCCCACGAAAAAAAAAAACAAAAAAAAAAAAAAAACAGCCCCGGTCGAGACGGTCTGTTTGAGCTGAAATCAACGTGGCTCTACTATCCAGAAGTGATTATGTGATCTACAAATATTTATCCTGAGTCATAATTATCTGAGTCTTAATTAACACTGTAATTTTTAAATTGATTGAAAATGATTAAAAAGAGCATGATTCGATGGTTTGGCCACAGAGAGTATGGATGATAGTAGACTCACGAAAGGAAATCGCGGGGAACATTTACTGACCAAATTGATGATGTTCAAGAAACGGTTGTCTGAAAAGCACCAGGTACAGACGAGCATGCATGCAACGATTGATGAATGTGTACGAAGCTAAAGAGGTGTCAGGACGTGGAGATCAATTAATTATCTCTGCCTACCGCTCAGGGATAAAGTGTGTTTGCAATCTATAAATAATAATATCTATCTATACTAATATATAAAACTGAAGTTTGTTTTTTTAACGCGCTAATCTCAGAAACCGCTGGTCCGATTTGAAAAATTATTTCAGTGTTGGATAGTCCATTTATCGAGGAAGGCTATAGGCTATATATCATCACGCTAATAATATTAGGAGCGGAGCACCAATGATGAATGTTTCAAAAACGGGGGAAAATTTTCACGCTACGGGCAATAGAAGACGCAAACGAGGTTGTACGGGTCAGCTAGTATATACAGGGTGTAAAAAGACAACTACCGAAAACGAAAGGGGCTGATCCAGCACCCCAAAACTTATAATAAAAACCAAACAGTTGTACTTAAAAAAAATTGTAGTCGGAAAAAACAATGTGTCAAGATTTTGAATAATTTCACAAGCCAGTAATGTATTATTGCATGCACTGCGTAGCTACTTGAATACCTATGCGCCCGGCCAAGGTCATTGCACTCACCCGACCAGCTGTTTTGTTTATCAAAATACATTGCTGTTTTATTGATTTTATTTGTTTTTTGGTTTTCTAAATGAGATAATTAGATAGTTTGGGTCCTATTATGTTGTATTATGTGTATGTAAGCAGAAAAAAACATAAAAGGACTTAGATAAATTATATTTTTTTTTGCGTTTTTTTTTTGCTGAACCGATTCAGTATCATGGTCTGATTGCAACCCCCAAGTTTTCGGTAGTAGTCTTTTTACACCCTGTATATAAACGCGAAATACCACTCACTGATTAATCACGAAATCTCAAAATCTCACCTGAGAACGGATTTAACGAAACTCCTCCCTAAGGGAGTAAAAAGGAGGTTGGAAGTTTGTAAGAAAATTCTATGGTTTAAAAGTAAAAGACTTGAGATTTAAAAGTTTGCTCTATAGATGGTGTGGTGGTGTACTAATAATGTATCTTTAGATGAAATCAACGTCTTTTGGGGTTAAAATGGGGGATTGTAGTTTGTATGAAAGTCCGATGATATTGTAGTTAAAGTAATTATGGCAGAAGGATTTTAAATAGCATTCAAGTATAAGAATTATAATACATAATATATATACTAACTGAGCCCCGTGGTGTTGCCCACGGTACAACAATAATCGCGGGTAATGCCGCGGGGCAAAGCTAGTCAGTAATAATAGCTTGAATGTGTAAAAATCCTTTTATTTTTACAATTTAATTTCTACTCTTAGATAAATACATTTTATTTATTTAAATTTTCATCTTCTTTTCCCTCTCATAACTTAATTCGGTGTCCCCTTATCCAATCTCTCTCGTTTTCGATACTTGTTTACTTACATTGTTCGTTTTCTGTTAGTAATAAATATCTAACTTTGTCAAACAGCGTTTCGCGCTCATTAAACTCATCGGCCATAGACTTCCGCCCATTTTCTGTAAACAGTTTAGAATCGGTGTCGGCCATATTGATTTTTGAAGTAGCATAATCTGTATGATACCTCTCTATTTCATAAAAAACCGAGGCCATAGTCGGAAGTAGAAGCCGTTCTAAATTCAAATGCGTTATTTGGCCAGTCATGTTATTCCTAATATTATCTTTATAAATTGATTTTGTTACTTTTGGCAGAATTTTGACTGGGGCAGTTGGTTTTTTAGACCGACTTGCAGGTTTTATAGGTGGCGTAGTTGTCAAATGTTTTTCTTCCCTTCTTCTGTCGACGTACGGTTTATCAATGTATTTAGGCTTCGGCCAATCCGTCTTGAAGAACGTTCTACTAAGAATGGGGGACTCTTCATTTCGCACTGTAAAAAAATAAATAAGTATACTTTAAATGAATCCTTACTAATATGATTAAACCGCTCAGTCTATTTGGATAAAATTCAGTACAGAGATAGATTGGACCTTAAAGAAGGATATAGGCTACTTGTAACCAACATTTTACCATGGGAGAGCCACGTTTCCGCATGCATGGGCCGGCTCAACCGAAGTGATACCACGGCCTCACAGTAAACCGCTGTGAAATAGCGCTTGCGCTGTGTTTCACCGAGTGAGTGAGGATACCGGAGGTACATATACCAACCCCTTCCCCCACCCCTTTCTCCATTCCCTTAAGGCCGGCAACTCGCCTGTGACGCCCCTGGTGTTGCGGGGAAACGTCTATTACCACATACTCCTTAAAAAATAACATACACCGGGACGGAGCCGCGGGCAAAAGCTAGTACCTATATAAACAAATAATCAAACCACAGGTTATATATCATTTGATACCTAGTTACTTGTTTATAATTCAAGTGCAAACGTAGGTATTAACTATTGCTTTTTTATTAACTACGCGACTTGTATGTAGTAAACAAAATAAAGTAATGTTTTGCACCTACACTGTACATATAAACATGGAGATCTGTGTAAAGTGATTACGTAATAGGTATTTGAAGTTGATTTCAATATAATTTAAATACATTTTTTTCATAGACAATTTATATGAAAATTTTTAAACACTAATAAAATTGCGTTGGATGACATTTTGTTTTTATTTAACTTTTTTAAAGTTGAGTTTAATGTAATATTTGTTACATTTATTATTTTATTATATAGGAGGCAAACGAGCAGACGTATAGCCTGATGCAAGTATCTCAATATTGGCTGAGGCAGATAGGGGAGTGTCTTCAAAACGAGGACATACGACCCACTGTAGTTTTTTTTGCGGTGAACGCGCAAATTTGTGTCTTTGACGGGTTGAATTGGACCAAATTAAGTCTACCCCAATTTGAGACCTTTTCCAAAGCGGTCTCAACTTCAGACACAAGTTTGTTTTTTTTATTTGGTTATCAATGTACTTAATATAACAATCTGGTTGTCGAAATAGAATTCAGATCGTTTAAGACTCTGTACAGATCTGTAATTGGGAACAACGCGCTGAGTGACATTCCAAACGTTTATTTTATTTGTTTCCTCACATCAAATAAAAAAGGTAGATAACGCACGGCCTTTGTTCTTACTGAAGCCAAAAAACTCAGCTGCTTCCAAAAATTAATATATAATGCTATTATCAAGCCTTAAGATTATTTCATTATTTACCGTGGGAGAGCTATGCTTAGGCATGAATGGGTCGGCTCGACCGGAGTGATACCACGGCCTCACAGAAAACCGGTGTGAAATAGCGTTTGCGCTGTGTTTCACCGAGTGAGTGAGGATACCGGAGGCCCAAAACCCTACCCCTTCCCCATCGCCTTTCCCATCCCTCAAAGGTCGGCAACGCACTTGTGACGCCTTTGGTGTTGCGGGTGTCCATGGGCGGCGGTAATCGCTTACCATCAGCTGATACGTCTGCTCGTTTGCCCACTATTCAATAAAAAAAAAAAAAATTATACACCAAAAATGGTAGAATATAAGGAACGTAAGACATATAATGTGATAACATCTTTTGTACTATATTCTAACAAATAAATATTTAATTCTTTCTTTCTAAACACACGCGTTAACACACACATATGTAACAAACTTCGTTACTTTTCGTTAGTACCGAAAAAGTTGTCGTGCAGTAAGTTTATCTACAAAATGCCATTTTGTGCAATTAAATGGTGTAAAAATTACACAAAAGTAAACAAAAAGTCTAAAAGAGTTACATTTCACACACAAAAGATGTATTGGAAGAGTGTCGCCAGGAGTTCGTAGGTATTCCTAATAGCCAAGAAATGTGGGTAAATTTGTAGGTAAATCCATAGTGAAATAATGAAGTAGAGAGTGAAACATAAGTATTACTTTATGTTTATAATCAGAAAAAAAGAAAGAAAATACGTTTATTCTGACAAACACAGGACAGTATATAGTTCTGAACAGAGTTAAGGTAAGGTAAGGTAAGTTTAATCACGTACTTTTATAGTGTTAAATATGTAAACAGTTGCCTGGAAGAAATTGCATGTTAAGCGATAATGCCGCCATTTGTACTGACCTAGTATTAAGTAATTTATTTGGTTATCTGGTGTACAATAAAGAGTTATTATAATGTAAAATCTAATTATAATTTATAAGAAGCAAACATACTTACTTATTTTAATGCAATTTCCAGGGACATTTTTTAACAAGTGGCAACACTTCAGTCATTCGCACATATTTAAAAAATGACTTCACTTTTATATTCTACGTGCGTTATCTACATTTTTTTATTCGATCTGATTTTGTTGTACAAAAGTAAACAGCCATTCTCAGGTGCGCAATAAACCTAAGTACATATAGTACTTACCTCTCTACTTATTGAATAATAAGGAAATATTAAATATAAACGCACCCAGTTTTTATAAACTGTTTACTGAAATTCCTAGGTCTTATACTATGATATGCAGCTCGCGACTTCGCTCACCTAATTGTCTTATTTGAAAATGGCGAACTTCCGTGTTACTGATCATCCCTTACTCAAAGACGTCCCTAGCCCGTGATGCGCTCGTGTGCAATCATTTATTTTTAAAATAAGTATAGTAGTTAGTAGCTAAATACTTTCATATGCATTTAGTTAAAAGCTGTTAATTTGAGATTACAAACAGACAGTCCAATTTTATTTAAATATTTTTATAGATATACGATTTGTGTTAATTATTATTTATATCATACTAGCTGAACCCCGCGGTGCTAGCCGCGGTACTATAGTAACCGCGGGCAATGCTGCAAGGCGACGCTAGTATCTTTACAAATTGTAGCATATGCGTTATGCTATATTATCGTAAACTTTCATCAAAATCCATTCAGTAGTTTTTGCGTGAAAGAGCAACCAACATACCTACTCATTTACATACTCACAAACTCTCGCGTTTATAATATTGGTAGGATCTAAAACTCACTGCGAAGTTGAGTTTCTAAAAAAGTAATAAATATTTTTGGTAATATGTTTGTTTCACATTTTGTGATGTAAATACATAGGTATATACAGCTTCTATTATGGTGAAATGTATGTCACCATGCAGATAAACAAGTTTCGGGGGATAAACATATTAGAAAGGAGAATATTTAAACAATTTGTTTATAACGATGCGGGTTTGATGAGACGTGAATGTTTTTCCTGCTAAGGAATTTGTGTCACCATAACCGTATAGCGAGATTTATGAGAGGAGCGATTTTCTCTAAAAGGTTTTCGTTTTGAGTCCCGCGGCAAATGGTTAGGTTTACAACTGCGGGTAAATAAAAAATCTAAACCATTCTCGAATCCTCAGGAGTAGACAAAATATTTGCTTACTAGCTGACCTACGCAACCTCGTTTGCGTCTTATATTGCCCATCGCGTGAAAATTTTCCTCCATTTTTGAAACATTCTTCATTGGTGCTCCGCTCCTATTAGTAGTAGCGTGATGAGATATAACCTATAGCCTTCCTCAATAAATGGAATATCCAACACCGAAAGAATTTTTCAAATCGGACCAGCGGTTCCTGAGATTAGCGCGTTCAAACAAACAAACTCTTCAGCTTTATTATATTAGCATAGATTAATTGATTTGTTAATAAACTTATTTAGATTATATTTGTTATGATATATTTATTTTCGTTTATCGCTGGCCCAGTGTGGAAACATCAAACTCAGCCGGTAAATTCGGCACTGTAGCAGCTCTATACGCAAGGATATTATCTTAGGGAATACCTATCCTGTTAGCGTTATTTATTACACACATAGGTCTCACACACTCCGGAATCTGTATGTTTAAGTAATATCCCGTTACTGACTGCCTCATTGGTATAGCGGTTAGCGTATGCGCCTAACGATAAAGAGGTCTCGGGTTCGATGCCGGATCGGACCAAATGTTTGTATAATCAAATATTTGTTTCGGAGTTCGGGTGTTATCTATGTATTTACAAAAAGAAGTATATAAGTATTCTTTCAGTCAATATAGCAATCATAATACAAGCTCTGCTTAGTTTGAAGCTTGGCGTTATAATGTAAAATGTCCGAAAATATGTATTATAATTGTTTTTTTTTATTGAATAGTTGGCAAACGAGCACACGTATCACTTGATGGTAAGCAATTACCGCCGCTCATGGACACCCGCAACACGAGAGGCGACACAAGTGCGTTGCCGGCCTTTGGGAGATAAGGAGGGAGAGGGGGAACGGGATGGGGTATGGGCCTCCGGTATCCTCACTCACTCGGTGGAACACAGCGCAAGCGCTATTTCACACCGATTTTCTGTGAGGCCGTGGTATCACTCCAGTCGAGCCGGCTCATTCATACCGAAGCGTGGCTCGTCCACGGTAAAAGCGTGAAAATATTATTATTTATTCTCCTATCTTCGTCATAAAGTACCCTAATGACGGTAATAGAGTGACCTCTGTATTATATAAGTGGGTCTAAAATAAACTTCTATACACACCTTAAAAGATGTTTGTTTTGTTATAAAAATCTATTTACATAAACACATAAAACAGGCTCTAAAGAAAAGCCAGAGTCAGACCAACAATTTGCAAATTACACAAAGTGTTCTCCCATACTAGGATTGGATCCACAACGATGCACGAAGCACCAATGTGATGCTTTCTACTGCAGGAGTATGCAGTTCCCGTATGAGTACTTATATAGATCCGCCAATCGCTATCACTGAGACAAAAACCTTTAGTTCCCCTGGCTATCTTATCGAATGCTTACAATAACAAATTTGAACAGTTACCTACTGCAAACAATAAAATTATCATACGAATAATAATATTGATGTTCAGTACCAGGAAAATGGCATCGACAGGGGAGCATTGGCCCATTGCACTTGTCGTTACAAAACAAATGACAATTTACCAACTTAATATATAAATAATAAATAATAACGTGGAAGAGCCACGCTTCGGCATAAATGGGCAGACTCAACCGGAGTAATACCACGGCCTCACAGGAAACCAGTGTGAAACAGCCCTAGCGCTGTTTCACCGTGTGAGTGAGGATAAAGGAGGTCTGTACCGTAACCCCCACCCTCATCCCCCTCTCCATCCCCCAAAGGCCCGCAACGCACTTGCGACGCCTCTGGTGTTGCGGTCTGCCTGGTGGGTGGCTGTAATCGCTTACCATCAGGCGATTCGTATGCTCGTTTACCCCTATATTCCATAAAATAATATATAAATAAAATTCGCGTGTCACGGTATTTATTACCAAAATCCTCCAAAACGGCAGGATCGATTTTTATGAATTTTTTTATGCATATCGGGTAGGTCTGAGAATCGACCAACATCTATTTTTCATACCTCTGAATGATAAGGGTGACCCCTAATTTTTTTTTTATTTGGCAAAAGTACGTTTGCCGGGTCAGCTAGTTTAATTAAACAGCTGGAATTCTTTAAGCTCAAGATCTCTATTTTCGCAGTTAAGTTCGCTAATCTCACTCGTCCGCTTTGAAATTTTTTAATAGTGTTATTATAGTCGTTCCAATAGTTTATTTAACTTTTGACAGCTCTAATACTTAATCAAATAGTGATACCCTGACCCGTTACCTATTCGATTTCTTTCATCGATCGATTTTATGCATTAAGAAGTTTTAATCGATTTAACAAACTCATTATTTTATAGATAATTTCGTACTTCATATTTCTATGTGTTTCAATGTGCGACCTCCTTTGTCAAAATAAAGAAGAAATGGATTAAAAGAATGTTGTTCAAATATGACGGTTCTATGTCATGAAAAAATATATAATAAAAGGAACTGAATTTTCAAAATGTATTATTGTATTGTGTTGTAATTCAGTGGTTAATATTGTATTTGTTAAACTATTGATGATCTTTATTAAATCTCTCTATGTCTATTTTAAAATAATCTACAGTATTTCAATGAGTAACCTTCAATATAGTTGAGTTGAGTAGTATATTCCTCCGTATTGATTTATTTGTGAATTCTCACGTTTGGTTGAGTTGAGCGTATCGTTCCTGCTTCCGTTACTGTCAAAATGCCAAAAAAGAAAGTACTCAAAGGACAAACAACTGTCAAGTGATGATGATTCCTGGTCATACGAAGAAGACGATTCTTTATAATTAAAATTAGTATTACAGTACCTCTTTTGGTTGTTTTATTTTTAATCCGTAAATTACTACGAATTTCAACATTTTGTACCTGTTCATTACAAGTAGGTACCGCAGGTAGTTTTTATTTGAACCAACTATAGTAAGTCTAAACAATTATTTTAGATTCATTAATTTGCGGCGAATACATTCGATCCCATTACTAAGTACGAGTACGATGGAACTGTTTTCATTACGCAAATTATTTATGCATTGAAACAGAGACATTTAGGGCATTTTAATGCAAAATAATAAAGCTTTTTACGTGATTTGATATAAAATATAATCACAATAATTTTATTGTATGTTTTATTAATATAATCGATAATCGATTTATTTCAAAACCGTTTTTATAGTCTGTGGTCATTAATTACGAATGACACATCCCTAAGTAGGCGGAGCCCGCCCATAAAGTACAGTATTATCTGTAGTACATTGTATCAAAAATTATTACAAAACTTTATGTGCGTGATCTGTCAAAAGTTAAATAAAGTATTGGAACGACTATAGCCCAGTTATCGGTGAAAATGTTATTGTAGCAAAAACGGGGGAAAATTAGTCCTTTTGAGTCTACATTGCATGCGTTGCGTAAACGATTAAAGCTTCATAAAAACAATGTGTATAAAGAATTATGTTCGTGACAGCTTGTCTCATCTTTGAAACTTGACTCACTATATAACCTTTTATAGAAAGCACAAATGTTCACGCTGTACAACATCACGCTACGGGCAATAGGAGGTAGTGAGATGAGGTAGTGTGGGTGGCTTTTATTTATACACTTTTTTGTGCAATGGGAGAGGTCTGTGTCCAGCAGTGGAATGTACCTATTAGATTGATGATAGTCATACACTTTAAAATCATGAACAGTTGTTCCCTTTTCGATACAAAGTCAAAGTCAAAGTCAAAGTCAAATCATTTATTTCCATAGGCCCCAAAAGGCACTTGAACACGTCAAAAATACAAACATCAAACATTATTAATACAAATATAAAATAAAACTCAAGTACTGAATTGATCAGTGATAAAAGGATGTAACTCAAGTAATCAATGATTTGAATTACCGGAGCTTAGATTGATTTCGATTCAACTCAAAGGTTTAAATTGAAATCAATCCAAGTAGTACCAGCTCCGATGGGTATTGCATTCATGAGAAGAGCTGGTGAGAAACTCATGTGCACCATCTTTTCCAATAATTCATACAAAGTTTGTTTGTTTTTGACATTTTGTATGGGCCTCTGGTATTCTCACTCACTCGGTGAAACACAGTGCAAGCGTTATTTCACACCGGTTTTCTGTATAAAACAGGAACAATACGGAGAATTTCCAAAAAGCATCTACTAGGAACAGCTGTCAGAATAGTCGTCATGGACTTCATCAGCAGGTGAAACTGGCATTACGTCTCACGCCTTTAGCAAAAATTGTTTTAGATGCTCTGCGCTTAACATTAAATTCAAAACTGTTGGTACACTTAATTTTACTACGCTGTCATGAAACTAAATAAAACTAAAAATAGATGTTATGCTTTATTTTCGCTGATTATCATTGATTACTATTATCTTTTGTATTTAGAAGTCTCCAACGTCTACTATTTGGTGATCGCTCAGAGTGGTAGGGTAACAATCCAGCAGAGAGAAAGTTCTCCTCGGAAAAGTCGGGAAGGTTTTGCAAGGCTTCAGTCCGCAAGGCCTGTCTTCCACAGACAATGGTGGCGGAATTTGGCAACCATCTTTTGGACATTGTAACTTCTGTTGCTTAGGCTTCGTGGGGTATGGCCACGAGGGTATAGGTGACCAAGGCTCGTAGTTTTGACTTCTAACCATGTTTGTCAGGTGACCAGCTTTTTCTAGTACAACTGCTTCTAAAACTTCTACTTTTCCGCGCTTATATGACGACTCTATCGTATTACCCAATGACTGTAACTGAAGAATGAAGTCGTCTGCCAAGTCTGTTACAAAATCATCTTCTGCTAATGTCAAGTCAATGGTTTGTTGTTGGTCCAGATTTACAACATCCAGGCACTCTCGTGTTTCATTACGACCTATAAAAGATGTGGTTTCGCCTAATCCAAGCGTTTCCAAATTACAGCGGCTACAGTTCTTTGTATCTCTCTTTTTCGGTTTACACACTTTAGGGTTAGGTTTCACATAAGGAATGCTGGGCATATTGAACGAAGGTGGGTTAGCCATGGGCTTGGCTAGCGGTGGAACAGGCTTTTTAGGTTTTTGAAGAACTACGGCTTCGTTGTAGTCCACTAACCTATTTCTTTCTCTGACCATCTTCAACAATTCTGAAAGTTTTATATTTTCATTTATTTCTGGCAAGGGCTTAATTGGGGGTAAATCTTCAGTCATTGGAACAGAAGGGTTTATAGTTGTTGCTTGCTGAGCCCAACCTTCTATGTTAGGACTGAAGCATTTGTTATTAAATTCTTTCAAATCTGTTTCATCGCCTTCCGTCGTTTTTTCAGGCTTTGCTTCGTCTGCGCCTGTTGTTTCTACTTCTTGAGATGATGGTTTTTCAGTTTTAATATCTCTAATGGAGCCGCTTAAAGCTTCAGATATAAGTGCAGCAGCAGCTGGATTGACAGATAGATCTTTTGTAGGTTTATTAGGAGAATGCATAGCCGATTTTAGCGTATCATTAATAAATGTCTTAGTGCTGGCCATTTTTAACTGCTCTTTGTTACTTGGGGTTTGTTTTATGAACTGCCCATATATCTTAACGGTACGTTCTGCCTCTTCATTTAAATTATAAGATTCTTTCTTTGGATCATTCGAAAGTTTATTAATTAACATTTGCTGCTCATAGCTTAATTGTTCTGTCGATTCACGTAAATTTTCGCTAGTATGCTGTAGCTTTTCAGTGGTGGTATTTAAGTTTTCACTTGCGGTATATAATTTGTCACTCGAGTCACATAAGTGGTTACTTGTAGCTTGTAATTGTGTGGTTGCGGCTTGAAGTTGCTCAGTTGTAGCCTGTAAGTGTTCACAAGTAGCATGCAGCTGCTCACTGGCCGCCTGTAACTGTTCAGTAGTCAACTGTAATTGATCACTATCAACAACTTGTATTATAGTTTGTTCTGTAAGATCCTCTGCATTTTTGGGTTCTTCCCTCGGTTCCAAATCGACTTCTCTTCTAGGTAACTCTGGTGGAGTAACATTAGATGAATCTGTTGTAGAAGTTTGCTGTTCTACATCTTCTGTTGATGCATTATTTTTCATTATATCTGTAAAATCAACAGTTTTAGAACGATTGAGATAATCTGGTTTGGAAAAATGCTGAGGTTCGTCTTCTGTTCTTGTTGCTAAAGGCTCACTTTCACCCTCTTCTAAGAGAGGTTTATCTCTCATGTATAAATTTCTATGCTGTTGTTCATACATGTCTTCCGTGCCTTTAACATTATCAACATTTTTATGAACAAGTGGCTTTGGAGATATAGAACACGTTTCATTACAAGTTAAAACATGTTTAGGATCTAATTGATTTTTCTGCCACATTTGTTCAGCAAACGTATTATGTTCCTGTTCGGGTGTTCCACTACGCTTAGGATCTTGTTGCTGTTGAGAATTCTGAGTGTGCCAGTATGACCAACCATTCCTGTTCTCCCTGTTCGCATCACAAACAGTTTCAGACTCGAAATTAGCTTTCTCTTTCATTGTATCATTCGTTTTTGTTCTGTTCAAATCTAAATGAAATTGGTTTACCGTGTCTAAAGGACGGTCTTCTTTAGTTTCTGGTGGTGTTTCTGCCCATTTTTCCGACTTACTCTGTATATTACGATCGTCTAGTTCAATTTCTTCACCTTGAGGAACCCTTTTCTGTTTATTCAAACTATCAGGTTTATTATCGTCTACTTTTATACAAGCATTATTTCGTTGCAAGGTTAAAGGAATACCCAGTTTCTCCATTTCCTTTAGTAATATTTCATCAATTTGATGTTGAGGTGACGTAAGACACCGTTTCGCTACTTCATCTAAGCTATTAAGACCTTTCCCTTTTCCGACATAACCTAATATTCTGGGTGCGGTTTCTGAACCATCCACTTTAGGTTTCTCAGCTTCTACTAGAGGGGCCTCATCAACGTTTTCTACTTTTTGAATTAGTTTATCATCATCTTCTTTTTCGATATTGGTTCTAATTACATGCTTTTTGTTGTATTCTATTTCACTACTATCCTTAAATAATTTCTCGCCTGCAATCATTTTCTCTAACTCTCGTGGGGAAAGTTTCAAACGTCTATATTTTGATGTACTATCCAATTTGGAATCAGTTTCTTTAAGCACTTTATACACATTTAATGTATCTTCGTCGATACTTAACGTATGTTGTTCACAATAAACAGAATTTTCCCCAACAGCAGTTTCGTATACGTCTTTCCAGTAAGCATCCACGTTGTGTTCCTTTTTACCTAAATTTGGACTTTTGTTATCATCAGTGATTTTACATTGATATTCTTCAGGATCAACGTCATATAAGTTTGTATACATTTGGTGTGCGTCCACATGTTCTTTGTTAGGTTCTTCGTTGAATTTATCATTCATTATTACTAATTTGTCAATGGGATTAGACTTGTCATTTGTATTAGTGGTGGCCTCACTATCAATATCATCTTTATTCAATTTATCTCGTCTCAACGTATCATCGTCCCCTTTCTTTTTGCGTTGAAATAATCCGTGTTGACCTTTATCAGTAGCATATTTACCAGTATCAAAATTATCAGTTAAATTAATTTGGGCAATGTTAGCCAATAGTTTTCTCTTAAGGTCCTTTTCTTGACTCAACGATGTTTCTTCACCGAATATTTCAGCTATTATTCTATTACATTCATCGCAGCGACACGCCGAAGTAGTCTGATACAATGGCGGGGCACCATGCATCGTATCGTTAGCTCGCGTGTCCGACGACAAGTAATCTTCAAATACTTCTTTTTCTCCACTGGCAGCACTTGTCCATGGTCGATCTTTGCAGGCACTGTCACTTGATTTTGATCGCCTTGGTAGAGGACTTTGTGTAGACGATACTGAAAAATAGCGAGAAAAGCCTATGAGTAATAATTAAAAATGTTGTCAGCGACACAGAATAGCTTAAATAATAATTTGCCCTCGCAGGCTTTTTTCGCCATTTTTTTGCGATCTTTTTTGATTCATTACTATTTATTTCTCGGTTTTCGAATTTAACCTAATTTTGGTAATTTATTGAGGTTTAATTGCTGCACTGGAGCCGCACCATAATAGTCATTAATTCAGTGAATATTTTGGCATTTGGCAAATGTAGCTTCATTTATATGAGGCACCAACTTTTACCACCTTATAGGAGAGCAAGGGATACAAAATGTAGAAATGACAATTCTTAAAAAAACCCGTAGATTTTAATTAAAAAACTCAATTAAAACATACTTTTAAATTTAAAAAATATACCTATACTTAATACTAATTAAGAATAATAATTACTTATTAATAATTAACATGTACTTTTCAATTAAAAAAATATAGAAATATTACAAAGCAACAGTAAAAATATATGTTGGCAGAAAAGGACTCGACTAGTTCAAACCACACATTTTGTAAGCCTAATACTTTTTTGAATAATTTAGATAATTACCTTGGTTTAGTAAACAAAGCAATATTTTTTAATATTACTTGTTAGCTACTTACTACAATAGAGAAATTTTGGATCGAAAATTGTTGGGCGTAACATCAAAATGAAGCCACCCACGAGAAAAAAAATCCTTTAAATGTACGCAAGTATATTCCTACTTATGTCATTCCAAAACTACAATGGATAACATCATTCTAATCAAACCAGCATAAAATGTACTTAATTTGTATCTCCTCAAGACGTTTCTGAGTTTAGCGTGCACGAAAGTACAGACAAACTGATAAACAAGGCAAATTCTAAAAAAATATTGTTTTTGGTTCCATACATCTGATATGTACAGACAGACAGTACAGACCAGTTACGATTTTATTATATGTATCGATGACGAGCAAAATTACTTAGTAACAACTTACAGCTACATTTCTTGCAGGCGCTTAATTTAACGCATTTTTTTTCGTTGGGTGGGTCAGCTAGTCGATAGATAAAACGATTTTACGAAGATCAAACGCATGTATGCAACACAGAAATACGAACTCAACATTATGAAACTATGTGAACCGATCAGTCGGACAAGCAGGGAGAAAATTTAGCAGTGTCTGATCAGTTGAAAGATTGGGCTACGCGGTCATAGCCAACATTAGATCAGGCAATAGAAATTCAATTGATTTCTTATACCTAATATCACATTTTTCTTGGATTATTCAACGTGAGATTTGATGGGGCTTTAAGTTAGGTTCGATATTCTAAATCAACAAGTCAAAGGTATAAAAAGACGATATATAAAGTACGGGATGAGTTCATCCTGCTAGGTGCTGATGGTAAGAGGGCAGTTAAAGAAAATACCTAGAATTCGGACTCTAAAGCGCTGCACAGACAGATCCGACCAACTGGATAAACCAATCAGCGTCGCACTACAACAAGCGGTTGATCGCGACAAATGGAGATGCACAGTAGACATCAGAGTCAAGATACTGAGTAATGAGGGAACGACTAAGAAGAAGAAATAACGATATAAGAAAATAGATTATAGATTAAAATTAAAAAAATACTTATTTCAATCTTGCAGATTGCATACGTAAATGTAATTAAAGAAACTTACACATTTGAAATTTTCCCGGAGTGATGCGCACATCTCCTCGAAGGAGGCCGGGGGAAAACGTAACGGCCCATACTCTTTTGATTCTTGAAATGGTAGTTCTTATCATGTTGATGGACATGGATAATGAAAAAATTTAGTGTCCACAATGGTAATTAGCGAAAATAATTTTACATTTTTCTAAAAACATTAATTCTGTCACAACAGCAATGAAATCTTGACAATTTTGCTTTTGTTCAAACTTATTTTTTTAAAACTTGAATTTTCGCGTTCTGTACCTTATCTGCCAGTACTTAATGAATTTTAATTTTTTTAATACTAGAAAAGAAGCATAATCTAGTTCTTAAGTAACTGGATGTTTTTTCTAGTTCGACTTATGTTCTTATGTTTTCACACCGCGATTCCTCTGAGTTCTTTTAGCTGTTACATATTTCTAAAATTTGGTATTAACATTTTCGAAAAGTTTTCAAAGCTAAAAACAATATAACATATGGTGTTTTGCTTAGGGCCTGCTGCAGCCATCGATTTCACGTATTTTTTCAAAATCCCCAAACAAAGACTATATCAGTGTCCAGGATACGAATCGAGGACGCGTGGGGTTCCGTCGAATTAATTCGAGTTGGAGAATAGAAGTCTTCGCAGGAGGTGTGGCGCATCCGGTTTTGGCGATAGGAAAAAAAAATTTTCCCAATGACCACCAGTGGTGGCAGTTTTAGTTGTGGCGGCTTAGCAAAAATTGTTATGAGCGCAAGCGACTAGTTATTTGTGCTGTAAAAGATGCATAAGCTAGATTTTACATTTCTATTGCTTAATTTGTTCAAAAGCTTCAAATCCAATAGTGGATAAGATGAATAAATAGTGTATAAACAAGAAAAATACTATTTCTGCGAAAAGGTATAACCAGTTGGTGTACGGTAAAATTGAATAAGAATTGATAGTGACCCAACATGCTTACCATGAAATGGCGAATAATCGATGTCTAAACAAATTCGATTAAAATTCAACCATTGTATTTTTTTACATTTATACATGAGGTGAGGAGTTTGTATTTCAATAATGCATTTAAAATTCTTCTGCATCTAAACCATTATGACCTGAACGCACCTGAAACAGAAAATTCTGATATAACGAAACGTCATTTCAAATGCAAGAAAATAACAAAGATGGCTGAAGAACAGGTGAGAACCAAAATATTATGATTTATAAATGATTTTATGTGAATTTACCATAAATATTTAGTTTTACTAAGCTCATTTCGCTTAAAATTAAGTACTGTGATCAGGATTTTGATATACCACTCGATAATTCCTGGATATTGCGACACTTTAATATGTGTTTCAACCGCGATGTCAGGTTTTCAGTGTTAATTTCTCTTATTAAATATTATTTTCACATATTATCAATTAAAATATTGTCTATTGTATATGTAGAAATATATTTTGCTGTGGTTTTGTCGGAACTTTGGTTATAAAATGATGTTTACAATGTTATCCTTGAACATTATATTCTAAGTTCTGTGTAGTTGAGTACAGCCTGACCCCCAGTGGTTTATATCAGTTTAATCATTACCGGTTTAATGTAATTTACTTTCTTCTAGTTATTTTTGTTAAAAAAAACACAATGCGATATGTGTTTATTGGAATATATATTATCTAATAAGAATGGCTAAAAAATATACAATGGATATATTAAGTTTAAGAAATGTTATCCAATAAATATCGTTTATGGTCGTATAAGTAGGTCAATTCAGTAGTAGTTGAAATGTAAACAGCAAGAATGTAAGAAGAAAGAAGAATTATATTGATTTAGACAGATATTGTGTTCATTTAATAAATGCAAAAGTCTAAATAAAATGCATTATTTGGAAACCATTCAACCCATAATGTTTTAATTACGAATGCTAATTATATTACAATCTAAATATATATAAATTACTAGCTTTCGACCGCGGCTTCACTCGTATTTAATAAAAAGTATTGTATCTAATACCTCCACAAATATGTGTACAAAGTTTCATGATGATCTGTTAAGTACTTTTCGCTTAAAAGTGTAACAAACATACTTTCGTATTTATAATATTAGTGGGATGTTAAATTGGTATGTGCTAGCTTTAAAAACTCAAAAAGGTCTGCACTAATTTAGCTAAAATTTACATGACAACACATCAAAGATGGTTTTATAATTTTTTCGCGTTTAGTTTTTATCAATGCAATTACACTGCAACAGTGAATCTTTGTTATATAAATATAAGAGTATAGCTACTTAATTATAGATCATTATATTTATTAGCAGTCTGATTCCCACAGCACTACAGTCATACCTAGTTGAGATAAGACAGAAAAGTAATTTCTTGTTCATTCTGATCAAAGTATTTATTTATTTATGTATTATAACGTCATCTTCACTATCAGGTTTCCCTAATGCAATAGAGAGTCTAATTTACATTTATATTATTACATACACAGACATACATTAACGAAATATAAACTCAATAAAAGTAACAATCTGCCTTAATATTAATATTAAAACAAAATATTGCAACTCTTTTAGGTTTTATAACAAATTAAATTTAAAAATCATTTTGCGAGTACACTCAATTGACACAAAAAAATATCTAAATCTTTGTGAACTTCGTTAATTAGATGGATGATTCGCGTTAGGGGTGCTTTCTCAAGTAGATTAGTTCTGGCTACTGGTAAAGCCAATAGACTCACTACTTTGTACACTTAACATTTGGATTTTTAAGTTTATTTTAACTTTACACCGTTTAAAACCTTTACTGGAATACGGCAAACATTTCAAAACCAAAATCAGCTATATCGAGCCAGCCAGCAAGTGAACATACAACATTACACATTTATATAATACTAGTTGAACCTCGTGGTGTTACCTTTTTTTTTTCTTTTTTTGGCCTTGGCCATTACTGTATACTCTTCAACAATTTCTGCTAGATAGTACAAGCCAGCCGCTGGAAAAGATCAACATAGACTAGTTTTTTTTTTATTTATGTAAACAACATCTTACACATGACAATAAATATTAAATACTCGCCAAGTTGTTAAGCTTGTTGGCGAGACGCGCTCTTATCTACATATAACTCTCACTAGTACATTATAAAATACTAGCTGAACCTCGCGGCGTTACCTGCAGTTTTTAGTTTACATATTGTTATTTTTGATTTTTTTTTCTTGCAATTAAAATAGCCTATATTAATCAGTGATAATGTAGCATTCAAATGGTGAAAGAATTTTTTAAATCCGTCCAGAACTTTTTGAGCCAATTCGTTAGAAACATACTTACATACAAACCTTTCCTCTTTATATTGTATAGATTAGTTTTTTTTTTTAATTTTAAGTTGATTTTTATCTATACTAATCTATACTAATATTATAAAGCTGAAGAGTTAGTTTGAACGCGCTAAACTCAGGAACCGCTGGACTGATTAAAAAAATATTTCAGCGTTGTATAGTCCATTTATCGAGGAAGGCTATAGCTATCATCACGCTAATACTAATAGGAGCGGAGCACCAATGAAGAATGTTTCAAAAAAGGGGGAAAATTTTCACTCTACGGGCACTTTTGACTGCACGGTTGGCCGAGTGGTTTCAGCGGTCGCCATGCCGCTTGCTACAGCGCCAAGTGTCGTGGGTTCAAATCCCACGCAATACAACACTTTGTGTGATCCATGAATTGTTGTCCTGAGTCTGGATGTTCTTTGTGTCCGTTTCATGTATGTTTGTAAAGTCCCCCACGACACAGGATATTTATTCCTAATGTGGGAGAAGACGCGAACGAGGTTGTGTGGGTTAGCTAGTATATAATATCATCATAATAACTTTATTCAAAAACAAAAAGATTTTAGCATATAAGAATTAAAACATTGTCAAATTTACATTCATTTGCACATGGATACAATCTTCTGGGTGAAGTTCTGTCACCCTTGGTAGGTTAGATAGTAAGCTGTGGTAAGGGATAACAGTTCCTTTCCCTCTGGGTATACAATGAACTGGGTTGCGAGTTAAAATCACTAAAATAAGTATTACCTGATTATATAAAAACTTTTAATAAAATTTATATAGCAAATATCACCCGGGCCATCATGAATCTATTTATTTTTTATATAATTACCATACTAATACAATTACTTTTTATTATCTACTGACTAATGAGTAATTTTACTTTGACCTAAATTAATAAAACAAAACTGTAATAAGATTGTGTTCATTAACACTTTTCTTATTGTCTCTCATTAATTGAGGACACTCTGTTCGTGTGTTCTTGTATTACACTGCACTAAAATGGTAGTATTTTATCTATTACAAATCTATTGATTCTAGGTATATATATATATATTTTTATTGTATAGGGGGCAAACGAGCAGACGTATCGCCTGATGGTAAGCGATTACCGCCGCCCATGGACATCCGCAACAGCAGAGGCGTCACAAGTTGTTTATACTCGGTAGAAGTAGGAGCGAGAGGTATACCAGCTAAATCTCTCTATAACCTTCTGAAAAACCTTGGCCTGTCGAGATCTGCAGTAAGTTCTATTTTAGAACGAGTATCCAAGGCTGCACTAACAGGTTCCTACTAAATTTGGCTAGGTAGGGCGAAAAACTCGAGCAGTGAAGGTGAGCGTTGATGCGCATCTTAAAGGGGGCCTCCTTAAAACTACACCTAGGTCGCAAGTCCTGGGAACTGCTCTGAGTTTCTCCCTCTGCCACAAGATGGACCCGGCACCCGCACGGTGAATCCATGGAGTGCTAAGAAGTTTGTCTCTATTTCCTGCGTGGTTGGCTGGTCTCCATTGAGACTGGCCGCCGTGGTGTTATCGGCAAGGAGAACATAAATTTTAACAGATTAAAGTAAAGTTTAACTTCAATATATTTACACTACACATAGAAAAATGTATTCATAGAAATACATTAACCTACTTCCCTGTATTTTAAATAATACTGAATAATTTTAATACACTTTCTCTTTTGCGTTTTTGTACTACTTTTTGGGTATAAGCCGTCTAACAAAACTATTTAATATCATAAAATACAATTTGCTTACATATATATTAATTTTTATAGCCCTGGGGGGATAGGCAGAGGCATATTTAATGCTGACTGCTTCAGTGGCGCATTGGTAGCGTATGCGACTGCTATGCTTGAGGTCTCGTTCGATTCCCGGGTCGGATTAAGTGTTTGTATGATATGCAAATATTTGGAGTTTGGGTGTTTACTATGTATAATAGGTAGTCTAGTACCGGCCCTTAATGTGGCTCCAGTATGGGCGGAGGTCCTGAATGCCAGCAATATCGCGTTATTGCGACAACCGGAACGAGTGCTGGCCATCAGGATCATAAAGGGGTACCGCACGTTCTCTTTTGAGGCGGCAAATCTCCTGGCCGGAACTCTACCATGGGACCTGAAGGCGAAAGCTCTTGCGGCTCTTTATCAGAGCCGCAGGACTTGGGTAGGTGTTCTGAGATTCGAGAAATCGAAGACCAGAAATCCCAACTCCGCCAGGTCCTCGTGGAGGAATGGAAGGAACGACTTGGGCAACCAAGCGCTGGGTACGCCGTCATTGCGGTGGTAGGACCCGTTATGAAGGATTGACTCGAGAGGCATTATGGGAGCTTCTTATATCGATTGACACAGGTGATCATTGGGACAGGATGCTTCGGAGATCACCGGTGTCTGATCCACAAGCAGCCAATGCCTGAGTGCCATCATCTCGCTCGGTAACATGATTGCGGCCATGTTACGTAGCGAGAGCGCGTAGAACTCTGTCGTCTCTTTCTGCGAGCAAGTTATGCTTGCGAAGGAGATGGCGGAGCGGAACTGGGAGAGGTTTAGAACTCTACCTGTCCGGTAGGTAGGTAGACGGAGATCGCTGAACGTTCTCCGTCCTCCATAAGCGCAAGCCTGGGGTTATCAGTCACCCTAACAGAAGCAGTCCGAGGTGGCAGCGCAAGCTATATAAAGTGCTTGCGCCCTTTAGTGTAGTGTTAGATGTCCGAAATATTTATTTATTTACATAGTGGGCTAGTCAGATGTCGGGAGGAGGGGGGGCGGGGGTTAATTGGGTTAAAATCGAAAGGAGAACTAGATAAATTTATACCGTTCGCGATTTTTCCTTTAACAGTGCTAGAAGATGTTGCTTCGTATCAAATTTCAAGATTCTGAGTTAATGGGAAGTACCCTGTATGTATGCAAAAGTAGAAAATAATATTCCTCATAACCATTCCATACGAAGATGCGCTAGTGTTTATTTATTTTTAACCAACTTGGAAAAGGAGGTAGTTCTCAATTCCACTGTATTTTGTTTGTTTGTTTGTTACCTCGGAATTGTCGATTGGAAGAACTGATTTTGATGTTTCTTTTATTTTGAAAGCTGTCGCTTCCCGTTTGGTCTCATTTCAATTTAGTTCTTGAAGTTGGTTTTTTGTTGTTAATGGTTTTTTTTATGATTCCAGGAGGTGATACAAATAGAGCTGCTATGCAAGCAGCTGTACGAATCCCAAGACCCTGCCGTCAGAGAACAGGCGGAGAAGGCAGTCGTAGGGTTTCAGGTAATTAACTACCTGGAACTAACATTCTCTAATCATGGAACCAACTTTACCTCTAGATCTTATAGTTATTTCAAACAGAAATTAAATTCTGGCAAATACAGAACTGCTGGGCATAGACGTTTCTAATTACACGCCACTTGGTTCGGTCCTCGGCTTCTCGCATCCAGCTCCTACCAACTGTCGTGAGCAAATCATCACCATCTGGCCTGTGGTCGTCCTTCAGCAGTGGACTGCGGTAGGCTAATGATGAATGATGATGAAATACTGTCTTCCATTCGGTCTTTAAACGCGAAACTAACTTCCACACTGTACGAAATCCACTTCCATTCTTTACGAAACTGAACTGCCGCACTAGCAATTCCAACCTGATTTCATTGACAGTTACTGAAACTGGCTTTTATTATTCTTGAAATACTGTCTTCCATTCGGTCTTTAAACGCGAAACTAACTTCCACACTGTACGAAACCCACTTTCATTCTGTACGAAACTGGACTACCGCACTAACGATTCCAACCTGATTTCATTGACAGTTACTGAAACTGGCTTTTACTATTCTTGAAAGACTATCTTCCATTCGGTCTTTAAACGCGAAACTAACTTCCACACTGTACGAAACCCACTTTCATTCTGTACGAAACTGGACTACCGCACTAACGATTCCAACCTGATTTCATTGACAGTTACTGAAACTGGCTTTTACTATTCTTGAAATACTATCTTCCATTCGGTCTTTAAACGCGAAACTAACTTCCACACTGTACGAAACCGACTTCCATTCTGTACGAAACTGGACTACTGCATTAAGGATTCCAACCTGACTTCATTGTCACTTACCGAAACTGACTTTTATTCACATGAATCTGTCTTTCTTTACTCAAATATGTTAGAAGAAACCACTATAGTTTTTATGTTATCAATTTTCTATATCCGCAATAGATAGATTCTCAATATATTTATTAAAAACAGACTTACTGCATTCCTTACGTTATTAGGAATCACTGGACACGCTGAGCAAATGCCAAGCGCTGCTGGAACGTGCCGACTCCAGTTACTCCCAATTACTGGCCGCCACCACACTGTCGAAACTTATCAGCAGGTAATCTATACTCATAATAAAGCTGAAGAGTTTGATTGTTTGTTTAAACGCGCTAATCTCAAAAACTGCTGGTCCGATTTGAAAATTTCTTTCAGTGTTGGATAGGCCATCTATCGAGGAAGGCTATAGGCTATATATCATCACGCTGCTACTAATAGGAGCGGAGCACCAATGAAGAATGTTACAAAAACGGGGGCAAATTTTCACGGCAAACGAGGTTGTGTGTGGGTCAGCTACTTTATATAGATTCTATAGTTATAAAACTTAAATTTGTGGTTGAATGTGCTGATATTCTTTTACTGTTAGATAACACTGTTATCATCACGCTACGATCAAAAGGAGCAAAGTATCGACGTTGCAAAAACATGAGAACATTATTCATTTGTGAGCTCCCATTGTTTAAATGTAAAAATTTACAGAAACAATGTATGAAAGAATTTTATAAACATAAATGAAGCACACACGCATGTGCATGTTGAAGCATAAATATTAAATTATTTTAAACTAAGATACACTTTAGACTATGTTCAGTATTCAACAAAACGCAATGCTAATATTATAATATAAAAAGATTACCATTGTAAAACATAACTGGTTAGTATTAAGTAGATTAATTGTCCTGTTCGGCCCTAGATGGCGTTAGTGTCGAATTGAATCGCACTGTCATTATCTTACTACCATCGTATTTAAGCCTTTTTATGGTGATCAATAAATAATTCGCTCTGAGGTACTGAAGTTTTCTTTAAACGGGTATCACTGGAATCTAGGCACTTTGTACCGACATTGTACATGGTCCTTACGAGTCGAAGAGCGTTTTTGAAGGAACACAATCCTTAATAAGTGCAGTAAATGTTTACGTTTATTGAATGCGACGGCAACTTGGCGCTAATGGTGTGAACGATTGCTGAAGACCGAAGAAAAAACCTGGTGTTGCGGAATTATATTGGCGCTGTTGAGGTTTCGAGTAGCGGTGGAACACGGAACTTATTGCGTGAGTAGTGAAGTGCGAAAGTGGACTTAAAACTGTGAGTACAATTTATGTGTTTGTTAAAAGCGTGCTAAGTGTTAAAGACTTTGAAAATTACAAGTTAATGCATGAACTTAGAAAAATTAAGGTGGTCTGGGACTTAGAATAGTTTCGAAAAAAACGAAGATACGGGGAACCTATGCTGGATTTTGGAGCGGTTTAAAAGTTACAAAAACACTTAGAAAAATATTCACAATTGTCACTTAGAATAATCACAGCGGCCCGGACTTAGAAAATTTACTCTTCCCGGCACTTGTAAAAATTTCGCGCTTCAATATTTAAATTTCATAAACACTCAGACTACACTTTAAATACATAATGGAAAGGGAACTAAAACAGTTGAAAGTCATCAAAGGACAGATTGAGAAAGGGCTAGTAAACTTTAAAAAGTCTCCAAAGGAACGTATAGTTTACAATTACGTGGATACGCGCCTGGAGTTATTGGAAACGCAATGGAGGAATTTTGTTACTAAACATGAAGCAATAGTAGGCGAATGTGAGGAAGCGGAATTGGTCGACTATTTTAAAGAGGACGTTTATGAAACTGTTAACGAAACTTACCTAACGTATAAAGTAGAACTTAAGAATGCTCTGTCTCAATTAAAAGTTCCTAGTTCCAAAAAAGAAACTTGTGATGTCTCGCCTGACAATATAGTAAGACTACCAAAAATAGTTTTACCTACTTTTAGTGGGAAATATACCGAGTGGTCGTCATTTCGCGATTTGTTCATTTCATTAGTACACAACAATACAAAGTTAGATGATGTACAACGCCTTCATTATTTAAAGACACAATTGTCAGGCGAAGCAGAGCAGTTAATAAGACATGTCCCTATAACGGATATCAATTATAAAAAGTGTTGGGAAATGTTAGAACACAGGTTTAATAATAAGAAATTTATGTCTACTTGCATTTTAAAGCGATTGTTTAGCCAACGTAACATACTGGTCGAGTCTTCAACTGCACTAAAGGAACTTCTTGATGTAACTAGTGACTGCCTGCATGAGCTTACCAATCTTGGTATTGATGTTAGATCGTGGGACGTAATTGTCATATATGTGGTAGGTTTGAAGTTGGACGTTGAATCTAGGAAGCAGTGGGAACTGCATGTTAGTCAGTCATCCGATGATTTACCCTCCTTTAGACAATTTTGCCAGTTTATAGAGACGCGTTTTCGAGCACTAGAATTTATAGAACCTAAAGCTAAACCGAAAGGCGTTCCTACATCTCACGCCAAAGTAATGCATGGTGTTACTAGTCTGATCTGTCCGCATTGTTCTGATAGTCATAAATTAGGTAACTGTAAGAAGTTTTGTAAAGAAGATAGTGACAAGCGCCGAGATATTGCTCAATCTTTGGGTGTGTGTTTTAATTGTTTAGGTGGTCAACACACTTCCAGGGTTTGCCGTGTTCTTTCTAAATGCCGTATATGCCAGCGAAAGCACCACACGTTGTTGCACCCAGCCAAGAACCCCAGTGTAACTAGTGCGGTTTCCATGCCAATGGAATCTACTACAACCTCACATGAGAGTACCTCAGCAGTTAGTTCAAATATAGCAACCCATCTAGTGAATGGACGAGCGCAGGGCCAAGTGCTGTTAGCCACGGCTCTGATAAAGACCGAATCACTAAATGGGTCCTCTCAAATTTTGAGAGCATTGTTGGATCAAGGATCACAAGCGTCCTTCATAACGGAGGCCGCTGCTCAGTTACTTCGTCTAAAGAAAGTGGCATCGAAAGCCACTATTGCAGGTATAGGAACCGGTCATGGCAAAGTCGTTTCTAGACATGTTGTTAATATTAACATACAATCATTGCATGACCCATCCTTTACCTTAGACGTAACTGCGCATGTGTTAAGCACACTGACATCAGTTATGCCAGATACAAAGTTTAAAATTCAGGATTGGCCCGAAATTCACAGCATGAATTTAGCCGATCCGAAGTTTAATGTACCTAACAAGATTGACATATTGTTAGGGGCGGAAACCTATTGCCGTATTTTGAAGATAGGACTAATTAAGAGTCCCATGGGCTCACCGGTTGCACAAGACACACATTTGGGTTGGATTGTGTCGGGCCATGTTACAAGAGCAGAAGGTTCTCTTAATTCCTGTAACACAATTATTGCGATGCATGCTCAAGTTGAAGAGAATGATATGTTGAAAAGGTTATGGGAACTGGATGCAGAGCCATCGATGACAGAAAAGTCATTCACCCCTGAAGAACAGTACTGTGAGGGCTTTTATAATGCTACAACTAAAAGAGATGAAGATGGACGATACATTGTTCGATTACCCTTTCGTTCAGACGATCGGCCGCTTAATTCAAAAAATATAGCTGTAAAAAGATTGCTAGGATTGGAAAGGAAGTTGGCTAGGGATCATGAATTGAAACACCAGTATTCTGAGGTGATCAAGGAATATATATTGCTTGGTCATTTAAACAAAATCACTGACGAATCGGATAAGAACAATAGTGATGCGGTTTACTTGCCCCATCACGCAGTGGTGAGACAAGACAAGCTGACCACTAAAGTGAGAGTGGTGTATGACGCATCATGCAAAGGGAGCAACGGGCTTTCGTTAAATGATGCCTTAATGGTAGGACCCACTCTCCAAGCAGACTTGCGTCATATTATAATGAGATGGCGACTACATCCAATCTGTCTGGCAGCAGATATAATAAAAATGTATCGCCAAATTAAAGTAGCAAGGCCAGACACAGATTTCCAAAGGATTGTCTGGAGAGAGGATCCTAGCGAACAGATCGAGGAGTTCCGACTTCAAACGGTCACCTTCGGAACTTCATGCGCACCCTATTTGGCAGTTAAGTCATTGCATCAAGTTGCTAGCGATGAAGGTGAAAGGTTTCCAATGGCTGTTGACCGGGTAAAAACCGATTTTTATATGGATGACCTTATGACTGGCTGCCAATCTGAAACAGAAGTCATTAAAATCTATAGCGAAATGAATGCTTTATTAGAGAAAGGAGGGTTCCAGCTACAGAAATGGACTAGCAATAGGATGCACGTACTAGAGAGGTTAAAGGAAGTTTCGGGTAAGGATTTAGAAATAAAAATGGATAATGTGACAAAGATTTTAGGTCTTACCTGGAGTAGAAACACCGATGAATTCGATTACTCCGTGAGAATGTCATCGCCTGTTCCACCTGAAACGAAAAGAACAGTGATAGCGGAAATATCCCGGCTGTATGATCCACTGGGATGGATAGCACCGTGTATCATAACCGCTAAGGTGTTTATCCAGAAGTTATGGATTGCGGGCATTGACTGGGACGATGAGTTGCCATCGGGACTCCTACAAGAATGGAGATATTATCGAGCAGAACTGGAACAATTGGTTGATTTTCACATTCCAAGGTGGATTGGTAAAGCGGAAGGTAATGTTGTGATGGAGCTGCACGGATTTAGTGATGCGTCCAATATAGCTTATGCCGCTGTCGTATATAGTCGAATTATCGATCTCAATGGGACGATACATACCCATCTTCTAACAGCCAAAACTAAAGTAGCTCCGATAAAGCAAATATCCATTCCTCGCTTGGAACTGTGTGGGTCTGTTTTAGTGGCGAAACTGTTAACCGAAGTAGCTAAGGTAATGAACATACCAAAGACGAATATCCATGCTTGGACTGATTCGTCTGTTGTATTGGCATGGTTAAACGATCATCCAAGTCGTTGGAAAACCTACGTAGCTAATTGGACTTCGGAGATACTTAGTTTATTAGATAACACACAATGGGCTCATGTCCAATCCAAGGACAACCCGGCAGACATCGCTTCACGCGGTCTGGCCTCGTCGTTATTACTCAAGAGTGATCTTTGGAAACACGGACCACTATGGCTAAGAAACGATCCAGTAGAATACACTAGGCCCAGCGCAATACGTACCAATGAAGAAAAGAAAGCTGTGAAGGTTCATACCGGCACCTTGGTAACGGATTTTGATGAAAATTGGGGCTCTAGATTTTCATCGCTACGAAGGCTAGTAAGGGTTGTGGCTTTGTGTAAAAGGTTTTTACAGTCAACCAGACGTCGTAGGAACGATATAACGTTAACACCTTACCTATCAGTAATGGAACTACGGGAAGCATTGCACTTTTGCATTCTGCAAAGTCAGCAGCAATGGTTTCAGGCAGAAATTGTAGCCCTAAAAAACAATAGGACAATAGACAAGAAAAGTTCCTTATATACGTTAAACATCTTTGTGGATAACAATAGCAAGCTATTACGCGTTGGGGGTAGGCTGCGTTGCTCTGAACTACCTGATGATACAAAACATCCAATTGTTATATATCATGACTCAAGCTTGGCTAAGTTAATAGTAGCCAACGCGCATGAAAGAACGTTTCACGGAGGTCAACAGTTGGTACTTAACTTTATACGCACCAAATACTGGATCAGCCGAGTGAAAAATCTGGTACGAGCACACATACACGGTTGTGTTCCCTGTATTCGCTATGCTGCTACTACTAAACATCAGTTGATGGGAGAGCTTCCATCTTGCAGGGTGACCCCCAGTAAGCCGTTTTATAACACTGGCGTCGACTATGCGGGACCCATCAACATCAGGTGCTCGAAAGGACGTGGACAGCGATCGTATAAGGGATATATCTGCCTGTTTGTATGTATGGCCACCCGCGCTGTACACATTGAAGCTGTTTCTGATCTTACAACAGAAGGATTTTTGGCAGCATTTCGGCGCTTTGTTGCTAGACGCGGTCATTGTCGCCATATTTGGAGCGACAATGGTACTAATTTCGTCGGAGCGGCCAAAGAGTTGCGAGTTCTGTTTTCTCAAGAAACCTCGACATTCCAAACCATAGCATCAGTTCTCGCAGATTCTCAAACGGAGTGGCATTTTATTCCTCCCCATGCTCCAAATCATGGTGGACTGTGGGAAGCAGGGATTAAAAGTGTGAAACATCACTTGAAGCGCACAATCGGAGACTCGACACTTACTTTTGAGGAAATGTCCACGGTTCTATCTCAAATTGAAGCATGCCTCAATTCGCGACCGCTGTCTCAAAGCAGCAGTGACCTGGAGAATCCTACACCCTTAACTCCTGGACATTTCTTGGTGGGTCAACCATTGGTTGTGACACCAGATTACAATTACGAGGACGCCACGATAAGTACATTACGCAGGTGGCAGTTGACGCAGCGTATGGTGCAAGGTTTCTGGCACAGATGGAAGAATGAATACCTTACACATTTCTTCCAACGGCATAAGTGGGCGGTACGATCTACGGATTTTAAAATCGATGACATAGTTCTAGTGAAGGAAGATAACTTACCTCCGGCAAAATGGTTGTATGGAAGAGTCGTTGAGGTCCACCCAGGAAAGGATAATATCACTCGCGTTGTCACTATGCGTTGCAAGGGTACTACCATCAAACGTCCAACTTCGAAGTTATGTTTGCTTCCCACGACACAGTAGTCACAAAACAAAATTGTTTTTGAGTAGATCTAGATATTCTTAGTTATAGTTATTTAGAATATTTTATTATTATGTTTGTTATTATGTCAAGCTTTGTTCTTTGTGAAAGGTTTAAATTTTGTTGAATCAATTATTATCTGTACACGTCCAATGATACCGTCCCTGTACTTTACCTAAAATTTATATACAGTCCATTGATTTACCTGAGTTTGTTTATGGTGGGCGGATGTAAAAGGAAATAATCCTTTTGGTGGGCGGAATGTTCAGTATTCAACAAAACGCAATGCTAATATTATAATATAAAAAGATTACCATTGTAAAACATAACTGGTTAGTATTAAGTAGATTAATTGTCCTGTTCGGCCCTAGATGGCGTTAGTGTCGAATTGAATCGCACTGTCATTATCTTACTACCATCGTATTTAAGCCTTTTTATGGTGATCAATAAATAATTCGCTCTGAGGTACTGAAGTTTTCTTTAAACGGGTATCACTGGAATCTAGGCACTTTGTACCGACATTGTACAGACTACCTAAAATCCAAATTACACAATATCCGAGTGATAAGACCGCCTATTGTTATCACCAATTGTAGTTTTTTCATTTAAGTGTCTGTAAATTTTTGTTTCTTTTTGTGGTGTTCAATAAAGTTGTATAAATAAAATAAATAAATAAAAATAAACTGAACATCTTTATATTATTTTTAACCGACTTCAAAAAAGGATAAAAGTCCTCAATTCGACTGTATTTTTTTAAGTTTGTTACATAAGAATTAAGCGACTGTTTTTAGAATGATCTGTCGCCTGCGGTGTTCCCGGACCAATACGACCTTCAAACCTTTCAAGAAAAGAGCGTACTCCTTCCTAAAAGGCCGGCAACGCACTTGTGACGCCTCTGGTGCTGCGGGTGTCAATGGGCGGCGGTAATCGCTTACCATCAGGCGATACGTCTGCTCGTTTGCTCCCTATATAATAATAAAAAAAAAATGAAATTTCGACTGTGTGAACCAATTTTGATGATTCTTTTTTTATTTGAAAGCTGGTGCTTTCCAATTTGGTCCAGTTCTTGAATTTAGTTCTTCGGTCGTATTGTCGATTATTGAGTTCTGCGGGCGTAGAAGTTTTTTAATTGGCTTTTTTTAGAGAAATAATGTTTATTAATGATGGAAGTCCTTCTCTTATTTACAGATCAACGGCCAGCCTGTCGGTTCAACAACGTTTAGACATAAGGAATTATGTGCTTAATTACCTTGCAACAAGGCCCAAATTAGCATTCTTCGTTATTCAGGTACTTTATACTTACATTTATACTAATATTATAAAGAGGAAAGATTTGTACCTATTTTTGTATGTTTGTAATGAATAGGCTCAAAAACTACTGGACCGATTTTAAAAATTCTTTCACCATTCGATAGCTACATTATCCACGAGTAACATAGGCTATATTTTATTTTGGAAAAAAATAGGGTTCCGTAAGATATTTGTGTTTTTCGGACACAAGGTGTAAAAATCAACCAGAAAAGTTAGTTATTTTGCGAAAATGTTCATGCTACGGGCTATACAAGACGCAAACGAGGTTGCGTGGGTCAGCTATGTTTTATATACAACGTGTATTTAGTATCAGCATTGCACCCGTGCGAAGCCGGGGCGGGTCGCTATTTTTTATAAGTTGCGCACGCACACGGTTGTGGGTTCTATTCCCACATGTGATAAAACTTTGTATGTTCTACAAATTGTTGTAAAACCGTATACAGAACAAAACGAATGTGCCTGTCGTATAATGCGTATATTGTTCCTGCCATTTGCAATAAGACGGAAACCACAAACAATCAAGTGCTTAGATAACACATAGGTGGCGCAGTGGCAGCATATGCGACTGCAGTGATTGAGGTCTCGGGTTCGATTCCCGGGTCAGACCAAATGTTTGTATGATCTGCAAATATTTGTTTCGGAGTTTGAGTGTTTTCTAAGTATTATATGTATGTATTTACAAAAAAAATAAAAGTATGTATTTATATCAGTTGTCTAATACCCATAATACAAGCTCTTTGTTGGACTGCCTTGGTGGCGCAGTGGTACTGAATGCGACTGCTATGATTGAGGTCTCGTGTTCAAATCCTGGGTCGGACCAAATGTTTGTGTAATCTACAAATATTTGTTTCGGAGTTTGGGTGTTTTCTATGTATAATATGTATGTATTTACAAAAAAAAAGTATATAAGTATTTATATCAGTTGTCTAGTACCCATAACACAAGCTCTGCTTAGCTTGGGACTAGATGGCGTTGTGTGTAAGGTGTCCATAAATAAAAAACACAATACCTACCAAACTAGGCAGAGGCCATACTATATAACTGTTGTTTAATGATTTTATTACTCTCAGGCCTTGGTGGCGCTCTTCGCTCGCATCACAAAGCTGAGCTGGTTCGACATGATCAAGGAGCAGTTCGTTTTCCAAAACGTCATCAATGACGTCACTAATTTCCTAAGGGTGAGTACACTGTCCAATTATATATTGTCAAAGTTGTGATGTTACAATTTCACTAGTGATATTTCTATCTTCTTCTAATCTATCTAATATATAAAATTCTCGTGTCACGGGGTGCGTAATCGAACTACTCCGAAACGGCTTGACCGATTTTGATGAAATTTTTTGTGCTTATCCGGTATCTATGAGAATCGGAAGTAATCTATTTTTCATCCCCCTAAATGTTAGGGGTAGTCCACCCCTAAATTTTTATTTTTATTTTTTAGACAAAATTTTCAATTTCTATTTTTTTATGATAAAGCATTAGTAAATACATACAACCCTAAATTTTCAACCCTCTAAGATCAACCCCTATTTTTCCATCGCGATTTTTATTGACCCACCTCTACAACATATATTCCCTTTTATGGCAAAGCAACGTTTGCCGGGATAGCTAGTATTTATACAAAATTCCTGCTAACATGTTGCGCAAGGCGGACTTAATGCCACAGGCATTTTCTTGCAGTCACACCTGCTATTTATACTAATATTATAAAGCTGATGAGTTTGTTTGAACGCGCTAATGTCAGGAACCGCTGGTCCGATTTCAAATATTCTTTCAGTGTTGGATAGTCCATTTATCGAGGAAGGCTATATCATCACGCTAAGACCAACAGGAGCGGAGCACTAATGATGAACGTTACAAAAACGGGGAAAATATTTCACGCTACGGGCAATAGAAGACGCAAACGAGGTTGCGTGGGTCAGCTAGTTTTTCTATTTTTTTTTTATTGTATAGGGGTCAAACGAGCAGACGTATCGCTCGATGGTAAGCGATTACCGCCGCCGCCGTCGAAATTTTGTGTTGTGGATTCAAACTCCACACGGGACAACACTTTTTGTGATCCACAAATTATTGTTCTGTGTAACTTTGTATAATATGTATGTATGTATTTACAAAAAAAGTACTAAATAAATATTTTATCAGTTAATCTAGTTTTCATTGTACAAGCTCTGTTTAGTTTGAAGCTAGATGGCGTTGTATATCAGATGACCAAAATATTTATCACAAGCTGAACCCCGCGGTGCTACCCGCGTAACGACAATAACCGCAGTCATCGCCGCGAGGCGAAGCCATATCTTTATAAATTGTAGCCTATGTGTTATTCTGATGTATAAGCTTGTAAAGTTTCATCAAAATCCATTTAGTAGTTTTTGCGTGAAAGAGTAACAAACATCCATTTTTTTATTGTATAGGGGTCAAACGAGCAGACGTATCACCTGATGGTAAGCGATTACCGCCGCCCATTGACACCCGCAACACCAGAGGCGTCACAAGTGCCTTGCCGGCCTTTGGGGGATGAGGAAGGGGTTGGGGGAAGGGGTTGAGGTAGGGCCTACGGTTTCCTCACTCACTCGGTGAAACACAGCGCAAACGCTATTTCACACCGGTTTTCTGTGAGGCCGTGGTATCACTCCGGTCGAGCCGGCCCATTCATGCCGAAGCATAGCTCTCCCACGGTTAATCTTTCGAATGCGGGAACGGGTACTTCCGGTTCCATGCACCGTGCGGCGAAATTGCAAAATTTTGCAACACGGTGCATGGTGTACGAAAATGATCAAATATTTTCAAAAACAATACTCGGTGGTTATAAAAGTGACTATTTTTCTATAGATGGATAACAAGCGTACATGGTTATGCCATATTTTATTACTAAACTAATGTTATCGCTTTATTATTTACTCACAATTGAGCCAAGTGTCAATTTACGCACCTATTGTGTTAATAAACATGATTTTAATATTTTATGTGGTTTATTATTCATTTTACTTATTATCCTCATAAAGTTCGATAACTAAGCTATCTACTGATATAATAAACACTATAACTGCAGTAAAAATTCATTGAGAAACATATTTGTAAAAATCACATTTCGCTGTCGAGATATTCGCCATTTTGTCACTTCACAATCAAACTATTATTTGCGCCGAACACCAAATTACGTAGTATTTATATGAAGAAATAGTGTTTTTTAGTTAAATAATTTATTTTTTTAGTTAACTAGTGCAAAAGACAGGAACAATACATAAAAAAAACAACCTATTTATCAAGTTATTTAAAAAAAGAACTCGTTTCCTAGACCAGTTTTCATTTATTATTTTTAAGTTCTGAGAATTCTCTAAACTCTATGGAAATGACTGAATGCTAAAGAGAACAACTGGGCGTTCCATTATGTGACACACAAAGTCTATGGTCAATACAAAATAATTTAGTAAAACATAAACAAAGATCAGTTTACGTCTTGTTCATTGTCCGTCACTACTGTGTATGTGTGGGTGTTAATAGTTCCGGGACTTCCCGCTAGGCTGCGTGCAAACACGAATCAACGGCGATATACAATTTTAAGTGGCGTGCTATTGGAGAGGCCTATGTCCAGCAGTGGACTACGATAGGCTGATGATGATGTAGAACAGTAATGGCGTGGGAGCCCTGTGTATGTGTGCGTCTAATTTCGCTCGTCAGGCAAAAAATGAGTGTTTATTTAAATATTTAGCTTTTCTAACACATTTTTGTTGCTATTCTATATTCTATATAAGATTCTCATCGCAATTATATCATTTTATCAATAAAAACATAAGAATAAATGCGTAAAAACCTTCAAATGAGTAAGCCCTTTTCAATAGGTAATAGACTCGATAACTTTTTGAGTAACACTATTCAAAATTACGCATGATTTATGCCTCAATTCGTATTGATAGTGGTTCCTAAAATAAGTATAATAAGTAAAATATAACAACAAACTACCTTCAAAACCACCTTATCGGCAAAAAATCAATTTTAAGAGGCACTTGAAAGATCGCGTTGCGTCATCGTCAACTTTGAAATTGGAACTCGTTTTTTTTACGGCTCTTGAAGCGCACTTGACAAACGAATGTTTTAAAATGTTGTTCGTATAAAGCAAATGCATAACAAACCTTTCTAGACTTCATTATAATAACTTTAATACCCAAAATTAATTAAAATGCAAGTTAACTGCGGTTATCACGGATCCGTGATGCCGCACCGACGGGACAATCACGGATCCGTGATGCCGCACCCCAGAGGTTAAATAATGTTTCTTTGTGCTCCTCCAGAGTCAAGAGTTATGCACTGTCGGAGTTCAGCTCCTGTCGCAGCTGGTTGTGGAGATGAACCAGGTGTCTGACGCAGACGCGAACCGATCTGTCGTCAAACAGAGAAAAATTGCTTCGTCATTCAGGTATGGTTTTTTTTTTTTTTTTTGTTTTTTTAAAGGCAACTCCCACATTAGGAATAAACATCCTGTGTCGTGGGGGACTTTACAAACATACATGAAACGGACACAAAGAACATCCAGACTCGGGACAACAATTCGTGGATCACACAAAGTGTTGTAGGTACCGCGTGGGATTTGAACCCACGACACTTGGCGCAGTAGCAAGCGGCATGGCGACCGCTGACACCACTCGGCCAACCGTGCAGTTTTGGTAGTAGCAGTATTGGTTTTATATCTATACTAGTTATCCGCCCCGGCTTTACACAGGCTTATATTACGTGTGCGGCTTATTTTTTTCCGACTTGTTCAACAAATATCGTTATATTTTAGCCATTACACTCAAAAATATAACAAAATTGTATACGATAACCTTTCTCAAGAATCGCTCTACCTATTGGTAAAAACCACATCAAAATATATGTAGTAGCTTTTTTTTATATAATTTGTAATGATAAGTAAAAATGAATCATCGAATTGGTTTTGACGTGACAACGTCTTATAAATTGGTTTGCCGGGTGACACTTCAAGAAACTGCGTTACGCTCCGCTCACGTTATGCGCTCACAATGAGAGCGAGTGAGAGGCACGCGTCCCTTCCACTCGGGCATGGTTAGCCCGCCTAAGAGCGAGAGAGACAGACATAAAAAGTGAAAGGCACGCGTCGAATTATATTTAAAACGTTAAAATTAATGTTTTAAATATAATTCTTTGTATAAATAAATGTTTTAAATTGTTACTATTATTTCATCCTTCTTCCTACTATACGAATGAATATTCACATTAAAATTATTTTACCACTCAAAGTCGTTGTCACGTAAAACTTTCGCCCGTATACCGACTTTACAGGCAACCAATTTTTTTTTCGTGTATTTATTATTGTACAAGCTTATTGTGTCTATTATTGTGACTATTAATTTGATTTTCTTGCCTTTGAAAATGTACAGACTCCCAAAACACAGTCAGCGCCATTTTGGGAGTCGGTACTGTACATCAACGACCCATAAGGTCCCACTGATGGGCTCGGGTCTCCTCTCATGGGAGGGTTAATGCTATACGTCCCCACGCTGACTGAGTGCGGGTTGGGGACGGGCAAGACAACGTTGTGGCTATGTTATCTTGCCGTTGTATGTTTTTAAGTCACCCAAAGGCCTCCAACTAAGTTTCACGACTGTTTATTCTATGAAAACAATCGTGACCTCCGAATCACGGTGTACACAAGTACTGTACAGTATTTTGTAATCCACTTTTGTTACAATAAGTAATTATTATTGTTGAAATATCATAAACATAATTTCAACAGTTTCTGAACGCATCCTGAATAGTTCTCATGTCTGCCATTGGAGGCGCCACTTGTCTTATGTATAAAATTCTCGTGTCACAATGTTATAATCGTTCCAATCGTTTATTTAACTTTTGACAGCTCTAATACTTAATCAAATAGTGATACCCTGACCCGTTACCGTTTCGATTTCTTTAATCGATCGATTTTATGCATGAAGAAGTTTTAATCGATTTAACACACTCATTATTTTATAGATTATTTCATACTTTTATCGATTATTAAACGGCAACACCGGACGCGGAGCCGACGCGCGACGTCATTTTGTTGTCAGTGATAATCCACATTTTCATATGTCGAGTTGAGTATTTATATTCATCCGTATTGATTTATTTGTGAATTCTCACGTTGAATACTCGTACAACTTAATACTTGTATCTATATGACTCTGTTTCGCTCGCACATGTTCTCAAATGTACTCGCAATTTTTAAGCCCTGCTGTAAGGCGGCATATCATATCCTTGTTTATTTGGTTCGCCTAGCGGCAGCGGGTCTACGCTCAATGAGACCCAAGATGGAACTGCCCCGGAGTACAGGTAAGAGATTGATTGGATGAGTACGTTTGTGTGAGTGAGAGAGACAATACCATTGCTATGCATATATTTATATTTATACATAATTCGTGTTCTCTCTATCTAATTCAACCATTGTAGCGAATACCCCTTGCCTTATCACAATTATTTTCATATATATTTTGTTTGTTATTTAATATTATTATGTGTAAATCGGGGATTAATCGATTCGTAATTCAAATTGGTTTTTTAATGGTTTTGAATGAAATTAAATTGTGTTCTGAATTGTGTATTTAGGAATTGCTTTTACTGTTCGTATGACGACACTGTGTCTGAACAATAAAGGGCCTATGATGTGTTTTTTATTTATTGAGTAAACGGCAAACGAGCAGACGTATCACCTGATGGTAAGCAATTACCGCCGCCCATGGGTACCCGCAACACCAAAGGTGTCTCAAGTGCGTTGCCAACCTTTGGGGGATGGGAAAGGGGATGGGGGGAGGGGTTGGGGTATGGGCCTCCGGTATCCTCACTCACTCGGTGAAACACAGCGCAAACGCTATTTCACATGTGAGGCCGTGGTATCACTCCGGTCGAGCCGACCCATTCATGCCGAACTCCCCACGGTATTCAGTGCAGGTCTATCGCACCGCCAAACGAATGTGAAATAATCTCAGGACCTAGTGTCCCTCAGGATGTATCACTCTACGATTAAGAGTCCCAATCGTATCTTATACCTGTGAGTGAAATCATTTTTTAAATTAACTATTAAATACCGTCGTTTAGTCCCGATTTACACGACTGATCAATAAAACATTGTATTTATTTAATTAACATTTTTAGTTATACCTATATTTAGAAGAATTTCATAAATTACACATCCCTTGGGTGTCGTAAGAGCCGACTTATGCCCGGTTCCTATATTTAACGAATCGTCATCGTGTAAAAATTTTCTACAACCGACTACGAGTCGTAAATACCGTTCCTCAATTTATTTTTTATAGGAACGATTTTAGCTTACGCCCCGTATAATATACTACTATTCGTACCTAGAACGGATCGTTTTTCAAATATAGGAACTGGGCATTAGGGAGCACACTACACAGGACAACAGCACAGCAGCAAGAAGGAAAACTTGAATCAAACCAACCTACCTGGCCATAGTGGTATAAAACCTACCTAATTACAAGTCCACGTATGTCCTGATGAGTGCTATCCTTGTGCTTTCAGAGACACCCAGCTGTTCGAGATGTTCCGGCTGTCGTGTTCTCTACTAGAGACGATGCGGAGCAAGCCGGTGGAGCTGACGGATGAAAGGCAACACGCCCTGGTGGGAGCGCTGCTGAAGCTCGCTCACAACTGTCTGACCTACGACTTCATTGGCACCACTAGTGATGAAAGTAGTGATGATCTGTGTACTGTTCAGGTGAGACACTATACTATTGTCACCAGGGTAAATAGTTTTGACGGGCCTGATGATTTACGGCCGTTCTCAATAATCTATCTCTAGTTAAATCTTATATACAGGGTGTAAAAAGACTACTACCGAAAACTTGGGGGTTGCAATCAGACCATGATACTGAATAGGTTTAGCGAAAAAAAAAATCAAAAACAATGTTAATTTATCTAAGTCGTTTTATGTTTTTTCTGCTTACATACACATAGTAAAACATAACAGGACCCAAACTACCTAATTATCTCATTAAGAAAACCAAAAAACAAAGAAAATCAATAAAACAGTAATGTATTTTAATATCAAAACAGCTGGCCGGGTGAGTGCACCGTGAGTGACCGCGACAGAGCGCGCGGGCGCGTTAACTTGTACATTGCTGGCTTCTGAAATTAATAAAAATCTTGACACTTTGTTTTTTCAAGCTACAATTTTTTTTAAAGACAACTGTTTGTTTTTTTTGAAAAGTTTTGTGGTGCTGGATCAGCCCCTTTCGTTTTCGGTAGTCGTCTTTTTACACCCTGTATAAAATTCTAGTGTCACGATGTTAGTTACCATACTCCTCCGAAAAGGCTGGACCGATTTTCATGAATTTTTGTGAGCATTTTAGGTAGGTCTGGGAATCGGCCAACGTCTATTTTTCATCCTCCTAAATGTTAAGGTAATCCACCCTTTTTTTTTTTTTGAATTTTTAGATATATTTTTTTATGATACAGAATTAGAAAATACATATAACCCTGAATTTTCAACCCTCTACGATCAACCCCTATTTTTCCATCGCGATTTTTATTGACCCACTCCTAAAATAAATATTCATTTTTATGGCAAAGCAACGTTTGTTGGGTCAGCTAGAATGTAGATAAAACACTATATTGATTGACTGCACGGTTGGCCGAGTGGTGTCAGCGGTCACCATGCAGCTTGCTACTGCGCCAAGTGTCGTGGGTTCAAATCCCACGCGGTACCTACAACACTTTGTGTGATCCACGAATTGTTGTCCCGAGTCTTGATGTATGTTTGTAAAGTCCCCCACGACACAGGATGTTTATTCCTAATGTGGGAGTTGTCTTTTTAAAGAGAAGAGAAAGAGAGAGAGAAAGAGATTCAACACTTTAATAGTCATATAAATCGATGAACACCGGCTGCACGCACGAAAAAGCATGACTCATGTCACGTTCTGCTTGAGCAGAGCGTGAGAGCGAGAGCGCGGGACAAGCGATAGAGAGGCACGATCAGCCTAAGCGTTCGGCTTGTGACGCATATTTTTCATTAATGTTATCATGTAAAATTATCGTCGTAGATTATTGAAAACGGTCTGAATTTACCTTAAAGACCGAACAATTAAATCTTACCAAAAAAAATAAATTAACTTTTTCGTCCTTAATTATAAACCGTGGGAGAGCTATGCTTCGGCATGAATGGGTCAGCTCGACCGGAGTGATACCACGGCCTCACAGAAAACCGGTGTGAAATAGCGTTTGCGCTGTGTTTCACCGAGTGAGTGAGGATACCGGAGGCCCATACCCCAACCCCTCACCCCATCCCCTTTCCGATCCCCCAAAGGTCGGCAACGCACTTGTGACGCCTTTGACGTTGTAAGTGTCTATAGGCGGCGGTAATCGCTTACCATCAGGTGATACGTCTGCTCGTTTGCCAACTATTCAATAAAAAAAAAAAAAAAAAAAGAGTCATGCCAGGGTCATACATAAAAATCTAGGGGAGATGTTGCCGGGTGACACCCCAGTGCAGCCGAGGGGGTGTCGTCTGAGGCGGGCCGCTGTCGCGCCTCTTACTGGTGACTCTGGTTGCCCCGGGATGTACCTCAGTCTTAAGGTACGGCAGGGGGGACTCCAGAAGCCGCTGATGCGTTCCTGGAGCTCCTCCCGACTGCCGAGGTAGGTCGCTGCGGGGTTTAGTGGGTAGACCGGTTCATTGGGAGTCTCACACACGCCCTTCGTGTGCTCCCACGGAGGGTCTGGTGCAAAAAGCATATCCGCGTAAAAACAAAGTTACTTTCGTTTCATAATATTAAGTATGGATTTTGTTTCTTTTTTTCCAGATCCCAACATCATGGCGTCCCACATTCCTTGAAACAGGCACACTGGATTTGTTCTTCGAATTGTACCACTTACTTGGAGGTTCACTGGCGAGCCTGGCACTCGCCTGTCTGGTGCAGCTAGCATCAGTCAGAAGGTCCTTATTCAACAGTACGGAGAGATCCAAGTTCCTCAACAAGCTTTGCGAGGGGGTGCTCAGAATATTGGCTAATACACTGGTAAGCTTTTAATTAAGACTAGCTGATCCCCACGGCGTTACCCGCGTTTGTTATTGCAGTTGGCCGAGTTGTTTCAGCGGTCGCCATGCCGCTTGCTACTGCGCCAAGTGTCGTGGGTTCAAATCCCACGCGGTACAACACTTTGTGTGATCCACAAATTGTTGTCCCGAGTTTGGATGTTCTTTGTGTCCGTTTCATGTATGTTTGTAAAGTCCCCCACGACACAGGATATTTATTCGTGTGGGAGTTGTCTTTTTAAATAGAATAGAATAAAATAGAATAAATAATGCGGCGGGGTTCCTTATATTATCAGCTATGTGCTAGTGAAAGTCAAACAAACATTTGGACCGACCCGGGAATCGAACCCGAGACCTCAAGGTTAGCAGTCGCATACGCTACCACTACGCCACCGAGGCAGTCAATTATTATATATTATTATTATAATATATTTTATTTCCAGGGTCTATCAAACCAAACGAACTACCACGAGTTCTGCCGTCTCCTCGCTCGTCTCAAATCCAACTATCAACTAGGTGAGCTGGTGATGGTTGAGAACTATCCTCGTCTCATCGAGCAAATTGCTAAGTTTACGGTGCAGAGTCTACAGGTCAGTATATATAAAAATGATTGGTTGTCTGTAAAGTCGGTTTACGGATGATAATTTTACCTGATAATGACATGATACCACGGCCTCACAGAAAACCGGTGTGAAATAGCGTTTGCGCTGTGTTTCACCGAGTGAGTGAGGATACCGGAGGCCCATACCCCAACCCCTACCCCCATCTCCTTTCCCATCCCCCAAAGGTTGGCAACGCACTTGTGACGCCTTTGGTGTTACGGGTGTCCATGGGCGGCGGTAATCGCTTACCATCAGGTGATACGTCTGCTCGTTTGCCAACTATTCAATAAAAAAAAACATGAAAACATTGATGAACAATATATGACGGCGCATCACTTATTTAATTTGGTAACACTTAAGTGTCGGTAGTTAGACACTGACGAAACACGGAGCATTGGAGCGTGCGACCGATGACAATCATTGCCACTTTAAAATAATAATCACACGTTAAAATAATTGATGGTAGTCGATTATTTTATGTGATAAGCCATAGACAAGAATCGCAGGCGACAGTGACTTTGATCCCATCCCTAAAGAACTGTGGGTAGTTAATAAAATTGAACGCAACCGGAGGGCAAGCATTATCGTTTAGCATCTCGCAGTAGCATCACATGTTCGGTGGAGTGTCGTACCTAAATCTTTAACTGTATACCATTATTGATCATCGTGACTGTATTTCACTATTATCATAAAGTGATTATAACAAAGCGATTGTGACGAACACCATTACTATCATTCTCCTCGTCCGACAACTCACGTCTACCCTCATTTAAAAAAAAATGGAATCTACCGACACTCCTAACGGGGAATGAGGTTCTACATACACTAAAAAAAAATACAAACAAAAAATATAATAGTCTTCAAAACTGGACCTATAAGGGAGCGTTCAAGTATTACGTAACGCAACTTTGAAGATTTTTGAACCCCCCTCCCCCCTGTAACGCATCGTAACATTTTTTTGTTCGACCCCCCCTATCTAAAAGCAACGTAACACTCAAGTGTCATTTTTATATTTTATAAATTTTGAAGTGAAACTTCTTTATCGGGGATGTCAAAAAATTTAGTGTAACATTTTTTCGTTACGCGTAACATTTATCCGTTACGTTACGCGTCACATTTATCCGTTGCGCTATCTTTTTCTTATCACAGGGATTGGTAAATGTCTCCAATGTATTTTGCGGCCCGTTTTGAGTAGTTACGTTTGAGTTTTTTTCCTGTTATTTATAAACTGAAACAATTGTTCATTTATAGTCTCTACTTTATTCAGAGACAATCGTTTAAATTCTGCTTGTAAATCGATGGTGGACGTTGACGTTTTTCGGCCATGATAAAATGTTTTATCATTATTGAGAGTAGTTATATACAATCCTTCAAAAAAAATTTATAAAATAAAACAAAAAACATTTTCAAACACAAACAGGACCAAATTAATACTACAATGAAATATCACATTACAAACAATGTTATTTTATTTAGTCCACAATGTAAATAACTACACACATCACATTCCACAAACTTACTTCATTCACACCACAGATCGCGAAATATTTACTCAGGTCTCGCTCCTTAACTTTTATTGCACTTGAAATAAGAATTGTCACGAATATTGCTGGTTTATAAGTCTTTTGTCGTTATACCTTACGTCGACATATGATATTTATTTTTTGAAAAATAACGTCATAAAGAAGTTTCACTTCTTACGAGTGTACGCTAGTACACGCAACTTTTTTTTTTGGCTTCCAATACACACAATTGTTTTTCTCCTTAGTTTTTGCTAATAAACTCTTAAAATAACCGCGCTTGTAAACGCATCGTAACGTTTTACGAGCCCCCCTCTCCCCCTCAAATTGCGTTACGTAATACTTGAACGCTCCCTAAAGACGTATAAAAATTAAAAAAAAAGCGTACGTACAAAGTCACATGTCAGAAGTGAAACTTCTTTGGCTAACTAATTATTAAGTCTTGTTTATATTTATACAAATCTAAAACTTTAGATTACAAAAATAAAATATAAAATAGTAGGATGTGTATTTCTGTCTCATTCTTTGCCGGCTCCATCCTACACATTTTTGTATTTGTGTCTCTTACCTGTCGTGTTTTCCGTTGCATCCGGTTTGAAATAACAACGATTCTAAAGAAATTTCACTTCAAAAAAATAAAAAATGAATTGGACCAAATTAATTAATTTGAAGTGGGACCACACGAGAAATACCAGCTTTCAAATAAAGAAAAGAATCATCAAAATCAGTTCACCCTGTCGAAACATTTGATATAACAAACATTAAAAAAATTCAATCGAATTGAGAAAGTCGGTTTAAAAATATACCTTCTACGGCGAAGCAAAAAGGAAGGGAGAATAATTTTGTCAGTCTATGTATGTTTGTACGTTCCACTGTATCGCCTAAACCACTGAACCGAATGATTGAGGTGTCAATTATTTGTTATGATGCCTATATATATATGAAGATTGTTACCGGCCTCTTTAGGGCTCCAAATACCTGTAACGATAGCTGAATCTGGATCGATGACGCCTTGAAGTACTCTGGAAGCTGGAAAAAACGGACAGACAATACATATTTAAAAAAAAATAAGTACCGTACCCAGATTTGGTATGCTTAATATTTATGATATGTGTTTAATTTAGTTAAAAAATCATCATCTTCCTAGCCTTTATTATTCCCAATATTATTTGGGCCGGCTACCAGTTCAACCGGTTTTACCTGAATATCAGTTTTACACAGAGCGACTGGCATCTGACCTCCGCAACCCTGAGGGCGAACTGAATTCGAAGGTTGAACTAGTTGTCAGTATATTTGAGAGCACTGACTTCCCAATAATGATTGCCATAGCTGTTCATGACAACTTAGTTAAAAAAATATTTGAAAAAAAATAATTTGTGGTCATTTAATCTTTTTTTTTATATTGACTAAATTAAGAAATAACGCTGTTGACATTTTTGAATTTCGAAGCCTAAAACTCGGGGATATTGCACTTAATTTGAAATTACAAACAAACACTACAATTATTTTTTTTTCTAATTTTTCCAGATGTGGCAATTCGCACCGAACTCCGTGCACTATCTCCTGTCTCTATGGCAACGCATGGTGGTATCAGTTCCCTACGTGAAGGCGAGCGAACCTCATCTCCTGGAGTCGTATGCACCAGGAGTCACGGCCGCTTACATCGGCTCCAGACTTGAGTCCGTGCAGAGCGTTCTTGCGTAAGTTCATATATGATGCGATGATGCTGTTCCAATAACCGGGAGCGGGAGATAATTTTTTTTTAATTTATTGAATAGTGGACATACGAGCAGACGTATCACCTGATGGTAAGCGATTACCGCCGCTTATGGACACCCGCAACACCAAAGGCGTTACGAGTGCGTTGGCGACTTTTGGGGGATGGGGGAAACACAGCGCGAACGCTATTTCACACCGGTTTTCTGTGAGGCCGTGGTATCACTCTGGTCGGGCCGACCCATTCACGCCGAAGCATAGCTCTCCCACGGTTATATACAGGGTGTAAAAAGACGACTACCGAAAACGAAAGGGGCTGATCCAGCACCCCAAAACTTATAAAAAAAAACAAACATTCGTCCTTAAAAAAAATTTTAGCCGGAAAAAACAATGTGTCAAGATTTTTAATAATTCCACAAGCCAGTAATGTATTATTGCGTGCACCGCGTAGCTACTTGAATACCTGCGCCCGGCCAAGGTCATTGCACTCTCCCGACCAGCTGTTTTGTTTATCAAAATACATTGCTGTTTTATTGATTTTATTTGTTTTTTGGTTTTCTAAATGAGATAATTAGGTAGTTTGGGTCCTATTATGTTGTACTATGTGTATGTAAGCAGAAGAAAACATAAAAGTACTTAGATAAATTATATTTTTTTTTGCGTTTTTTTTTTGCTAAACCTATTCAGTATCATGGTCTGATTGCAACCCCCAAGTTTTCGGTAGTAGTCTTTTTACACCCTGTATATTATAGCGCACAAGAGTAATTTCGGCAGGCCCAAATAAATTGTAAGTCGTATGTTATCACCAGTGAAGGTTTCGAAGATCCTCTGGACGACGTGGGGACGGTGCAGCAGCAGCTGGAGCAGCTGTCGGTGATCGGGCGCTGCTCGTACGGCAAGACGTGCGCGCTGCTGGTCGCGCACTTCGACCGCGCCGCCTCCGCCTACAGCCTCGAGCAGCAGCCGCAGCAGCTCAGCGTGCTGCAGGGTCAGTGCACGCACACACATACACACGTACACATACCCACGCATACGTACATATACCCACGCATACGTACATATACCCACGCATACGTACATATACCCACGCATACGTACACACACTAACTCACTTTTTTTTTTTTTTATGGAATTGGAGGCAAACGAGCAGACGTATCGTCTGATGGTAAACGATTACCGACGCCCATGGACACCCGTAACACCAGAGGCGTTAAATGTGCGTTGCCGACCTTTTAGGAAGGAGTACGCTCTTTTCTTGAAGTTTTCTATGAGGCCGTGGTATCACTCCGGTCGAGCCGGTCCATTGATGCCGAAGCGTGGCTCTCCCGCGCTTACTTACACACATACGTACATATGTACATACACAGTAAACACACGTATGTATGTACATAATCACGCACATATACACATATACCCAGGTACACATACATATGTGGGAGAATGGCTATCATGTTCCACCCAACACAAAGGGAGGATCCTCCGACCAGGCGAGATGATCATGCCTGGCGGGCTACTGCCCAACAGTTGATGTTGAGATTTTGTATAGGTATATGATAATCGCCGCGAGAACTATCTATTCCGCGATTCAGAATTTGTAGTTACTCCGTGTAGTGCGTTACTTCGTAGTTCAGTGTATCTTCGGTAGATGGCGCTGTAGTAGGTTATTGTTGTGTTATATGTGGAAGTCGCCACATCTACATATACACACACACACATATACATATTTTTTTTGTGTTTCTTTTTTATTTTCTTAAATTTCAATATAATGGTTTCTAAGTTCAAAATCCACCCACATACACAATGTTTTTTTAATAAAATCATTATATTATAAATAGTTTAAAAATCAGTGTTCATAGTAATAGTAATTTCGTGTCACAGTGTTGCTTATAAATATTGTAATTCAAAATTGTCTAAAAATATGGTTTAATAGTTAAAACAGTTACCTCGTCGCTTTTTACTGCGCTAAGTGTTGTGGGTTCAAACCTCACATAATACACTTTGTATGACTAATAAATTCTTTTAAAAATTATCCACACACAATCTATTATATTTGACTGCCTCGGTGGCGTAGTGGTAGCGTATGCGACTGCTAAGCTTGAGGTCTCGGGTTCAAATCCTGGGTCGGACCAAATGTTTGTGGAATCTTCAAATATTTGTTTCGGAGTTTGGGTGTTTTCTATGTATAATATGTATGTATTTACAAAAAAAAGTATATATGTATTTATATCAGTTGTCTAGTACACATAACACAAGCTCTGCTTAGCTTGGGACTAGATGGCGTGGTGTGTTAGATGTCCGAAATATTTAATATTTAAATATTATTTATTTAAACCAATTTCAACAAACACCCGTTATAATATAAACCCCTTTGTCCCACAGGTCAGCTAACTTGGCTAGTGTACATCATAGGGGCAGCTATAGGCGGTCGAGCGACAGTCAACAATTGTGAGGAGAATGATGCTATGGACGGAGAACTGGTCTGCAGGGTACTGCAGCTCATGGACTTGACCGACGCCAGGCTGTCCAATGTAAGTTACTTATGCCCGGTTCCTATATTTAACGAATCGTCATCGTGTAAAAAATTTCTACAACCGACTACGAGTCGTAAATACCGTTCCTCAATTTATTTTTTATAGGAACGATTTTAGCTTACGCCCCGTATAATATACTACTATTCGTACCTAGAACGGATCGTTTTTCAAATATAGGAACTGGGCATTAAAAATATAGATGTTCAGGACCAGTTGTTGGTATAGTATAGGGTTCAAATGAGCAGACGTATCGCCTGATGGTAAGCGATTACCGCCGCCTATGGATACCAGCAACTA